>SJYX01019970.1:27376-114824 GCA_006410675.1 Oreotragus oreotragus
ATTCCCATCTCTTTCAGAATTTTCCACAGTTGATTGTGATCCACACAGTCAAAGGCTTTGGCATAGTCAATAAAGCAGAAATAGATGTTTTTCTGGAACTCTCTTGCTTTTTCCATGATCCAGCGGATGTTGGCAATTTGATCTCTGGTTCCTCTGCCTGTTCTAAAACCAGCTTGAACATCAGGCAGTTCACGGTTCATATACTGCTGAAGTCTGGCTTGGAGAATTTTGAGCATTACTTTACTAGCATGTGAGATGAGTGCAATTGTGTGGTAGTTTGAGCATTCTTTGACATTGCCTAGTTATGCCTAGTCCTGCTTTAATCAGATTAGTGAAGAGTTGGAAGAAAATGGCTCATTTGCTAAATCTGGCCCATTGCTTGATTTTTTGGGGGGTGGGGGGTGGGGGGAAGGGTATAGCCTGCGTGCTGATGGTAGGTTTTATATTTTATTTATTTATTATTTTAAAAAATTTATTAATTTTTTGGCTACACCACATAGCATATGGATCCTAGTTCCACAACCAGGGATCGAACCTGCATGTTCTGCATTGGAAGCATGTGGTCTTAACCACTGGACTGCCAGTCAGACATGGCTGAGCAATTAAGCACACTTTCATTTTCATTTTTGCTTGTCCCCTTAGTGGTTCCAGACTCTTCTGCAAGCCTTAGGGGCTCAATGAAGGACTGGGGTAGTGGACGGGCATTTAACGTTTCAAGTTCCCTTCCTTATTGCAGCCATCTGTACTACTTCCATACATTATGGGATTTCACGTAAGACTTGGCTGAATAAAAGGTTTCAAGGATAAAAACAAAAAAACAAGGTCTGAAAATCATAATGAAGTTATATAGAGCTAGCATTGAATAATGCTATTTATACTGAAGTTATGAGGAAAGCAGTTTTCCCACTAAAAATTAGTGCAACACATGTGTCCTGGGCTTCAGCATCCAGTGACTACAAAATAAGAGGACGTTAAAGAATGTGCCAGTAGGTGAATTTCTAGTTGTTGTCAAAGTGGTCAACTAATACAAGTTGCTGGTTACTTCCCTGACATCCAACCTTGAGACTCCACAAGAAATGATAAAGAGGTTGATGGGTTTGAGCAAAGACCATGAAAATCACGGGGGTGTTTCAGGGAGGACAGAATACAGTTGGGTCTTGTTTGGGGACAACTAAAGGAAATCAATCCTGAAAATTCATTGGAAGGACTGATGCTGAGGCTGAAGTCCTAATACTTTGGCCCCAGATGCAAAGAGCTGACTCACTGGAAAAGATCTGATGCTGGGAAAGGCTGAAGGCAGGAGGAGAAGGGGATGGCAGAGGATGAAATGTTTGGTTGGCACCATCAGACTCAATGGACATGAGTCTGAGCAAACTCTGGTGTGCTGCAGTCCACGGGGTTGCAAAGAGTTGGACATGACTTAGCAAATGAACAACAAGTGTCGGAGAGGACTACAGACTGAGATGATTCAGATGAGGGCTAGAATGGATTTCCATTTAAGATATGTTCCCATCTTCCCCACAAGATGTTCATGCATGCATGAAGGCAACACCGACATGGGCTGACCAAGGATCACAGGGAAATATCGGGGGAAGCTAAGACTTTATTATGTGAGGGGGACCTAATAGCACGTGCACTCTATACACTTCACAAACCATCTTGAAAAAGAGCATGATCCTGCCTGGAGACATACGGTGGGTCCCTGAGAGACACAGTTAAATGGGGGAGGGACAGTAAAAAGGGCTGTTTGCTTCCCTTTCTCCCATTCACATTTTCATCAGAGGATTATGAGTTCACAGAGCAACATCAGGAGACAAGTGAGAAGTGTGATGTCAACAGAGTAAAGATAATAGTAGACAGTCTAGACAGTGGCCAAAAGAAACCATCAAACGGAACAGGCACTTCAAGAATTTTCAAAGAGATAAAGGAAGATATTTGTAACAAAGGCTTCCCTAGTGGCCCAGATGGTAAAGAATCTGCCTGCAATGCAGGAGAGCCAGGTAGGCAGAGACAAGCAATTGTAAATGAAGAAAATTTGGGCCAGGAAAAATATAGTTGAAATAAAGAGATCAGCATATGAGTAGAAAGGCAGAACATATGTAGTCAAGGAAAGATTATTGATCTGAAACATCAGACTTCTTGGAAAGCACCCAAGAGAAGTAAAGAGAAAGCATAATTACATAACTGATAGATCTAAAGGATGGAAAGAATATCAGCCTCTTTAAGATAAAAATTCCAGGAAAGAGAAACATTAACTGGAGAAGAAATAGTTGAAGAAGCATTGGCTGTGAATTCCCTAATTTTGAAAGGCAGGGGGTATGATTCTGGTTAAAAAACATATACACGCACACTTTGACACCAAATGTAAAGGAAGATCAAAAAGAAAAATCCAAAAGCTTTCAAAGAGAAAAGTAGATCGCATGCAAAGGAAGGGGAGATGGATTGATGGCATGTATCCAAATCTACACTGGGTGCGAGAAGCTCCCCCCAGTGCTGCTAATATATTAAAGGAAATCCCGAATTTTATTTCCAGCTTAAACATAGGAAAAAGACAAAGATATTCTAGAATATGTAAGAGCCGGCTTTTTAAGCCACTGTTCCTCTCTCTGTGATCTTGTTAGCCTGCTTTTCAAGCTTACGCCTTTATTATGTATGTCAAGCACCTTCATTGACATTAAAAGCCCAGAATTTGACTCTGCATTCTCCAGGCTAAATAATTCTGTCTCATGAATACAGTGAGTTTACTCTGTTCCATTTCTTCTGCCTGCACAGTAGAAAAAGGGGTGTTGGCTATAAGAGAATGGAAAAAACAAGCTGGATTGATATCTCAAAATATCATCTCTATAAAAATGCTGTAATGAAGATATAAACAAAATGCTCTGGGTAGAGAAACAGTAATGAGGTGGCAAGGACTCCAGATCAGCATGGTTTTAAGAAAGCCACTGATCTCCTAGAGTAGCTGAGTTTCTGATAAACACATGACGCTCACTATCATACTGGGGTCAGAATGGGCCATCTTTCACATGTTTTTCCACAGGCACGGGCTTCCTTTGAAATGTTGAGACTTTATCTGAGATACTGATATTTTCTTTTTATTGCTACTAGAACATAATTTGAGTAATTAAAAGCAATCCACTTTTTCTTATTTTTAATAGCACTTTGAGAAACCTGGAATTTTTAATGTTTCTTCCTAACCAGCAATGTCTTTAAAAGCAAAAGACTCCCTAAGATATTTCAATGTAGGGTTATTTTTAATATTTAATGCAAAATCAAGGATGCTCCCTTTGGTTCTGTGTGCAGTGGAATAGATGTAGAAATGCTGTTATAAAAAGCAGGAGAGAAAGAATTTTTGCACCATATATGCTTTACATTTCCATGCAACATTTCCACCCTGGATGGAGTTAAGTCTTTTTATTTAATTTCTACACTACATTGCCAAACGATGCATTTCTATGTTCACTATAGTTGAACCATTTTTATTTCATTTCTATATTTGCATGTAGTGCATTTTGCACTGAGTGATGTAGACTAGTTTATGGACTTGAGAAATGAAATATTTCTTGCCATATCAGTAACCAAAGATGTCATAGTGAAAGTGAAAGTAGCTCAGTTGTGTCCACCTCTTTGCAACCCCATGGACTATACAGTCCATGGAAGTCTCCAGGCCAGAATATTGGAGTGGGTAGCCTTTCCATTCTGCAGGGGATCTTCCCAACCCAGTGATAGAACCCAGGTCTCCCGCATTGCAGGCAGATCCTTTACTGGTAAAGATGTCATAGTGACCAGCAATTGCAGCCACCATGGACGGTGAGCTGGTGAGCCCTGAAGGAACTCAGGAATAAAGAATTCCTGACCTCTAGCTGCCGTCAGATTGCAGCCACTCCCTAGAGTGAGCCCTGAGGAAACCCAGGATCTGAAAATGGGACTGTGGCCCCAGATAGCCGAGATGCATATGAAAGGAATGATTTCAGTGAGCTCAGACTCTCGCATCTTCCTAGATGCAGACAAGTACTAAATTCCTTAACTTGGGATATCTGGTTTCCTTTAACAGTAATCTTTTGATGTTCCCAATGAAGACTACCTGCCCTTTGTCGCAGAACCCCTATACATCCCAGTTCCCCATGTGCCTCCTCAGAGAACTTCTCTCAGGGTTACTTGAGATGCTGCCTCCTGGGCCTGAAGTCCTAAAAATTCCTGCGGAATAAAATATAACTCGAGTTTTAAGTTGTGAATATTTTTTTAAGTCAACAGGCTCTTTCTAGTCTCAGTTTTTTGGTGTTGTTCTATCTGTGAGGAGTGTAATCATTTCTATGTTATTTCTACACCAATAGATCGCTGCAACAACACAAATAATGTGAATAGCTACCAGTTACCAAGCTGAGCGTGTATGCCAGGTAGAGCGGTAAGCATTGTGCATCCAGTTACAGAATTCAACCTTTACAAACAACCCTGAGAAATAGTACTGATTATCTTCTCCATTTTACCTATGAGAAAACGGGGCTCAGAGAAATCAATCAACTTATCTAAGCCCCATACCTAGAAAGTGATGCAGACACGCTTGAATTCAGATCTGACTTTACAATCTCCACTTTCTGAAATATGACACAAATGAACCCTTGCACTCTACAGTAGGCGCCTGTTGTTTATCCATTCTATTAATATATATTAATACAATATCTATTATTAATCATATTAATATATCTCAATATAATACATAATAATAGAAAGGATTATATACTGTTTATAATCCACAGAGTATATTGTTTATAATCCTTATTGTTTATCCATTCTATTAATATAATATACATATTATTAGTGTAATATACAATAATATAATAGAATGGATAAGTAACAGGGGCCTACTGTAGAGCACAAGGAACTATATTCAGTATCCTGTGATAAATCATAATGGAAAAGAATGCCAAAAAAATGTGCATGTGTGTTGCTGCTACTGCTGCTGCTAAGTCGCTTCAGTTGTGTCCGACTCTGTGCAACCCCATAGATGGCAGCCCACCAGGCTCTGCCGTCCCTGGGATTCTCCAGGCAAGAACACTGGAGTGGGTTGCCATTTCCTTCTCCAATGCATGCAAGTGAAAAGTGAAAGTGAAGTCACTGAGTCGTGTCCAACTCTCAGTGACCCCATGGACTGCAGCCTAGCAAGTTCCTCTGTCCATGGGAGTTTCCAGGCAAGAGTACTGGAGTGGGGTGCCATTGCATATATCTCTATATATCTGTGTATATCTCTGTCTCTCTCTTTATATATATAAATATATAACTGAGTCACTTTGTTATACAGCAGTAATTAACACAACATTGTAATTCAACTATGCATCAATAAAAAATAACTTTAAGAAATCTTCACTTTCCATATTATGCATTGGCACTGTGTCATCAGAATGCTATGATCATTGTTCTCACCATGATGATGACTGTGGTCCTCATCACATCGTCATCATTACTGCTGGGATTTTGAGGGAGTTTCATTGTATCTGGTCTCTTTCGATCCTGAATCCTCAGTTTATTCCATCAGATAGTCACATCTGTATAATGATATCGGGGTTGATAAATTTGATCATCCCATGGGACATTTGGGTAACAGACCAATGTCACCTATGGTTGGTTACACTTACTGCTTGCAAAGGCTTCGTGAAGTACCTAGAGCAGAGAAAGCAGCATCGACATACAGATGGAGGAAGTGAGGTTGAAGGAGGGCACCTGATTGGGCTGAAGTCAGCACAAGGTTGTTTTCAGTTGCAAAATGCAGTTCTCTGGACTGAAATAACCCAAAGTTTTCTACTACCTTATATTGCCTGGTACTGTGCCTGGGATAGAAAAAGTGCTTGATCTGTGCAGGTCAAATTAACAAGTGAATAAAAGAAGTAATTGTGAGTCCCTTGTAAGCAGAGATTTGTGTGTGTGTGTGTGTGTGTGTGTGCGCATGCATGTGTATGCGTAAATTCTCCAACGCGTAGTCCTGCTTATAGTAAGTACGTAATAGATGTGTATCAGTCAGTTGAAGGAATGCACAGAAGATCTAATGAGCGTGTGGACTGATATGAGTTCTTTGAAGGTAAGATTATTTTATTTATTACCAGTGCCTGACTCGCAGTAGGAACTGAGTGAAAGCTGTTGAACGTTTGGTGAATGGGTAATTTACCACCATCGCCATCGCTCTTACACTTTTGGTGCCATCGGTGCTGTTGCAAACAAACACAAGGAACTCCTTCTGTGCCAGGCATGCTCTAATGCATGCATTTCCATAACAACGTTTCACTTATAAGAATGTCCATAGTTTATAAATAAGGGATACACAGAGGTTAAGTAACGTTCATGAAAATTTCCCCAGACAGAGAACCAGATATTCAGAGTCTATGAAATTGAGATCTGAGATGGTTTTTTTTTTTTAAATAAGAGCCCTACAAAAATTATAGATTTTCATTAATTGTAAGGCCACTTGACTTCAAACTGTGCCTCCCAAATCCTAACCACCAGGCCCCCAATTCCAGCTTTCATCTCAGACCCCATCCAGATTGTCCTGCATTTTCTGCTTTTAGTTCTCAAATGATCTCAGAGCAGGAGGTTAAATGAACGATGTCATAGAAACTAGACATTAATCTGCTTCCCAAACCATCTTTCTGATGTCACATTATACTTTTAAACTCCCATCCTTTTGCTTTCATCTCAGACCCCATCCAGATTGTCCTGCATTTTCTGCTTTTAGTTCTCAAATGATCTCAGAGCAGGAGGTTAAATGAACGATGTCATAGAAACTAGACATTAATCTGCTTCCCAAACCATCTTTCTGATGTCACATTATACTTTTAAACTCCCATCCTTTCAGGAGGATGTGTTGGAAGAAAGTGGGTCCACAGAACTGTCTATGCACTGCGCATCAGGTTAGTGAAGGTGGCCCAGGGAACTTCCTTAGAGCTCTCACCAAAAATGATGTTTCAGACATGTCAGAAAAATACTCACCATATACCACACAGGTTTTCATTCACAATAAGTTTAATGGCATTAACAAATGAGTCCGAACTATCCCTCTGTGAGGCTAAAAAGCTACCATCCTCTCCATGGTAAATAGAAGCACAGGGTGGAATTAGAAAAATATCCTTTTTCTCCTATTCTCTACTCCCTTACTAAACAAACAGAAAAGGAAATTCCATTTAAAGCAGAACTGAAATGACTCCCGAGTGCTGATATTTCATTAATACTGACCAAATCATCTTTTTCCCACCTAATTCAGGCTAGCAGTCACTACTTCTGGCTGTGATTCAAAAAAGGGCTGCAAGCTAAACTCAGGATCTCAGGCTTTGCCAAGAAGTCTAAGCCACACTTGCTTCTAGAAAGGGCTCCATCCTTGTCTTGAACTTCCTCTCAGCTAGTGGCCACACCGTGCTCTTTCCTGGGGCTTATTCCTGAATTGTCTTGATCCCCAGTTTTACCTATTCTGTTGATTCTGTTTCCTAAATATTAATTGAATCCATCTCTTCCCTTCAAAACCCATTCCTACTCTTAATTACAGCTGCCAACATCTCTTATCCCTAGTACAGACAAGAGTACCTCTTAGTGCAGGGCAGTTACTACCTCCTGATTGGTCCTCAATTCCATTTTTATGCCCCTCGTGTGTATGGCAGGCTTCCCTGTTGGCTCAGACAATAAAGAATCTGCCTGCAGTGCAGGGGACCTGTGTTCAATCCCTGGGTCAGGAAGATCCCCTGGAGAAGTGAATACTCCAGTATTCTTGCTTGAGAAATCCCATGGAGAGAGGAGCCTAGCAGGCTACTGTCCATGGGGTCGCTTAGAGTCAGGCATGACTGAGCGAATAAGCAGGCCTATGTATGGTGTGTATTTCTGAGACTATTATCTGGCACTATCTCTCCCTTGCTTTCAACTCTAATAAATCCCTATTGTCTCTAGAAGAATGTAGAGGATGTCCATTCATACATCTANGCTTAGAGTCAGGCATGACTGAGCGAATAAGCAGGCCTATGTATGGTGTGTATTTCTGAGACTATTATCTGGCACTATCTCTCCCTTGCTTTCAACTCTAATAAATCCCTATTGTCTCTAGAAGAATGTAGAGGATGTCCATTCATACATCTAGACTGATGAGAAATAGGTATTTGAAATTTTCTTAATATTCATCCGTTAAAACATAGAATCTATTTCTTTGCCTATTAAATCTGAGATTATGACAATTTGGACCAATAGAGTATTGCTGCTGCTGCTGCTAAGTCACTTCAGTCGTGTCCGACTCTGTGTGACCCCACAGGCAGCAGCCCACCAGGCTCCCCCATCCCTGGGATTCTCCAGGCAACAATACTGGAGTGGGTTGCCATTTCCTTCTCCAATGCATGGAAGAGAAAAGTGAAAGTGAAGTCGCTCAGTCTGTCCGAATTATGCATTCCCAAGTTTGGGGTCTCATTTTAAGAAGACTGATTCGCTTTAGCCTATCCTGGGCCATGAGCCAATAGGCAAGAAGTCCAGACTCCCTACTGAGGAGACTGATCTGTACTCAATAGTTATTCACGGAAGGATTTAAAGGGCGCCTGCATTTGTAGAACTCCCAAGTTTGGGGTCTCATTTTAAGAAGACTGATTCGCTTTAGCCTATCCTGGGCCATGAGCCAATAGGCAAGAAGTCCAGACTCCCGACTGAGGAGACTGATCTGTACTCAATAGTTATTCACTGAAGGATTTAAAGGGCGCCTGCATTTGTAGAACGAAAAGTTTCCTTCCACAAGGAGGCTGTTTGGAACTGAAGCCAGTAATATAGATGACATGTAGAGTGATTGGAACTGATGGGTGTGTCAAATTAGGGAGCTTTCTAGCTAATCCCTGGGCAAGCTCTGCTCCAGTGGGAACCCAGACATGCCACCAAAAGCAATATTAAAGAATGCCCTAGAATATGAAAAGTAATTCCATCTCTCAGAGTCTCAATTATGCAGAAATTCACATCCGGGTCTCCCCACAGAACAGATCGGCAAAACAAGTCCAAGGACTTTTCATATTTTAGATCTTGGCGTATACATTTTTCACTTCCTATGGACAGCTTCTGCTGATATGATTGGCATTTCCTCCCTCCCTCAGCACATACACTATGCTGCTCAGGATTCCAATAGCACTCCATACTTCTCATTCTATTTACTTTTTATTTAAAAAATATTTATTTGTTTGGCTGCATCAAGTCTTATGTGGGATCTTAGTTCCCCCACCAGGGATCAAACCCACATCCTCTGCATTGGAAGGCACATTCTTCACCACTGGGCCACCAGGGAAGTCCCCATGCATGAGAGCTAAGTTGCTTCAGATATGTCCTACTTTTTGTGACCCTACAGGTTGTACCGTACCACCAGGCTCCTCTGTCCATGAGATTCTCCAGGCAAGAATACTGGAGTGGGTTGCCATGCCCTCCTCAAGGGGATCTNAGGGAAGTCCCCATGCATGAGAGCTAAGTTGCTTCAGATATGTCCTACTTTTTGTGACCCTACAGGTTGTACCGTACCACCAGGCTCCTCTGTCCATGAGATTCTCCAGGCAAGAATACTGGAGTGGGTTGCCATGCCCTCCTCAAGGGGATCTTTCTGACCCAGGGATCCAACCTGAGTCTCTCTCTCTCTTTTTTAAATTTAATTAATTAATCTATTTTAATTGGAGGCTAATTGCTTTACAACATTGTAGTGGTTTTTGCCATACATTGACATGAATCTCTTATGTCTCCTGCACAGATTCTTAACCACTGGGCCACAAGGGAAGTCCCCATACCTCTCATTTTAAAGCATTATCACACTTCATTAGAACCGCTTACCCAAATGTCTGTCTCCTTTAATACTGTAATTGCCATAAAGGCAGGGACCATCTTGTTCGTTACTACATTCTAAGCATCTAATTACAGTGTCTGGTGAACAATAGATCCTCAGTAAATATTTGTTGAGTGGGTGAGCACAGCCTGTTTAGGGCAGTTGCTCTTTCCTTTCTATATCCAGTTCTCTCCTACTCATCATCCAGATCCTTGACTGCTCGTCACATCTTTGGGGAAAGTAATCTCTGATTTAGCCTTCTTAAGTCAAACGCCTATATTTATGCTTTCTTGTCATTTGGTATTTCTCTCACTGCACTTTTCATTATTGCATTTTATATTTTCACAAATAGTATTAAGTCGTTTCATAATTTTAGCTTAGGTAAGACTAGGATAATCATATTTGTCAACATATTACTGCATTGACAGATTTGAGAGTTTAGCTATGAAATACTGGGGAAGGCAATGGCACCCCACCCCAGTACTCTTGCCTGGAAAATCCTATGGACGGAGTAGCCTGGTGGGCTGCAGTCCATGGGGTCGCTAACAGTTGGACAGACTGAGCGACTTCACTTTCACTTTTCTCTTTGATGCATTGGAGAAGGAAATGGCAATCTACTCCAGTATTCTTGCCTGGCGAATCCCAGGGATGGGGGAGCCTGGTGGGCTGCCGTCTATGGGGTCACACAGAGTCGGACACGACTGAAGTGACTTAGCAGCAGCAGCAGCAGCAGCTATGAAATACAAAATACTAGTTTAAAACACATTTTCACAAATTCTTTGACTTTATTATTTTATAAAAAAAGATAGAATTTTACTTTAAAATGTTGAACTCAGCAAGTAAATAGGTATTGGATCCTGGTAAGATGAATCTTTCTATACTGCAGACACTGACTGTATTGGTTATGAACAGCGACATTGATCTCTTCCCCAGGATGGTCAGGGTGCTGGGTTTGTTTCTAAGGTGACAGAAGGGTTTCCCATATGTGATTTTTTAAAATCCTACTAACAACCACATGAAATAAACAAGGTAGGTTTGGGATCACTTTTATCCCTATCTACAGATAAGAGTTTAAGTAATTTCCTAAGTGTTACAAACTGAGCTGTGGGCTGTCTGCACCAGGGAAAAACAAAAATAAACTCAGAAACAAAAGAAAATGGAGCATCTTTGGCTTACCATCTTATATGGTGTTAGCAAAACATTATTTAGGTGTAAAGCAATGTTAATAAACAGCAGATTCCAAATGTCAGCAGTATGGCTTTATTTGCTCTCGTCTTTAATATTTCTTAGATAACCATCAACTATTTTGAGCTTTACGTTGTTGTGGGGGAAATCATGATTTTCAGGCAACTTCTGTGAATTACTCCTTGGGTTTTATTTCTGTACGTCCTGACTTCTTCCTGAGAGTAGATTGTGACTTTCCCTTTACCTCAAACTGCAAACTCCTTGGAAATCTTCTTAGGTGCTGAGTTTCTGCCACTCAAGCTAAACTTTATATCTTGGCATTGTTGATCGTAAGGTGAGGGTGTATTAGAATCACCCACAAACAGTCTGGGGCTCCCTTCCTTGGCACAAGGATGGGGTGAAAGTGAAGGAAAGTGAAGTCGCTCAGTCGTGTCTAACTTTTTGTGACCCGTGGACTGTAGCCCGCCAAGCTCCTCCATCCATGGGATTCTCCAGGCAAGAGTACTGGAGTGGGTTGCCATTTCCTTCTCCAAAGGATGGGGTAGGCAACACTATATAATTTGTTTAATCAGCGGAATATCAGTGAAAGAGACGTGCATTTCTGGAAAGAAACTTTAAGAGCCAATGGGTGTTTCTCAGATCCTGTCTGCTGTGGAGATTATAAAAGCTTGATCTGATATGGAGTCTCCATCAGCCTACTTCCACAAGTGCCAACAATGATTAAAGCTTCCCTGCCAGTCTGCTTTGCACAGATAGCATGAGCAAGCAGTATACTTGCATTGGTCTTAGTCGGTGAGTATGTTTCTGTTCTTTAAATAAGTTCATTTGTATCTTTGTTTTTAGGAAAAGAATTTGGAAAATAATAGGCATATACATGTGTATAGCTGAATCACTTTGCCATACACTGGAAACTAACGAACATCGTAAATCCATGGCTCAGAAGGTAGAGTCTGTTTGCAGTGCAGGAGACCTGGGTTGAATATCTGGGTCAGAAAGATCCCTGGAGAAGGGAATGACTATCCAGTCTAGTATTCTTGCCTGGATAATCCCATGGACAGAGGAGACTGGTGGGCTACAGTCCATGGGATCGCAAAGAGTTGGTCACGACTGAGAAACCAACTACATTCCAATATAAAACAAAAATTTAGAAAAAAAATAAATTTTTAGTCAAAGCTATGGTTTTTCCAGTAGTCATATATAGATATGAGAGTTGGACTAGAAAGAGACACATGTACCCCAATGTTCATTGCAGCACTGTTTATAATAGCCAGGACATGGAAACAACCTAGATGTCCATCAGCGGATGAATGGATAAGAAAGCTGTGGTATATATACACAATGGAGTATTACTCAGCCATTAAAAAGAATACATTTGAATCAGTTCTAATAAGATGGATGAAACTGGAACCAATTATACAGAGTGAAGTAAGCCAGAAAGAAAAACACCAATACAGTATACTAACACATATATATGGAATTTAGAAAGATGGTAATGAGGACCCTGTATGCAAGACAGCAAAAGAGACAAAAGATGTGTAGAGCGGACTTTTGGACTCTGAGGGAGAGGGAGAGGGAGAGGGTGGGATGATTTGGGAGAATAGCATTGAAATATGTAAACTATCATGTAAGAAATGAATCACCAGTCTATGTTTGATGCAGGATGCAGGATGTTTAGGGCTGGTATATGGGGATGATCCGGAGGGATGATGCGGGGTGGGAGGTGGTGGTGGGGGTTCATGTTTGGGAGCTCATGTACACCCATGACGGATTCATGTCAATGTATGCCAAAACCAATACAGTACTGTAAAGTAAAATAAAGTATAAATTAAAATTAAAAAAAAATAAAATAAAATAAAGGAAGCTGAGTGCCGAAGAATTAATGCTTTTGAACTGTGGTGTTGGAGAAGACTCTTGAGAGTCCCTTGAACTGCAAGGAGATCCAACCAGTCCATCCTAAAGGAAATCAGTCCTGAATATTCATTGGAAGGACTGATGCTGAAGCTGAAACTTCAATACTTTGGCCACCAGATTCGAAGAATTGACTCACTGGAAAAGACCCTGATGTTGGGAAAGACTCAAGGCAAGAGGAGAAGGGGATGACAGAGGATGAGATGGTTGGATGGCATCATTGACTCGATGGGCATGAGTCTGAGAAAGCTCTGGGAGTTGGTGATGAACAGGGAAGCCTGGCGTGCTGCAGTCCACAGGGTCACAAAGACTCAGACACAACTGAGTGACTTAACTGGACTGAACTAAACTGAACTGAAATAAACCTTATTGGCCTTAACCATGGAGACTTATAGGCTATGTGTTGCCATAATATAATCAAATATATTTTGATGGATGTAGAAACTGACACGTTCAAGAGAAGGTGCCACTGTTATCTATTTATCTATTTATGTATCTATATTGCTGGCTTACAGTTCAGCTACTGAGCAGTGAAAAAGCTCTTATAGGAGGCTGGAAAATGGAGATTTATTTTATGGTGTAGCAATTATTTGACAAATTTTTACCTTGTAGAAACTTGAGATGCAGGTATACAACCAATGTACTTGTAGTTCTGAGGGAAGTGGTGAAAAATCAGAATGCTACTATCTTCTTGGGACATCACAGAGAGTGGGAGTGAATGAGGGGGACTCAGGAAAGCCCTTGAACTTCACCTCCTAAATTATTGGACTTCAGAAGGGGTCTTCACTTGGGGAGGGGAGTGACCATGTTGCACGTCTATAAGTCAGTAGTGTGAACATGTGTAACCAGTGGGCAAAATCAGATGTGTCCACTTCACACGTTGTCAGCAAGTCATTACCGAGGACTAGAAGTTTGCCTGGTGTGGGAAATAAAAAGAAAACAGAGCCTGCTATTGTCTGGGACCTCATGTTTCCTGGAGAGAAAGACAGAGTGGCTCACAGCTTGACATTAGTCCTAGGTTCTCATTAGAGGTTCACTGCTCACTAGCTGTGTGACCTTGAGCAATTTCCTTCACCCTCCAAGCTTCAATTCTCTTCCCCATAAAGTGGTGATAATGATATCAATCATAGTAGATTGATGTGGGAATGAAGAGTTATTCGGTGGTTGCTGTAACTATCATAATTATATTTGAATTATGATAAGAGGGACGGGTAAGTGTTGGAATGGCACTGTAGCCCAGGCATAATGCGTGACGCGAGGAAGCGTCTCCTTTGGCTGCAGGAGCCAGGGAAGGCTGCACACGGGAGGGAGCACTAGTCCGGAGGTTCCCAGATGGATAAGCAGGGCAAGGGCATTTAGGCAAAGAAGAAAGCATGTAAGAGAAGGTGGTACCCTAGGGTGGCATTTCTTATTCACAGGATGACAAGCAACTCTCTTGGCTGGATGAAGTGAATCAACGGACTGGGTAGCAGCTGAAGTCCAAGAGCTAAGAAGGGACCTGATGCAAACCTACCCATCAGTTTAGAGTGTTTGCCCTTTTCTCCTCAACGGATGATTCTGAAGTTAAGCTAAGAACAAAACAAATGCTTATCCACTTAAATTTTATTCCCATCACTGTCTATTAAATTTAGACCCATTTTTCTACCCAAATATATGCTTTTGGGGCAGGAGACAGCAAGCTGCATGAGTTCTGATGGCTGTGAGTTCTTTGTACTCAGTGGGCAAATCTTTTCAAATGAAAGTTCTGAGAACAACTCTGCTCCCTAGGCTTAGAGGGCCTCTATATTCCACTCCTCTCACCTGTGAAAAATGCTTTCAATTATCTGCCCTGCCTCTATTATTTGAAATAGTTCTGAACCAACCACTCAACTCAGATAATTGAGCTAAACCTTTAAAATGGGTTTTTAATGGGAGAACCAGGCGGTGGGGAATACGTTAATCTTGGTAAGTAAAGTCTCTCACAATCAAAGGCAGACTAATTAAAGCTTGACAGCCTATGTGAATATGCACATTATAAAATGTAACTCTCCAGAGATGAAACTCCAGGGAGGCTCAGAGTCTATTTCTGCTCTCGAAGGCACTGGAACAAGGTGTTTTAAGGAAAGAGATGGTAGACTTTCTATAAAAAGCTGTAGAGCCCATTTTTGCTAAATAAAAACTTGTATGGAACACCAATATACTGAAAAGATCCATTTAGGGCTGCTTTGGCATAACAGGATGCAGTTACATCCCCTTGGAATTTTCCACCATCTATCCCAGTGACCCATGTCTTCCATGCCAGGTTCAAGGTTTTGGGGCTCATGGGAAGGTGACCAGGAGCCTTGAGTTCTTTCTCTGATTTTTCTGTGTGTTCTGAGGCAAAGCCTTCTGGCCTTATTTTCATCATCTGCTGATTTAAGAGTGCTTGACTCAATGATCTTCAAAATCCCCTATGGCTGCACCATTCTATGAATTCCAGTAGATTCTTTAATGCAAACAGGGGCTATGCTGAGAGTTATTATTAACTTTTCAGGGTTCTGGGTCATAGGCTTTATTTAAATAATCTCTAATTCTCATTGTGGCACTAATTTTTAGGGTTGGAAAGATCATCTGGAGAAGAAAATGGCAACCCACTTCAGTATGCTTGCCTGGGAAATCCCACAGAGGAGCCATGGGATCACAAAGAATCAAACACAACTGAGCATGCACGCACAATTTTAGAGTCACTGTTTCTATTTTATAGACTTGCCTAAGTTTGCATAGCTTGTGAGTGAAGAAGCAATGACTGGAATCCAGTTCTTTCTGATTCCAAAGTTCACACTCTGTCTGTTGTGTGGTCCTGTCTCTGGCTGAGTGAAGGTAAAACTGCCTACAGCGGAGCTTCAGGGCTTTTTACATTTTACATGTGTAAATAATTAGTGCTCATGATGGTAGTAGATTTTATATTCAGGCTATATTGCAAACTAATAATAAACCCACCTTCTGGCGTAAAATAAACTTTTCCCTTTTGATTTAGCCAGGAGTAAAACTAGGGATTTTTGAGAGCCATCTTCACACATATAAAAGGCTGGTCCTATGTAGTGACCAGCACATAGTAGGTACTCACAAATATTTGTTAGATAACAGATTCTTGGAGTCCCTAAGGGGTTGAACTAAGTCCACTGGGTAAAACTGGTTTAAAGCAGTTTAAGCACAGTCTTTCTACAAGAATTGTCTGGAGACTTGACGGTCTGCCCAGGGAGGTGTGTTGGTTCTAATGCCCGAAGAGCTGGAAGTGCTCAATACATTCTCATTTATTTCTCTTCCCCTAAGATACCCCATTTCTTCTCAGATAAAATCCACACAGAGACATGTTTACTTTGGTAGGAAGGCAAGGAAGCATACAGACTGGAGGGGAAAGCAGGGGGCAGACCCGTTAACAGATGTACTGTCAGTCGCAAAGCCATTCTCTGCTTGGCACCTTCTCTTAGCTTTCTTTGTTGAGTGAAGATTTGAGGCTCAGATGGCATTTGATTTGCGTGCTTGGGGGAATCATAAAAGAACCTGATTATGAAATGAAATGGCCTGTGATCTCATCAAAAAGCTGGAGATAGCTGCAGGGGAAAGGTTACTGTTCAGGGTAGCCAATGGCCCCTTGCAAATAAGAAAATAAAGCAATTTCTGAGAAAGAACCACAGAGAAGCTGCTAGGCCGGTGAATTATCTCTGTGTTAGCGAGGACCAGACATGAAACAGCAACTCTCTTTGTGATGATCCAAACAGAGAATAAAAGTGGTCAAGTGCCCCTAGGTTCAGTGAGTTTTGAGAAAAGGTCATCTTGGATAAATTGCCACATCCCTGTAATGGACTCTGAAGAAAACGACTTTTGGGGTAATGGATAACTCCAGATTTTGCCCCCACCACCATTTTGATTTGATTTGGTTTGAGTAAGAACTGAGAACTACTCTTTCCAGCAGAATACTCCCCCTACCCACCACCACTGTAACCCACATGATAATAGCTGATCATTTGACAATGGGCAACTGACCCAAGCTGATCCAACAGAATCTTTTGTAAGATTCTCTCAGCTTGCACTGAGAAAGTCATCATGTTGCTATTCATCCATGAGAATTTGAAAGTGTCAAATATGTAAGCCCCAGTTACCATATTTCCCAAAACAAAGGGATAAAGCAGCCAAGTCATGGAGAGAGACAGAAAGGAGATATGGGCTGAGGGAGAGACACTTGATGAGTTCAAATCCTTGGTTTCAGTTCTCCTTGAACCCACCTGCATCCCTGCCATCCCCTCCTTGTCCTTGAGGATGAAAAAAATAGCCCCTGACCCTCAGCAGGTAGCCTGGCACCCACGGCCAAGCTTTCCTATTCGCTCTCCTACTGAACATAAGCAATCAACCAGAACGTCAACATCAGAGATGCCTCTGTGTGATGGTGATGGATCGGGGCAGACGTAGAAAGAAGCATGAATGTTGTCCAAGCCACAGAATAGCAAACACCACGCATCCTGGCTGATTTTTGTACCTTTGCTTCTTTGCTGATTATAGTTTAGCTTCCATTTGTCTTCGCTTCTTAAAGAGAAGATTTACTAAGACCCCATTTGCTGACAGAGGATGGAGATGCGGCTGTGGTCAGCGGTCCCAAGGATGGATCTGGCCAGCTGGCTTTGACTCAGAGCAGAAAGGTTCGCAGGACTTCGGCATCTAACCCGACACTCTCTTCCACATGCAGATGTGTTCCAGGTAAATAGGAAGGAAAAAAAGCATGCAGAAGAGCAAAGTCCATTTGGGAGCCTCCATTAAATGATGCCCAAATAAATAAGTCATTCAAATGGGGCCTCTTGGATTTACAAGGTTTCCCTCTTCCACCTCTCCAGGATCCCTGGTGGGTAATTGCCGTCGACAGGTTTACGCCTCCTGACGGGCGTTTTGTCACTCAGCTCCAGATCCCACGAACAACTTTACAGTCTGTCAAGCCCAAGCCTCTTTAAGCTGTGGCAATTGATGTCAGAAAACGCTCGCTGTTGTGATTCAAGGCTGACGCTTACTCCGGCATGAAATAAACGGAAATCTTTACCAAGGAAGGAAATGGAAAACTCAAGGAAGTGGGGAGTCGCTGCAGGGAGAGGAACAGAGTTTGCAGATACAGACCGGCGTGGGGACTGACTCACGTGCACTGCCAGCCCCTGAATCGGAGTGAGGCGTGCTGGTCACTTCCCCCGTCCCTGGGACTGAGTGAAGCGTGGGAACTTTGGGGTGAGGTCTGGAGCCATAATTTCCTCTCTTCGCACAAACAATCTTGTCACTCCCAGGGCTTTGGAGGTCAAATAACTGCTCATCCTCATATTCTAAACATTCACTGGTCTCATCTCTTATTCTGCAATCTATCCACCTGTCTTGTGTCCAACTGTTTACAACCCTATGGACTGTAGCCTACCAGACAGACAAAGGGATTTTTTTCCAGGCAAGAATACTGGAGTGGCTTGCCATTTCCTTCTCCAGCAGATCTTCCTGGCTCAGGGATTGAACCTGTGTCTCCTGTATCTCCTGCATTGCAGGCAGATTCTTGACTGCTGAGCCACCGAGGAAGCTCCTCTCCTGTCCATTAGATGAATGCTTACCTTCCAAGGCTTACTTCTTTTTAGGGGTATTAGGTTAATCCACTCAGTTTAAATCTAGCGAGGCACTGACCTCTGACAGTACCAGTGGAGGGGTCCTTTGCTCTCCTCCCCCAGCGCTGCCCCACCCTGGAGGTGGCCATTACTCCTTTCCACTGCAGCCCTTCGTCTACCTCCCTGCAGGGCAAGCCACGCTGGCTGCCTGTCTCCCACTGTTTTGACTCAGGTGTTCCGGGGGCTGTAGCTTCATCTACTTTTCCCTGGCCTGGGCTGGCCTACCCTCTCGTGAGCATACGAACTCCTAGAGGAGGAAAACAAGGCAGTGGATGCATTTGCTTTCAGGTCGAAGACTTCTTGCAGTATCCTCCTCACCTCCTTTCGTCTTCTCTCTTCCTTCCCCTCTTTCCCCCTTACTCTTCCTCCTCCTCCTCCTCCTTCGCCTTCTTCTTATTAATGTACCCCTGATTACAATGCTGCGTTAGTTTCAGCTACACAGTGAAGTGGTTTGGTTATATGTATGCATCTATTTATTCTTTTTCACATTCTTTTCCCTTCTCCTTCTCCCTGTGAGTCGATCAGTCGTGTCCAACTCTGCAACCCCATGAACCATAGCCTGCCAGGCTCCTCTGTCCATAGGATAATAACCTTTTCCCTTATAAGGATGGTAAAATATTGAGTACAGTTCCCTGGGCTATACTGTAGGTCCTTGTTGGTTATCTATATTTCATGTAGTAGTCTGTATGCCAACATCTCCTTTTAAAATGGAGTTTTCCTATGATAGACAAAACCTTGTAAGAGAGACTGACTTGAAGTTTTTACTTTGAGTTATGTTTATAACACTTATTTCAGAATTACAGCATTTCAGATTTGTGACAACAGCAATAAAAACAATAATAGCATGGGTGGCAGGAATACTCAGGGTAAACCTCGCATCACTCAGAGGGACACAGTCTAGTCTCATGACTCAGTTAGTGAATTGCTGCGACAGTGAATTGCCCTCAGATCTGTGTTCCTCCTAATTAATGCCAGCAGAGACTTCTTCACAAGCTGCCTTCCAGGCTGGGGTGAATCACATCTTTATGCCCTTTTTGCCCCGGCCAGCATGTCTTTCTCGATCTAATGGGAGCAATTACTTCATGAGAATCACCCAGTGGTTGTCAGGAACATGGCAGGCTAGAGACGATTTAGAAGAAAAACAACTTCAAGCCTTCCGGGGTATACTTTGGCCTTTGAATCTAATTTCCTTTTCTGAAGAGAAACCTCAGTCTGAGACATCTGCTCTGGGGTAACTTGATTGTATTCACAGTCTCTCTATGTAAAATAAAATAAAATAAAAGCTAAAGGAGATTCTGCCCCTCAATTCAAATTCAGTTGTTACACTGGAAGCAAAGTCTGCTTGTGATTTTTAAAGCAGAAATTCACCTTCTTAAAAAAATCTGGAGCTGCATTCTCTCATTCTCTTGCTATGTAGATATGTGTGTACATACCTACCGACATGTACTATGCATATTCATACCCATGCATGTAATATACATGTGTGTGCTATACATATGTGGGGCTTCCCCATTGGCTCAGTGGTAAAGAATCCACCTGCAATGCAGGAGACACAGGTTCAATACCTGGGTTGGGAAGATCCACTGGAGGAGGAAACGGCCACCTACTCCAGTATTCTTGCCTGGAGAATCCCATGGGCAGAGGAGCCTGGCAGTGTACAGTCCATAGAGTCACAAAGAGTTGGACACGGCTGAAGCAACTGAGCACACACATACATATGTGAACTGCAGTTATCATATACACATAGCATGTGGGTTATATAAAGGAATTTAAGAATGATACCAGATAAAAGAGTTCTTTAGAATCATCATGGGCACCTGTGAGTCAGAACTTTGATTTTCTTGGATTCTTCAGCTTTAAATTTCTACCTCCATTCTTGCTCTCAGTGTCCTTGTACTTGAGCCCGACCTTGAACAAGTCAGTTAAAATCCCAGAGATCTTGTGTTCTCTCAGTGCAATTTGAACCACTAGCAGATGCATGATCCTCACAAATTATGAGACATTTTCTCATGCTGTATCTCTTTGGCTATACAGAACAACCATTAGGTGTGGGTAACTGCCATTCTTACGTTAAAGATGAAGAAACTGATGCTCAGAGAAGATGGACTACCCACTACATCACACAGCTGGACAGAGACCAGGATTTCAATTCTGATCACTTTTATATAACATGCAAATAACCAGGCAGATTGAGAGGAGGTTGCAGGGAGGGAGGCAGGAGAAAGGAAAATTTATCAGGCAGCAAGACAAAAGACTACTTTCCCTCTTTTCTAACCTGCTTGCCAGAGACCAGAATACTGTTTTCCATGCTGTATATGCACAATCCCGTTTATTTTTATTACACCCCTGCCTGAGAAGAATTAGGAAGCTCATTTACAGAGATCCAGCAAGTTAATTTGAAGTTTATTTGCCTAAAGTCACACCGCTGGTAGTGACATTTGAGGCCTGAATCCAGGTCTCTGAAGTCCATGTTGCCTTTTATTTTTATTTTTTAACATTTTATTTTGTATTGGGGCATAGCCAGTTAACCATAGTTTCAAGTGGACAACAAAGGGACATGTATCCATTCTCCCACAAACTTCCCTGCCATCTAACCAGCCTCGTGAAACTGAGTGGATTTCCCTGTGCCATACAGACGGTCCTGCTTGGTGACCATTTAAGCACAGCCATGTGTACATGTCAGTGCCAAACTCCCTAACTATCCCTTCCCCCATCCTTCCCTCTGGTCATGCTGCCTTTTAAAGAGAGAGCCACAAATGGAGAAATGCTGTTAGCTGACATTTACAGCTGAAGGAATTGACTACCCTGGATGCTAAGTTCTGTTTTGCCACGTCACCTGGCCAATGACCCTGTCTCCAGAAATGGAGCCAAGAGCATCTCATTTCCATTAATCATGAGCAATGCCTCCCACTACCAATTTCTGAAAAACTTGCAGCCTTCTTACCTCTTTGAGATCTTGTTGCTGGAAATTCGGAGGCAAGCTTCACCTTTCTCCCCCACCTCTGCTTTACTGTGATTAGGGTCTTTCCGATACTTGTCTGCTGCTGTTTCTGTTGCTCTATAGCACACATGATGCCACAGAAGTGTCCTTCCTTTAGACAGAATGGTATAGCTTTTGGAATAACAGATACACATTTTAAATGCAACTGGCTCTGCAGGTTGTATGGTGGGTGACTTTGGGTTTAGCCCTGCGATGGTTTTGTCAAACGGTCAAACTTTATTCTACTATAGCTAGTGATGTAGATCTTGTATTCATTTGTGAAGATAATAGATCAGTGTAGAATAATACATCTCCAATTGCTTCAGTAATCTTCTAGGAGCATAACATTTGGAAAGAATCGTTCTTTTGTGTGCCAAGAGAGAACTTAAAGGGAATTACAAACGATGGGGTCTCAGCCATTACAAAAGTTAAAGTTACACGACTGGGGCTCGTGTACAAGGATTTATTAGCTACTCAGCCACCTTTAGATGTTTGCATGATATCTTATACTGGGATATGAAAAAGCGAACTATTTTTGCTAAATACCTAGACACATGTGAGATTATTTACTCTATGCTTTGTTTTTCTTTCCCTTCCCCAGGAGATTGAAGATAGAGATTCATTAAACTCTTATTGTGCAATGGGTTCTTTAGATCTAAAATCTTATTTTAGGGGGACTTTCCTGTTCTTCCAGCGGTTAAGACTATGTGCTTCCAATGCAGGGTCCGTGGGTTTGATCCTTGGCTGGGGATCCAAGATTCCACATGCTGCCTGTCCAAAAAACAAACAAACTGAAAATCAATAAAATCAATAAGATTAATACTCTTCCCAGCATGGTGCATCTCATCTAACAGATGAAAACACCGAGGCTTAGCCAGAGGACAACATGGCTTGGCCATGACAACAACTGGGATTCAAACCCAGGTCTTTGTCGTAAAATATTTTTTCCACTCTGTCAGTTACTATGTGGAAGTTCTCTATCTTGTGAGGCAAGGTCATTCTTATGAGCACTTAAGACCTGTGCCTCATGTCACAGAAGGCTTCATGCTGCCGTGCACAAGGGTGCAGTTCTGACTCACTCAATCCAGGGTTTAATGGATGCAGAGGTCAAGGTCAAGTTGTCGAGAGAATGGTCAGTGGACCATGATGTCACGTGCCAAGTGCTACCTTGGCTGTTTGACTGGTGCTGCGTCCCAGATCTGTTCAGTGCTTCTTTGTGTTCGATGTTATCCTTCAAATCATCCCAGTTTTTCAAGTGTTTGTGTTTGTTTGCTGATTCAACTTTATGCAACACAGTCTTATGAATAAACATATTGCTAGAATAGGCAGCAATACTTTGAGGTCTCACCCTACCACTTACTAACTAAATGAGATAGTACTTTACTTCCCCCTGCCTGAAACTGAAGTCTCTCAGCTACAAAACTCAAGTAGAAACCGTCCAGCTTATCTTTCAAGATTTCTACCAAATACTGAGTGAGGTCAGAGGTCACATGAGCATGTGGTAAATACCGCCATGCAAATATTAGATATCCATTAATCCTAAAACTATCATCTTCAAAAGTTATCAAATTTCCCCTTACTTTTGACAATCCCCATAAACCAAGACTGGTAGAAAATGTTTCTTCTCTACCATTTTCTGTGGATACTTGTATAGATTTCAACTAGTTCCTCACGACTTAAAAGACACGGTTGTCTCCATTTATGTCTTTCTTTCCTAGTTTTTCTGTCATTTCCTCCCCTTTCCATCTCTCTCTGTCATGTTGCAGAGAAGGAAATGGGGAGACAATTGTGTTCGTATGAGTGAAATAAAAGAAGAAACATGACAAATGTTCTAAGGGAGGGGGCAAAAGGAAAGGGAGCTAGCTGTAAAGGAGGTGACGGACAATTATATGTGGTTCTCTTCTGAGTGGGGGAGTATTCTAATAAAGAAAAGACCATTTAAACTCTCAATCTAGCCCTCTCGGCTACTCTTCCCCACTGGTGACCGTGAGTTCTTTTCTCTAAATCTGTGAATCTGTTTCTTTTCTGTAAATAAGTTCACGGTTATAAAGACGATACGGCTGTCAGCTATTAGCAGTTACTACGTGCTAGACACTCTTTCTAATCATTTTGCCTATATTCACATACACAAGCTTTAAAAAAAATGTATATATCATCAGCTTAAAGAAAATGAGACAACAGCATCTCCGCCTGAGATTAAAAAAAAGTCACCCTAGCCCTTCCTTTCTCTTGGGGAAAATTCATGTGATTTCTTAGTTTTTCACTTTCTCTTTCTGCCAATCTAAGGCAAAAACATCAGCCTCTCCCTCCTTTGGAGTGAGTTCTTGAGAGCAGACGAAGTCTTTACCAAAACACTCAAAGCAGAACGTCTGGGAAGGCAGCACATAAATAGAGAACAGCCTTTATTAGCTATTTGGTATCTCCAGGGCATAGAAGTGACTCAAGCCAGACGTCTGCCTGCTGTGACCTTTCCCGTCATCACTTTGTATGTTAATTGCACGCCCTTAACATTTATTATCAAATCGGCTGGTTTAAATTTCTGAGATGAAGGTAAAAGGTGGTCTTCACCCCAGGGACGCATCTTCTTCTGTCACTTTATGGAAATGAAGCCTGGAGTTTGTTTACTGCTGGTCTGTGAAGTCCCAAGTGGGGAAATGCTAATCGTGGAAAGATGGAGGCTTATGGCTGAGTCAAACACGCTCCATAAAATCAGATGCATAGGAAGGCTGAGTGTTGATTCTTCTCTGTCCACAGTAACCCGCTTGTTTAATGGCCTCTCTTTGTTTTATGTGCTTTATATCATCCTAAACAGTACACGTGGCAAATAGATTATAAACAAGCAGAAATATCTTATCAGAAGTGTTCCATTAGGTCCGCCTCCAATATTTAGAGCAGATGCGGTGAACAGACGCTGAAATAGACATCGCAAAATGCTTGCTCAACCCTCAAGTTTGGATTGACGAAAGAATTCTTTCAGTTCTCATTAGATTCTACTTGGTCCTGCCTTATGACAGTAATGGAGAAGGAAATGACAACCCACTCTAGTATTCTCACTGGGATAATCACATGGACAGAGGAGCATGGCAGTCTATAGTCAGAGGTCACAGAAAGTCATCCTGAGCACATGATGCAAACGACATGTTCAGTATTGATTGAGGTTGATAGATATGTGAGTAGTAACAACTGATAGCTCATTAGAACACTAAAGAAAATGCATGATGCCTGCATCTGCTAATTCCAGACTCTCGATCCAGCCCTCTCCCAAGCGCCCCCACCCTGGCAGCCACCAGTCCATTCTCCTTAGTGGTGACTCTGTCTGCTCCACAGGTAAGTTCACTGATGTCATATTTTAGATGGTGGTATTTGTCTTCTCTCTCTGACTTAACTTCATTTAGTATGATAACCTCTTTCTTGTTGTTGTTTAGTTGCTAAGTCATGTCCAACTCTTTTTCGACCCAGTGGGCTGCAGCCCACCAGACTCCTCCATCCCTGGGATTTTCCAGGCAAGAACACTGGAGTGGGTATGTTAAAAATTATTATAGGACTAGATAGGGGAAATGATTAATTCTGCCAGGGTTATTTGGGAAAACTAAATAGATTAAATGACATCTAATCTGTGGCTTGAGAAATTATGCATAATTGTTATCAGCTCATCTCTTCAAACCTAGGGTATGATGGGCTTGAAACTTCATCTGCATTTCACGCGCGATGTGTATAATATTGGACTCAAGTGCCATTGAAGAGAGATAATTCTTCTTTAATAATTGTGGAAATAAGACCGCTTATCAGCTCGATGTTAATGAGATGCAAATGCATGCCAAAACAAGAGTCTGAAACGTCTATATTTTCATTAGGTCTCTCAGCTAGCTCTTGCTTCTATTATTTCTTTCCATATCAAAACTCTGAAATAGATATGGAAATCCTTCTATATAATTGTGCTTTTAATGCATGGTTCCTGATGTCCTCTGTCTTTGTCTCCAGGACTCTGGAGAAGGGGATGATATTCTGTTATATTATTTAAACACTGTAGTCTGGTTTAGTTGACATATATATGTATATATCACCTCTCTTGTGTGAAACTATAGCTCTATTTTGAACTTTTTAAAGAAGCTTAGCTTTTAAAAAGGAATAGAGAACAGTAGTTGCTAGAGGGAAATGGGAGGTCAGCAGTATTTCTCCCCTGTTTTCTAAGGTTGGGAGATATTACAATAGATTTATAAATAATTGAGATTGCTCCAGGAGAAAGCAGACAACTTGATGGTGCAGGAGAGAGGAGGGTTGAATATGGGAGCAGACCCTCTTGGGTGAGAGGAAAGCATAGCCACTGACATGTGGAGTGGTGAGTTTTAAATAGAGGTTCATTCACTGTAACAAAAGAGAGAGATTGTGGGTAAATGCAACATTGGTTGGAAACTGAGATGTAGAAAGTTTAAGGAGCTCCTTTGGACTCCTTCTATTTCTGTCTGCATCTGAGTGATGACGGATGTCACGAGAGGCTGGGACTTCCTGGGGGAAGGGGGCAGCTGACTTATAAACATTCCCCAGAACATGGTCTTGGGGTGAGCAGGACTGTGGACAGTATGTGCTCCATCTTGATGCCCCCTGGGGGGAGGTGCATGTCACTTCTGATTACAGCCACCCTTCTGGAGCAGGTGTAGGGCAGCCTGGAGCAATAATGCAGATGCTGTATAGGCTTTCCCCAGAACATGGTCTTGGGGTGAGCAGGACTGTGGACAGTATGTGCTCCATCTTGATGCCCCCTGGGGGGAGGTGCATGTCACTTCTGATTACAGCCACCCTTCTGGAGCAGGTGTAGGGCAGCCTGGAGCAATAATGCAGATGCTGTATAGGCGGAGAGTTGTCTCTGGATGCTCCTTGAAGCCTGATGTCAGTGTCAGAGTGGATGAGGTGGCATCTGACTATAGGTTATAGGGACCAATTCAACTGGCTTAGTCAAGAAAGGTACAAGTGTAGCCTGAGCCTGTCCTCAGGGACTTCTCATCTTCACTCCTCCTTACATGTGGCTTTGAGTGAGCCTCTTGGAATTTAGATTCATTTTTCTCCATTCCAGAGGATCTGGTCAACAGCAGCACACCCCCTCCCCCTCATGGCAGCACCTCCCTGCCTGCTGCAGGTTGGAAAACCACCTCACAGAAGCTCTTCAATGGCACTGACTTGGGTCATGCATATATCTTTGGCCAAACCAGCAGGCAAGGTTCAGTACCCACCTCTTGACTGAGTGCTGTAGCTAGGAGGTAGGCTCATGGACAAAGATTTCATGTTTCCTTTTATATCCTATGGTGAATAAAGAGAGAGAGAGCTCTGACCCCAAAACACAGGCATAATTATAGGCAGGATTCTACCAATGTGCAGAGTATTCCCAGTTTGCTGTCCGTGATTGCCAGTTACAACCTGGACGGATTCCTTCATTCTCAGCCTGGCACCTCCAGGATAAAGCTCCAAGTTTCCCTTGATGGCGTCATCTCCTACTCTTCCTCTTCACACACCTGGCACTTCTTGCTTAAAGGAATTTGCTTCTATTGCTCCATTCACTTCATTTTCATCCAGTTACTCACCCATCCAAACTGTTCATTAAACCTGTATTGAGTTCCTCTATGTGGCAAGAACTATGCTGGCACAGGAAACCATAAACTGAATGAGATATTGTGTCTTTGATGAAGGATTTACAGGTAGATGCCTAAGACACACATACAGGAAGTCCATTACCCACGTGGCAATGCACAGATATGCCCGGGTGGCATAGAAGCAGAGTGGAGGTACCTGGCCAAGCCTGGGGCCGCCAGGGGAGGCTTCCTGGGAGGGAAGGTGCCTTCACTGACCCCCAGAGTTCACTCCATGAGACTCAGAGGGAATGAAGATTACGATTAACTTGGAACAGCATGGGTACCAGTAAGAAGTGAAGAGATATAGTGACCAGAGTGGGATGCTATATCCTCAGTATCAGTCAAGGCACAAGGCAAAGGCCGTCCCCTTCAGAGAATTTCCCTGACTTAGAGAGTCTAAAAAGTTATATCTAATCTCCTATGCCACTTTCTTTGCACCTCGTAAAGGCCCTAAGTTACTTAAAAAAAAAATACTGACTTTTAAGAAGTCTTTACTTGTTGAATTTATTCCAGTGTTGTTTGTTTTATGTCTTGTATTTCTGGCTTCAAGGCATGTGGAATCTTAGCTCTCCAACCCGGGATCAAACCCATACCTTTTGCATTAGAAAGTGAAGTCTTAACCACTGGACATACAGGGAAGTCCTGCCCAGTTACTTTTTTTGTGTATTGAATTTCTTGCTTATGTTTTCCTTCCCCTTTGTAGAGTGTGAGCTCCTTTTTCTTCTTAAGAAAGGGGTTGCTTCCCTCTATCCTAACATCAACCAGCAGAGAATCTCACCTACATTGTTCGTGCTAGGTTGCTCGGTCATGTCTGACTCTTTGTGACCCCGTAGAAGACCACCAGGCTTCTCTGTCCATGGGATTCTACAGGACAGAATACTGGAGTGGGTTACCTTTTCCTCCTCCACGGGATCTTCCCAACCCAGGGATCAAACCCAGGTCTCCTGCATTGCAGGTGGATTCTTTATCAGCTGAAGCCCAGAGCATACCCTAGTTCTCTTGAATTCAACACCTAAGCTTGCCAGATGTTGAGAGTCCCTTGGACTGCAAGATCAAACCAGTCAATCCTAAAAGAAAAATGTCCTGAATATTCATTGGAAGGACTGATTCTGAAGCTCCAATAGTTTGACCAACTGATGCGAAGAGCCGACTCATTGGAAAATAGCCTGATGCTGGGAAAGATTGAAGGCAGCAGAAGGGGACGACAGAGGATGAGATGGTTGGATGGCATCACTGACTCGATGGGCATGAGTCTGAGCAAGCTCCGGGAGATGGTGAAGGCCAGGGAGGCCTGGCGTGCTGCAGTCCATGGGGCTGCAGAGTCAGATTCGCCTGAGCGACTGAACAACAGCAAAGCTTGCCACGGAATTCTCACAGGACAGAGTGCATTGGAAGTGGTTTCCACAGAAAGGTCTATTGATCGTAGAGAGAAGTGACAATGCATTTGGGGAGGGGGTGACGGCAGCATTTTAAACCCATATCATAGGTCATTGAAATGGGAAGGACGATGAAAGCAATTTCACACTGAAACAGTCTCTCGCTGCCTGTAACTCTGGCTCAGCAAATGTCACCCCACAACTATTTACTACCATATTTATTGCTCTGTCATTAGCTTATAAATAACGTCAGCCTAGAGACTGCGGGCTGACACTCTGCAACAGCAACTGTGATGGGATGGTCCAGAAAGGGAGAGGAGCCCTCACTAACATCTGAGGAGGAGGCGCTAAAAGTAAACTCCAGCAATTACCAAGAATCATAACTTGCCCCATAAAAACAGTCTGAGCGAAGCCTAAATGGTGCTTAAAATAGCATTTCTCGCCAAAACTTGCTCATAAAATTGCAGAACCCAGTTGAGATAGCTATATCTGTCAGAGGCCTTCAGGCAAATAAACCTCA
Organism: Oreotragus oreotragus; assembly: GCA_006410675.1. Classification (NCBI taxonomy): domain Eukaryota; kingdom Metazoa; phylum Chordata; class Mammalia; order Artiodactyla; family Bovidae; genus Oreotragus; species Oreotragus oreotragus. The sequence continues at coordinate 56,414 of SJYX01019970.1, forward strand.
AATTGATGGGGAGGATGTCAAATGGAATTCCTTTGGGTTTCATATCGGCATTGACATTCTGATTCTAGGCACCAGATGAGAGCTGGGAGCCAAATGGTCTATTAGCTGTGTTTTTCAAAGTGAGAGCTGAGAGACAGAAAGAAACTTGTTGGGGGCGGGGGAGAACCCTGTTGTTGATACTGTGTGCTCTCATTATAAAACTCTGAATGCTTTATGATGGTCTTTCCACACCATAAGTTAAGTTTATATTTCTCCAAAGCATTTTTGCTTCTCTGTTCTGTTGCTAGGAAGATGACTCTCTAGAGTGAGCCATAGCCGTGATTCTTGTCAGCTCCAACCTCTCTGATCACTCTTTTACAATGAAGAAGGAGATACCTAAACACATCTAAGTTTCCTCATTGGCAACTCGGCAGATGGGTTTGAGACCTCCCTCCTAGGTTTGCTGTGATGATTACATGAGCCAGATAGTGCTAGTTCTGGGGCCTGGTACCCAGGAAGCACACAACAAATGATCGTTATCATCCATTGCTCTGTCCACCTCTTAGTAGTTACGTCACATGCAAGTGTCCCTATCGTTGTTCAGTTGCTGAGTCATTTCCAGCCCTTTGCGACCCCATGGACTGCAGCCCACTAGGCTCTCCTCTGTCCTTGACTATCTCCTGGAGTTTGCTCAGATTCGTGTCCCCTGAATCAGTGATGCTATCTAACCATCTCATCTTCTGCTGCCCCCTTCTCCTTTTGCCCTTAATCCTTGCTCACATCACGGTCTTCTCTGAAGAGTTGGCTCTCCACACCAGGTGGCCAAGGTGTTGGAGCTTCAACTTAAGCATCAGTCCTTCCAGTGAATATTCAGGATTTATTTCCTTTAGGATTGACTGGCTTGATCTTGCTGTCCAAGGGCTGCTCAAGTCTTCTCCAGCACCACAGGCTTCTCTAAAAAATCCTAAAATGATGCGAGTCTTCTCAGCTCGGAAGGAGCATGGGGGTGGGGGAAGCCCACCCTGTTGGATTGTGGGCAGGCACTGCCCTCACAGCTGGGCTGTGTGGGCTGCAGCGGGGAGAGGCAGTGACCTGCCAGGCTCACCCAAGGGGAGGGAGCATCCCAAGTTTTCAAGCCCTTTGGGAAACTCAGTACAACCTGCTGCCACCAGAGGGCGGCAGTGAGTGTCCACTCAAGGATGGGTGCTCAGCCGCTCAGTCCTGTCCAACTCTTGGCGACCCCACGGACTGTACCTTGCAAGGCTCCTCTGTTCATGGGACTCTCCAGACAAGAATACTGGAATGGATTGCAATTCCCTCCTCCAGGGGGAATTTTCCCAACCCAGGGATCAAATCCAGGTCTCCCACATTGCAGGCAAATTCTTTACCATCTATGGGTGGGAGTCATCAAATCCTTTCCATTGTCCCTCCTTTAAGACTGATGCTGAAGCTGAAACTCCAGTGCTTTGGCCACCTGATGCAAAGAATCAAATCATTGGAAAAGACCCTGATGCTGGGAAAGATGGAAGGCAAAAGAAGGGGACGGCAGAGGATGAGATGGTTAGATGGCATCACCGACTCAATGGACATGGGTTTGGGTGGACTCTTGTGGTTGGTGATGGACAGGGAGGCCTGGGGTGCTGCAGTCCATGGGGTTGCAAAGAGTCGGACACGACTGAGAGACTAAACTAGAACAACAACAAAAGACAGAGGCCCCCTTCTCCCCACCCGTCTCTGCCCACTGCTCTGCCACTTGGTGGGCTCAGCCCTTCGTCCTTTCTCCCTGTATAGAAGATTTTGCAGTTATCTCTGTGATTAACTCTTCCCAGCCCCCCATGCTCATCCATCCTTCCTTTCTTGTCTGTGAATTGAAACAGTCTACGTAGAATGCTGTGTTCCCTTTCAGAGGTTCACGTCAGAGCCTCCTTCCCTGTCCACCCCGTCCCTTCCTCCTGCCCTCGTGGAGGAAGCACGTGGTACCATTTCCTTACGAAGTGCCTAGGCTTATCTCCTTGCACACCCACTCACTCACTGGGTGGACTTTGGGAAAGATTTTAAGTCTTAATTGTATTAACGGGAACAATACTAATACGTGACTCATAGCCTCGTGAGGATTACTTGTGTTGATCTCTGAGAACAGTCCTGACACATAGGAAGTGTCTGGCAAAGGTCTGACAAGTCAGACACGGGAAAATATGATCCAAGCATTCAGGGGACCTGACGGCTGTCTTCTGTTGTCTCCCAGACGTGTTCTCCATTCCCCAGCAGCAGAATAACAGCTTTTTGAGACTGAGGTCTTAGTATCCGAATCTGAAGTGCTCACCCTGGTCCATGTGCTCCCAGGATGAGCCTCTGTGTTTCCCCCTCTACTTTCCTCCCTGCATGTTTCTGTTGAAACCAGCTCACACCAGTAACTCATCAAGGCTCTGACATTTTCCATCAGGGTTTTTCCAAGGGACCCCACATTCCCGAAAAGAGCATCTTATTGTACTGTCGCATTGCCAAAATTATCTGCTAAGGGACTTCCTTAGTGGTTCAGTGGCTGAGACTCTATACTTCTAACTTGGGGGCATAAATTTGACCCCTGTTAAGTAAGATCCCACAGTGTGATAAAAAAAAAAGAGTAGATTAAAGTATAAAATAAACATTCACTAGAGAGGATCAACGGGCTTCCCTGGCAGCTCAGACAGTAAAGAATCCACCTGTAATGTGGGAGACCTGGGTTCGATCCTTGGGTTGGGAAGATCCCCTGGAGGAGGAAATGGCAACCCACTCCAGTATTCTTGCTTGGAGAATCTCCATAGACAGAGGAGCCTTGCAGGCTACAGTCCATGGGGTTACAAAGAGTCGGACATGGCTCAGCGCCTAAGCACAGCACAGCATGATTTTATTGCTGATTTATATTTGTGTTGCTTTCCTTAAATGGAACTGGAAATGGGCTGGACAGATTACAAAATCTGGTCCTGGTGTGAGGCTTGGTGGAAGAGTAGAAGAGAGCTGGGCTGAAGCTATGTTCATTTGGTGTCAGAACCAAACCTGCTACAAAGCAGCGCCAAAGACAAAAACAGCAACAACCCACAGTGGGTGAGGGTGTGGTGTCACACAGCGCTTCACACTGGCGCGTCTTCATCCACATTCAACACACCCCTTCCAGCACACACTCCTTCCCTGAGCCCTTGAGCCCCACTTGCTCAGTCACCGGGGTGGACCGTCCCCAGAGGGGCCTGGCCTCAGACATGGAGGCTGCTTGCAGCTGAGTTAAACCCCAGAGGAGCTGAGAGCTGGAGGCTGCCTGCTGACCCTGCTGCCCAGTGCCGGGTGCCAGGCAGCAAGTCCACCCCTGTAGGGGTTGGTGATGGAACTCTCTGTTTCTGTGGTGATGTTTATCATTGTGGTACCTGGAGTCTAGAATACAAGGCATGCCTGGCCTGGGAGATGGATGACACTTACAGGCTTGAGTCTTACTGATGTTCTCTTGGGTGTAGATTGGAGGTGACATCGTGTTTTTAAGAAGGGCAAGAAGACGTGATACAGACTCTGGGGCCCTTTCTGCACTCTTGGTCATCAATATGGACGTGTCAACTTAAAAAAAAAAATTGTTGCAGAACCTAAAAGTTGAGAACTATGTTCTATTCATCAGACTTTCTGAGGACTTCAAGCCCAGGAAACAGAACTCTCAGATCACTCTGAGGAGCTGCTCTGAAGAGGTAAGGGAAGAGCCAGGATATACAGGAGTTTTGTAACAAAACCAGGTAGCTGGAATACCAAAAGATTATTGTTAATTAAAGAAAACAAGATGTCTCAAGCTTCCCTAGTGGCTCAGAAGGTAAAGAGTCTTCCTGCAGAACCTGGGTTTGATCCCTGGGTTGGGAAGATCCCCTGGAGGAGGGCATGGCAACCTACTCCAGTATTCTTGCCTTGAGAATTCCTATGGACAAAGGAGCCTGGTGGGTTACAGTCCACGGGCTGGCAAAGAGTCGGACACAACTGAGCGACTAAGCACAGCACAGCACAGAGAGGGTCAACAAGTCAAAAGCGAATTAAATCTAAATTTTAATAAAAATAGAAACATTGGGGCTGGAAAATGGAACGTGCCTAAAGATGCTGCCAACCTTAAAAAGATATTGTGAAACTCAAGTCGTATACATTGAAATGTACAACAAAACATCAGTCTTACCTCAGTATAGCTATTAAAAAAGATTCTCTGCTAAAGTTTCCTTATTTAAGTGTAATTGTCTCAGCTTACTGTGACACAGAGACACTGGGTCCACCTCTGGTTATAAATATTGCCGAAAGTTGTGTCTGTGACACATTCATGGCTGTGTCCATGATGACAAACCATGCCTCTGCCAATGGCTGACAGAATCTTAAGTTCATTCTTTTGCAGAGCAAAGGAGAACAAAGATATTTGGCCCTTGACCTTGTTTTGCTAGACTTCAGTAAAAAGCTATGAACTATTTGAAACCCAGTTCCTTAGGACACAGAGGTAGGAAAAGACAAGATTTACTTGAATTTTTACAAGAAGAGTTCAAATTTTCTGACCATCTAAGCTCCTAACCTTAACCCTACCTCTGGCGAAATACTTTGTTTTACAAGATACAAGGCAGAGAGGAAAAAAAAAAAAAAAAAGAGGGAAACAGTGTAAGTCTGAGAAAAACTTGGAAGACATACAATTTTACAGCACAGACAGAACAAAATTGTCAGCTTGTGAAGTAGAAGAAATGTAGAAATGGTATTGATGGTGTTGCAAAGCCAGCCAGCTGATTGGTCCTGTTGTTATCTCATCCTGCTCTTGCATACCGTATGGGATTTTGTAGAGAAGAGCATCTCTATTCTCCTAAGAGGGAGAGCCCAGCCAGAAATACTGGGCCTGACACAATTGGGTATTTTTTGGTGTATTTTTATTAATGATTATGCAATTATTTCCACAGGCTTTGCTAATAAGCTGTACACTAGCTAAGATCTCCTGCAGGAAGTCTGTTGGAGAAGATCTGATTGAATCAGTATCGGATGCTGTTGGTGTCCAGTCATAGCCCCTTGTCCTTGGACCATTTCATTGCCACTGGCCTGACTTCCACCTGGAGGAGCCAGCCTTTCCCTTCTTGAATTTCCTTAGCTGCCTGATCCCATTTTGCATCTGTCTAGAGGGCTGGACATCATGATTAAATCATAAGAAATGCTGGGCTAGAAGAAGCACAAACTGGAATCAAGATTGGCAGGAGAAATATCAATAACCTCAGATATGCAGATGACACCATCCTTATGGCAGAAAGTGAAGAAGAACTAAAGAGCCTCTTGATGAAAGTGAAAGAGGAGAGTGAAAAAGTTGGCTTAAAGCTCAACATTCAGAAAACTAAGATCATGGCATCCAGTCTCATCACTTCATGGGAAATAGATGGGGAAACAGTGGAAACAGTAGCTGACTTTATTTTGGGGGGCTTCAAAATCACTGCAGATGGTGACTGCAGCCATGAAATTAAAAGACACTTACTCCTTGGAAGGAAAGTTATGATTAACCTAGGTAGCATATTCAAAAGCAGAGACATTACTTTGCCAACAGAGGTCCATCTAGTCAAGGTTACAATTTTTCCAGTGGTCATGTATGGATGTGAGAGTTGGACTATAAAGAAAGAAAGCTGAACACCAAAGAACTGATGCTTTTGAACTATGGTGTTGGAGAAGACTCTTGAGAGTCCCTTGGGCTGTAAGGAGATCCAACCAGTCCATCCTAAAGGATGATCAGTCCTGGGTGTTCATTGGAAGGACTGATGTTGAAGCTGAAATTCCAATACTTTGACCACCTGATGTGAAGAGCTGACTCATTTGAAAAGACCCTGATGGTGGGAAAGGTTGAGGGCAGGAGGAGAAGGGGATGACAGAGGATGAGATGGTTGGATGGCATCACGAACTCAATGGACATGAGTTTGGATGAACTCCCACAGTTGATGATGGACAGGGAGGCCTGGGGTACTGCATTTCATGGGGTCATAATGAGTTGGACATGACTGAGCTACTAAACTGAACTGAGAGGGTTGAAAATACCAGGAAATTAGCATTCCCTTGGGGGCTTAGACAGTAAAGAGTCTGCCTGCAGTGCAGGAGAACCAGGTTCCATTCCTGGGTCAGGCAGATCCCTTGGAAAAGGGTATGGCAAAACCCACTCCAGTATTCTTGCCTGGGAAATCCCATGGGCAGAGGAGTCTGGAGAATTATAGTACATGGGGCTGGAAAGAGTCATTTTCACTTTTCAGTTCAGTCTCTCGGTTGTGTCTGACTCTTTATGAGTGATAAAAAAATCCACTTGCCAATGCTGGAGATGCATTGGAGATGTGGGTTCAATCCCTGGTTTGGGAAGATCCCTGGAGTAGGGAATGGCAACCCACTCCAGTATTCATGCCTGGAAAATCCCATAGACAGAGGAGCCTGGTGGGCTACAGTCCATGGTGTGGCAAAAGGGTCTGACAGAACTGAGCAACTGAGCGCGCGCATGCACACACACACACACGCACACACACACGCACACGCATATAAATATATATATGGCAGTGATTAGAGCATCTTAGTTTTAGATGCTGGTGGAATTTCTTGTTTGAGAGGTCCAAGGATTATTGAAGTGAAAGTTGCTCAGTCATGTCCTACTGTTTGTGACCCCATCGAATATACATACAGTCCATGGAATTCTCCAGCCAGAATACTGGAGTGGGTAGCCTTCCCCTTCTCCAGGGGATCTTCCCAACCCAGAGATGGAATCCAGGTCTCCTGCTTCGCAGGCAGTTTCTTTACCAGCTGAGCCACAAGGGAATGCCAAGAATATTGGAGTGGGTAGCTTATCCCGTCTCCAGTGGATCTTCCCAACTCAGGAATTGAACCAGGGTCTCCTGCATTGCAGGTGGATTCTTTACCAACTGAGTTATCAGGGAAATCCCCCAAGGACTATTAGATGAACCAATTTTGCTTCCAGGAGAGGAGTCTGGGTGGAAATATGGAATAATGGAATATAGATGTGATGGTTACTGTATCAAAAAAAAGTACCAAATTCTTTGGAAACCACACACTATTGGTCACAGAGAAGTTTTCCAGGAATATAATGTTCTCTGATCTGGAGCTCTATTCATGGTCATGAGATATACACTAGAAAATGTCACATATTTCCAAAGGAAAATTAATTTAAAAATTAAATTCTTGAAGAAATTCATTTGTTGATGAAAGAATGAATTTCACGATGATTTCTGCTTTGAAAGCTGATTTAGTCAGCTGGAAGGAAAGCCTGTTAGAAGAGTAATGGAAATAGGAAGAAGACATTCTTGCTATAGAATGTATTTTTATGGCTGATTTTTCTTATTTCCAAGTAATATTTGCAGGTAGTTTACTGTTTTGTTTTTTAAATATAAATTTATTTATTTTAATTGAAGGTTAATTACTTTACAATATTGTATTGATTTTGCCATACATCAACATGAATCCGCCACGGGTATACACATGTTCCCCCTCCTTACCACTTCCCTCCCCATACCATCCAAGGCAAGCAGTTGTGTGCGTCTTCCATTCTCTTGCCTCAACTGCAACACCTAGCAACTCCCACACCTCTATACTTTCTACACGTTGGGCTGTCTAATTTAGCAGTTAATTTTGTGTATAAAAATGAAATGTATATACAGTTATTTCATGTTCATACATTTAAGTGTATTTCTCATCTTCCATTTAGACTAGAGAATTTAGTTTTCTTAACTCTGTCTCAGAGGCACCAAACCTTCTCTTTACTTGAAACCTGCAAAATAATGACACAATAGTTTACATAAGTCAATATTTAGTGTTTACACTAATATGACCCTGTAAATAGTGTCCTCTGCTGAGTTTTTTAGTATGCCACCATTATGTTTCTATTATTATGCAACTTTTCATTTTATAAAAAAGTTAGTGATTTTCTCATTTTATGTAATTAATAGTTTTCTATGCACTGATCACTAATTCTTGCTTCCAGCCCCCTGAAGACCTATGATCTTTTCTCAATTCTATTTTCTTTTCTTTTTTTTAAAGGTTTTTTTTGATGTGGACCATTTTAAAAGTCTTTACTGAATTTGATACAACATTGCTTCTGTTTTACGTTTTGGTTTTTTGCCCTCAAGGCATGAGGGACCTTTGCTCCCTGACCAGGGATCAAACCTACACTCCCTGCATTGGAAAGTGAAGTCTTAATGGCTGGACCTCCAGGGAAGTCCCAATACTATTTTCTATTTGATAAGCAACCCTATCAACTTGCTTAGTTTTTATTTCAGACTTCCCTCCTAAAGATCTCTAGTATCCTGTTCCCATCTGTATTGGAGAATGTGGCTAGGTCTACATTGTGATAATTTTACTTGGACGCTGAGACTGCTCTGTGAGACTGAGGGTATAGTGAGTATGAGAGAGGAGAAGATGGGGGAAAGGGGAAAAATTTGCTGTTTAATCATCCTGGACCCAAAAGAGGAGAGAGGGCAAATTCTTTCTGGAGTCCAGTTATTGTCTTATCTGGGCTCAATGTCCAAAGTTGCAAATGATGTATGGTCACTCTCAGTCTCTCCTTCAACTTTCTTTCTGGACTGACTGTCTTTTCTGCCTTCATCTCCCTACAGTCATTTTTCTGCAGACTTCACATAGAGTGTAATCCATGATCAATACACTTTGCATGTTCTTTCTTTAATTTGTTAGGTTTACCCTGCTTACTTCCAGAGAATCCTTGATATGAAACAAGTCTTTTATTTACTGCCTCCGTCTTTTATCAGTGTGCCTCTTACTGACCTCCTGCTGCAGACCTCTGAGCAAGTCCACCAGTCCTCTTCCCTTGCCCTGATCAGCCATGGGAGATGTGCCAAGGTTTGCAGACCCCACTCCTTGCAGGCAGAACTGTTCAGTCTGTTCCCAGCTGACCAAGCCACTCTTGGGTATAGAGAGGGATCTACTGACCCACTGTCTTTCAGGAAGCTCCATCATTTGGGAAAGGAAAGAACTGTTACCTAGAGGATGGTCCCTCCTGGAAATAAACTGGAAACCCCATCTCCTGTCACCCCTAGGTTTGAGAGCAGGATCATGGCAGAGCCTCCCCCACCACTAGTCACCTTCGTGGATTCTGTACCTTTGTCAGATCAAGTCCTCATTTTCAGTAAATACTTCCCTTCTGCTAAGTTCAGAACTCCTTAAGGCAGCGGCAGAACATTTTCTATTTACTCCAGTCACAGGCATAAGAAGAGTCAAGTCATTTGCTGCTTCTCCATCTTCAGGGGAACTCAGGTCCCAGCTAACCTCATGAAAGGCCGTCAGCCTCTGCAGAAATTAACCCCCACATGTGCTCTCAAGGGTTTGGTCTCTGCTGAGCGTTTCCTCTGCTCTGTAGAGAAACAGGGGCCAGGGAAAAAGAAAAAAGACTTTCCTTGAAAAAAAAAGTAAAAATGTTACCACTTATCTTTTAAGTGAAGTAGAGCAAGGAGCTAGTATGTTTGCCTTAAGTCGCCTCGCCTGCAGTGGGACCCGGGTTCCAGAAGAGCCAAGGGTTAAAGCAACAACATTCTGAGTCTCCAGCTCTAATTAGCAGAAGGCACAGCTAGAAACTGGGCTTTGTGGTCACGGTCAAAGCTAGAGATATAATCAGACTCTCTAAATGTGAGTTGAGTATCAAATTACTTTTCATCTTTTAAAATTCCAAGCTCTTTTCTTTTTCAACCTCAAAAAAGTAAATCTCAGCCACTGTAAACATCACATCTGGGCTTTTTCTTAACAAAAATTGAAAGCTTGACTCATTAATTCACCATGGCAGACATGGTAACCCACCGCCCTGGAATCCTTCTTTTCCTCCCCCACGCGTGGGATTGCTTTGCTTTGTTATTCCTTGGTTAGGTATATCTGGCCTCTAAACACTTTCCCTTCTTGTTTCTCTGATTCTCCTCTTCTCCCGAGACTCTGTCTCATGGAGTTTCCTAGATCTTCTTCCCAAAGGAACACGGGCACCCATGTCCTAAGCAGGATGCTGATAAAACGTCTGGCTCTAGGTACCTCCTGGAGTTACTAGTGCCATTCAGTCCAGGTACCCTGAGATGCTCGCTGAGCTTTAGCCCAGCATGACTTACCTTGGATCTCTAAACACTTTCCCTTCTTGTTTCTCCGATTCTCCTCTTCTCCCGAGACTCTGTCTCATGGAGTTTCCTAGATCTTCTTCCCAAAGGAACACGGGCACCCATGTCCTAAGCAGGATGCTGATAAAACGTCTGGCTCTAGGTACCTCCTGGAGTTACTAGTGCCATTCAGTCCAGGTACCCTGAGATGCTCGCTGAGCTTTAGCCCAGCGTGACTTACCTTGGACTGAAACAACTTGAGGGAGCCACGGGAGAAGCCATCTAGGCTTTTGAGTCATTGTCTTGGTGCCCTTGCTGTGCCTCTGGAGCTGGTGGTGCCTGCTAAAACCAGTTCCATGACGGCCTGTCAAGGAGGAAACTGAGGGGTAGCCCAAGCCACCCAAGATCATCCGTGGTGGGCTCTGGAGGCCACATCTGACCTATACCTCTGACTCCAAAGTTCAGACTCCTTTCATGACGCCTTACTGCCTCCTCCCTGCACAGTGTCTTCCCCCTAAAGAAACTGAGCAATTCAAATCAGAGATGGAGCACCACACACTGCTGGCCATCTTCTTGGGAAACCTGGGCATCCTCCTTCAGAAATCCAGGTCTTTGGAGCTTGGGGCACCCGTACCATGGTGCAAACGGGCATCCAATGGCACGTCTCACTAAGCTTCATGTCTTCCTTCCACCACCCTTTGTACTTTCAATGCCACTTCCATTCTGTTTGTTAAGGTGATGAGAGCTGCTGGGAATTCCTCAGTGGACTACCCCTTTTGCATAATATGGACTTACGATTGACTGTATATAACTGTCAGAATCTAGAAAGGCTATTGCAATCCCCCAAGGCAGTGGGGGGATGGGAGGGGGATTCTGCCCCTTCACCTCAGGCAGCCTGCAGGATAGAAGGGCAGAAGGTTCAGGGGACTTGGAGAGTCAGTGTGTACAGGAGTGGTCTGTGATCTCCAGCTGAGAAAGCAAAGAATTAACATAGCATCAGTTTAAAGCTATGGAAGAATGTTCCGAGAAACATGTTACACCAGATGATTGTTTTGTGGACGTTAATAACAGTGTCTTTTGGGAAAAGTTTCTGTGGTCAAATAGAGGAGAAAGCAACAGCTCAACCAGGTTTATTTGTGATTACTTCTACAGGATCATATATAGGCATTTTCCAAACATAGTAAATAAAGCATTTTGAAAAGCTTATTTTGTGGAATGCATTTTGCTGTTTTCCTACTGATTTTTGTTTCTATCACATATTATCTTATTTCATTTCTACAACAGTTATATGACTTAGTTATGGTTCGAAGTCCTGTTTTGAAGATGAGGAAGACTGAGGTTTACGAAGATATTAATACTGATACTTCCGGGGCCACGTGGATCACAAGCAGTAGACCTTTAGGCTGGTGTGCTGCTGGCAGGATCGGTTCTGGATTTGCTTCAAGATTACCTCTCCATGGGGCTTCTCTGGTGGTTCAGCTGGTAAAGAATTCACTTGCAATGCAGGAGACCTGGATTCAATCCCTGGGTGAGGAAGATTCCCTGGAGGAGGAAATCTACTGGCAAACTACTCCAGTATTCTTCTCAGATTATTTTCCCTTATAGGGTATTACAAACTACTGAGAATAGTTCCCTATGCTCTACAATAAGTTCTTGCTGGTTATCTGTTTTATATGTGGTCACGTGTACGTGTTTAATACTTTAATGGTGGGTAATATTGTTTTCTCTGACTTTTATACAGCTTTTTTTAGAAGCCAGCTTTTTGTGGCAACTGAGTGACATCATTTTTACACCTTTATTGAGGTATTCTTATAGAGCTTTTGGAAACCCAGTGTGGTAATAAACATGTGAATCATTCCATAGGAATACACTGAACTGTATGTTATACGCTATTAGCATTATTCTCTTTATCATGACTTGAATGACAAGAGCTGATTGTGGGTAATTTGTGTCTGAGCCCTCTGCTCAGGCAAAGGGACGTGCAAGCACCAGGGAGAAACACAAGTGGAAAACAGGACACGGATGCAATAAATCTTTCATGAAAATGCAGAAGGGTCTTTGGGACAGAGCCCTCGACAGCCCGGCTGGCTGACTTCCTAGACAGAATTCCTCCACTCTTGAGAACAAATAATGCATTATGACAAAAATGAGAATCATTTCCTTCTGAAGGAATATTGTTTTACTCAGGCAAGTAGGGCAGGCAGCAGAGAGTAGAAGGGCAAAGGGCAAGCTGAAATTGAAGGACAGAGTTTAAAGGAAGTCTTAGGGTATTTTTAAAGGCAAAAGTAGGGCATGACTTAAAACATTCAAAGAAAAAAGCATCATCTGAACTTATAACTAGAGCATTTTATGTATGTGTATATACTTTTGGGCTTCCCTAGGGGCTCAGCGGTAAAGGTAAAGAATCTGCCTGCAATGCAGGAGACCTGGGCTTGATCCGAGTCAGGAAGATCCTCTGGAGAAGGACGGGGCAACTCACTCCAGTGATTTGCCTGGAAAATCCCATGGACGGAGGAGCCTGGTGGGCTGCAGTCCATGGGGTCGCTAAGAGTCAGACACGACTCAGCAACTTCACTTTCACTCTTCACTTTCATGCATTGGAGAAGGAAATGGCAACCCATTCCAGTGTTCTTGCCTGGAGAATCCCAGGGACGGGGGAGCCGGATGGGCTGCCGTCTATGAGATCGAACAGAGTCGGACACGACTGAAGCGACTTAGCAGCAGCATACTGTATATATACTTAGCATATATACTTTTGGGCTTCCCTGGTGGCTCAGCGGTAAAGGTAAAGAATCTGCCTGCAATGCAGGAGACCTGGGCTTGATCTCTGAGTCGGGAAGATCCCCTGGAGAAGGACAGGGCAACTCCAGTATTCTTGCCTGGGAAACCCCATGGACAGAGGAGCCTGGCGGGCTACAGTCCATGGGGTCGTGAAAGAGTTGGACGCGACTGAGCGACTAACACACACACACACATATACTTTTATGTATATATAAAGCAGTGCATGGGAAAAAAGTCTGTGAGAAAATTCACCATATGTTGTGAACATCCAAGTTCTACAGAAGAATGTATGTTCTCTGCCTGGAGCCAGGCTTGATATAATTCCTATAAAACAAGTCTGTGGATATACATGAAATCACGTTAATAATCCCTACATGGGACCTGATGTGCTCCTTGAATTATACCTTTTTCCCTTTCATCAGTTTGGAAATTCACAACCATGAAAACTCTCTGTCCCCCGTTCCCTTTAATCCCTCCCCTCCCCCTGCTCCTTCTTGGACTCCTGTCAGTCCTATGTTGGATTTGCTCATTTTAGTTTCTCTTTGTTGATCTCCCTTTTGTATTTTCCCTAGGTTACTTTTCTGTGTTGCATTTTGGGTGAATACATGCAATTCTATGTTCTAGTTTCCTAATGATTTCTTCATTGTGTATGTTTGTGTGTGTGTGTATGTTCAGTTGTGACCCCAAGGGCTGTAGCCTACCAGGCTCCTCTGTCCTGATCCTCCAGGAGAGAATACTGGAGTGGGTTGCCATGCCCTCCTCCAGGGGATCTTCCTGACCCAGGGATCAAAACTGCGTCTCTTGCACTGGCAGGAAGGTTCTTTACCATTAGTGCCACCTGGAGAAGCCCCTCACTTATTTAGTCATTCATTCATAATTTAAAAATGTAAATGTATTCATGTTTTATCTATGTCAATAATAATATCTTAGCTTCTAGGGAGCCTAAATATCTTGCTTATGTGTTTGCTGTATATTTCTGCTGCTGTCACTCTCACTGGCTAGATCCTCTCCTGTTTTATAATTTTAATTTTGTACTCATTCATTTTGTTTTCATCTCTGTGAGTCCTGAATGAACTGAATGGAGAGTATTCTCTCCAGGGAAGATTTGAGGGCCTGTTTGCTATGTGTTTCTGGGGTGTTGCAAGCCTCTGACTGTTTTACGATAATATTCAAAGTTTGGGAACCTTGGACTCTAGACAGTTGGGAACTTGAACCCCATTATAGCAGAACTGTGTTGCCACATGAAAGATGCACTTTGGATGTTTGTGTATGGAATGTGAAAGGGAGTGAGAGAAAAAAGAAAAATGAATCCAGTACATTATTTTCACACTTCCTTTGAAAAAATTGCCAGAATTCTTTTTAACTGAGAAAAATGAAATGTGATCCTGGTTCTTCCAGAGGACATGTCTCTACTGACTTTTAACTGCTGCAGCCTGATAATTCCTAAGTCATTATTGAGTCAATCAGAATTTATATAGTCCTCTGACTAATCATGAAACACTGGAGTTAAACAGGAGCTCAGAGACCCTGCAGGTGCCCCTCCACCCCCCTCCGCCTTCTCGGCATAATTAAGGGTTACACTGTTTTTCCGAGGTCAAGCATTTGCCAGAAAGTATTTGAATTGTTCATAGTGTACATCCAATTGGAAACAAAATCTGTGAGCAGGAAAAAAAAGTTTGAAGTTCAAACCGGCCATACCCAGTGAAATATTATATCTCAGATCGCTGATAAAACCGTCCTGACAACACATTTGGCTGTATTTGCTCCCCAAGGGCCTTCCTGTGCATGGTCTCTTCTCTCCCCAAATTTGGGGATGTTCCTGAAGTAGCACGTGATGTGACCGAATGACCCAGCAGCCTCAGGCTTAGGCATTTCAAAAGATTTTGCTCCTATTTACCCCACAAGCAGGGCAGTTCAATGACTCTGCAGATGTTATTAGATTTTCTTAGTATTCTCTGGTTCCAGAGATACAGACCAATTTTAGCCGTCTTGTCTCATCGTAGGAGCACAAAACCTAACCCCAGGGCACAAGTGCCTTCTGCTTCCACCTCTCTGCTATCCAAGCGCACTTATTACTGGGCAAGTCCTGGGCTCACTGGGACAGGACAACACTGGAGGGTGGCTGAGGAGCACGTCCTCCACCTGATTCTCCTGGTTTCTACCTGCTTCCAATTCTACATGTTTAGAAACCTCATTTCTCTGAACAAGTCACTCTCTGGGGTCTAATGACTCCGTTATAACCAAATATTAGATTTCCTTTAGTATCCATTGAGCGTTTTCCTGCTCGAGTGATTGTTTTTACAACTACGTCCACAATGGACCCCCATCCAGTCCTCAGAAAGCAGTTGATATAAGAAGGATCCACCCTCCTGTGATTCATGACTTTAAAGAAGATGACCATACTTGCGGTACAGGCATGAGGAAGCTAGTCAAGAGACTAGGAACCTTTGGTTAAGCTGCAGAGACAATGGATGGGCAAAGACATGGCTGGATAACAGGGCCAAGCCACTGCGGCCGGACTACTCGGCAGGCTTCAAGTGTGTTCTGCTAACACAGAAAAACATTTTGAAAACTGCTCCCAGGAATGAAGATATAACCAAAATGGATCTTGGGTTATCAGGGACCTGAGACCATGCCTCTTGATCCTGCACTGGTTTTGTGACCTGTGAGAGAGAACTTGACTTCTCTGAGCTTCAGTTTCCTCACCTTGGAAATGAGGCAACTCAAACCTGATGATCTCAGCCAGAAACCCAGACACTGAGGGTCTGTTATTCTGGTTTCATCATTTGGTGGTTGGAGAGACTGAGCCTTGAGAACTAAAACGTCTTGCTCACTGTGATGTGATCAGGAAGTGCCGCAACCGAGGCCAGGGGCCAGGTGCCCTCGTCTCCCCCAGAACCTTCCCATCACCTCCCACCGCCCTGCAAATGCAGGAGGAATCTGTCACATTCTGCAGTCCAAGAGGGGCTGGGGGCGCTGCGGGCTCTTGGGTCTTGAGTCCTCATTTTCACATGTTTGTCTGCTTCTGCCTCTGCTTACATTTGTTAAACTGTCATAAAATGTGCATGCTTTGGACAAGCCCCTTTTCTCCTGAAGGGAAACGGAACTGCATGACTCATCCTTCCTTCATGAGTAAACTGTGTCAGGACCATGAATTGGTCACCGTCCACCCAGGCCTGCGAGCTCCACCTGGGACTCCAGTGACATCACTCAGCCTGAGAGATGGGCCGGGGGCAGGAGCCTGGGGGGTCAGGAGGGCTCCCTCCTGCCCTTCCACAATCAGCCTGAGCTCAAACTATCTTCCCTCCTGGGAGGTCGGCACTGATAAATATATCTTCCCTCTTGGTGTCTGGATCAAAGGCTGGTAGCATTAAAATATACTGGCCATTTGATACAAAAGCATACAAAAGCTGTGAGTTCTGGTATGTTAAGAGGAAAACACTGGTCTATGATCTGGGCCCCAGCCCCATTTGCTATTGACTGTATGCAAGTCATTTCATATTTTGCGACTTTACACATCACACCTGCAAATAGAAATGTGAAATGAACAATCTTGAGGTTTCTCTCATGGTCTGAAGCAGGGTTTCTTAACCTCGGCACTATTAATAATTCTTTGGCTGGATAACCAGTTCTCTGCTGCAGGACTGTTCTGTGCATTGTAGGATACTTAACAGCATCCCTGACCTCTGCCCTCTTATGCAGGCAGCAGTGCAAACTTTGAGAACCGAAAATGTCTCCTGTGTGGTGCTCAGTCCTGTCCAACTCTGTGAACCCCATGGACTGTAGCCTTGCCAGGCTCCCCAGTCCATGGGATTCTCCAGGCAAGAACACTGGAGTGGGTTGCCATTTCCTCTTCCAGGGCATCTTCCTGACCCAGGGATTGAACCTGTGTCTTCTGTCTTGGCAGGCGGATTCATTACCACGGAGCCACCTGGGAAACCCTTGCCGAATGTCCCTGGGAGACAAAAATCTGCCTGCCCCACTGAAAATCAGTTATCTAGAAGAAATAGAAATTTATAATCTGTATTTCCTCAGTTACACTGTCCTTTTTGGATATAAATTAACAAAACAAAACAGTCTCCCGGTTTTTCTTTCACCAATATTGCCAGGTTTTTATGGGGAGGATTGGAAAGCACTTTCAGAAATTTATTGCCTGGGATCTGGAAAAATACGATGCCAATGACCTGCTTTAGATAACACCTGGATTAATCTTATATTGAGTAGCTCAAAGTACTCTTGTCAGAGATTAAGCCAAAGGGGCAGAACATGGAAGAGATAAATCGGAAACTGCTCAAGATGAAGGAAATGGTACTGAGTGCGTTTCTCCACCCCAAGCTGCTTTCCCCCTGGGGTTTTGCTCACACCCTCTGGATCGCCACCTCCCAAAATGCTGCAGGGTTGGAGGATAATCTGATGTTCTGTTTGTTCATTGCGTGAAGCCCGCAGTGATTGCCGTTCGCAGTGGTAATTTTATTTACTCCTCTGTCACAGGTACATCTGTTGGCTTCTTCTCACAGCCAGCTTCTGTCTGCTGCCACCTGAGAAGCAGGCTGTCTCGGGCTGACACCCCTGCTGCCTGCGGAGTGCTGTCCTTACTCAGAGTGGCCCAGGCTCTCCTTTCTCAGGTAGGTCCCCCATCCAGGACCTGATGGCCTGTCCTCTGCGTCATGACACTGTCTTCCTGGCTCATCCCCTCCTCTGCATCTGGTCATGCTGCAGCTTCTCCCCTACTCTCAGCAGAGTCGTCTTCCTGACACCAGCCTCAATCCTCCCCAGACACTTAGCCAGGCACACCAGTCCTGGGCCCTGAGGCTCAGTTCCAGGCCATTTCTCCTCGCTCTTGTCATCCACCCAAGCTCCAACATTCGTACACACTGCAGCTTTGGTTGGCGGCGGAAGTAGGGGAGGCAGCTCCTCCTACCTTGTTTAATTGGAGGACACATACCTGTTTGTCATGAGTCAGCCCAGGATCACCTCCTCTGTGAAGCCTTTCTGGGTTACACCACCTCCCCAGACTCAGGCGAACAGGGTCCTTCTGTTTCCTCTGCCTCCCAGAGGAGTTCTTTCCAAGGGTCCCTCCAGCCAGTGGTCTTTCCTCCCATGGTGGTGCCTTCAGGCTGGCCCTCCTCCCACCCTTCATTTGGGTAATTCTCCAGGAAATTCCAAATCTCCGCTACAGGTTTACTCCTCAGGGAAACCAGTCTTGACCTGTGCAACCCTGGGAGATGGGAAGTGCCTCTGTACTGCACTATATAGGTTCTAACTGTGAAAGAGTTGATTCCTCCACTAGAATTTAGCTTCTAGGATGGCAAGGATAGGGTTGATTTTGATCATAACAATTTTTATTGTACTTTATTGATGCATAATAGATGATCAATGAATAGCTGTTGATTGAACACATTTACTGAGATCTCTGTTGGGTCTCTACTTCCTAGGAGACTGTGAGTTTTGTGGGGCAGGGACTGTGGCCCCTGCTCTTGGAACCTCAGCATCTAGAACACTGCATGGCAATTAGTAACTGTTTACTAATTCATCCATATCATAATTTTAATTGTCACCAGCACATATTAAATGAGGCATGTATTATACCCATTTCACAGGTGAGGTACTGAGGCTTTTAAAATAAAGGAAATGCCTAGAACATCTAACGCAAGTGACTGGACACAAGGGTTCATTGGTTAAAGGAAAAAATAAAATGGGAAATAGTTTTAAAAAATATGAACACATAGCTTAAACATTTTATTTCACATTATACAAATATATAAATATAAACTTTAATGTAAATATACACATCTTTATCAACTGCAGTGCAGATGAAGGCTGCTTCCTGGAGGTTCTCTGCTAGCATTCTGCCCTGCCTTTGCAGCATAAACAAGCTACAAGGAGTATCTTCTACTCTTTCCATTTTTCCCTCCTTTAGATGGAAGACAGAATTTAAAATCCTGGAGCTACAATCTCAGTGCAGACTCCTTCTAGATGTTCTTGGTCTCACTTCCATTTTTTTTTTTTCTAGCTGTAATGACCACATGTAGTAGTCCAGCAAAGTTAAAGTGATATATATGCATTACTTCTTGAAGTCTTTGCAAGGTGCAAACTTTTCACTGAAGTTCTCTTAGAAACGATATTACTTCATTCTGCCTTAATATGTCTTTGGTTTGCAAAACAGTTTTCACAAAAATAAGGGGATTCTCAGCACATGGCAGACCAGTTGGGAGTTATAAAGCATCTTAGATAAAAACCTGCTGTGGGCGAGAGCTCTTTCTGCTGACAGCTTCAGTCAAGAATGTTTTACAGGCGAAGGGATTATATTGGCTAACCAGACAGGAGGCTACAGAGAGCAAGTTTAGGAGAGCTTTTGCTATAAATGTTTCCAAGATTGAACTAAAGGGAACTGAGAAGGATTAACCATTTCGGGTAGTGACGGTCTCTGAGCACTTCAACTTAAATGAGCTTTAGCAAGATGGCTGAACAGGAAAGGGGTCAGAAATGTGACTTCATGTGACTCTTCCTCTCACCTCTGGATCTTGCAGTCTTTATCACTCATTGTGGAGACATATCATCTACTTACTCTTCTCCATATAGAAACTCCACCTCATCTCCTCCTGCAGTGCTGAGCCAAGACGTGTGCCTCACCTGCAGTCACCTTCATACAGCCAGTCTTTGGCTTCCAGTGATGGCAGGAAAGAGAAATGCAGCCACGTGCTCCATTAGGGTACCGCCTCGAATTGATGAGGGAAGCCATTGCCTTTGGCCAAGAAGGTTGCTTTGGGAATGGGTACAGGGGATGGTAACGAAAGAAAAGGGGCTTCCCTGGTGGCTCAATGGTAAAGGATCTGCCTTCCAATGAAGGAGATACAGGTTCGATCCCTGGGTTTGAAAGACCCCCTGGAGAAGGAAGTGGCAACCCACTCCAGTGTTTTTGCCTGGGAAATCCCAAGGACATAGGAGCCTGGTGGGGTAGAGTCCATGGGGTCGCAGAAGAGTCGGACACGACTGAGCGACTAAACCACAACAATGAGGAGGGGAGAGGACATCAGCCCACGTAGCCCAAAACGCTGAGTCAGTATCGGCCAGAGACGGCTCTGATGTCACAGAGTAACCAGAGATGGGGACGGGGGTTAGTCCTCGGCCACCTAAGATGCAGCTAACTCCAAACTCAGACTGTTTATCAACAGTAACACTAGCCACAGAGAGAACAGGGGGATATGAACCTCAGTGGACAAATTCGCAGAGTCCAGCCTGGTCTCTATGATTGAAAATCACGAGTGAACAGGACACGCCATTGCCATTTCTGAGTGGGAAATCTGTTTCTGGTCAGTTTCTCCACTCGTGTAAAGGAAGTTACTGCAAGTGCGATGGATGGGTGTGTTCATCAAGCTTCAGTCCTGCAATTTGGTGAGGCTGGAGTCATCCACGAGTGCTGAGCACCTTGGACAGAATTCTGGCTGCAGGGAAATAACTCTGCAGTAGACTTGGCTTTAGGCCTGCCATCTCTGCCTTGGGCAAAACATTTCTCCAGGCTTAGTGTTTCTCAGGATCAGCAGGAGGCAGATATGCTCAGAGGATGGGAGCCTCGTAGATGAGCTCGAAATGTCAGCTCAGGACAGGCTCCAGCTGAAACTAGAATAATTCTGTTCCTTCTCCCCAACAATTGTTTTAATAAAAAAAAATTTTTTTTAAACTTTGAGATAATTGCAAATTAAATGCAGTTGGAAGCCATAATGCAGAAAGATCCCCAAGTACCCTTCTTCTAGTTTCTCTGAAGGACATCTTGCAAAACTAGAGTGGAATATCACAACCAGGATACTGACCTTGATTCTATCTCTTCTATCATTCAGATCTACCCAGTCACGTCTGTGAGCATGTCTGCTCACTGGTGTCTGACTCTTTGTGACCCCATGAACTGTAGCCCACCAGACTCCTCTGTCCATGGGATTCTCCAGGCAAGAGTAGTGGAGTGGGTTGCCATTTCATACTCTGGGAGATCTTCCTGACCCAGGGATCAAACCTGAGTCTCCTCTGTCTCCTGCATTGGCAGGCAGGTTCTTTACTGCTGAGCTGTCAGGGAGGTGTTTATTTAGTTCTGTGTCATTTGGACACCTGCGTAGGTTGTGTATCCACCATCACAGTGAAGACACAGAACAGCTGTCACCACCAGAATCCCTCTAGCTGCTCTTTTGAAGCCACACCCACTTCCACTCTGCTAACACATTCTCCCTTCCTGTAATTTTGTCATTTAAAAATTGTCACATAATGGAATCAAATAGAGCATAATCTTTTGAGACTGGCCTTTTTCACTCAGCATAACTCTCTGGAGATTCATCAAGGCTTTTATGTATATCAATAGCCCATCCTTGTATGCTGCTGTGTAATATTCCATGATGTGCATGGACTGCAGTTTGTTTAACCCTCATTGGAGAGCATCAGAATTGCTTCCAGTTTTGAACGCTTCCAGCAGTGAATAAACTGCTAAGACACTATGCATAGGCTTCTGTGAGCACACATTTTTAGTTCTGTAGAATAAATGTTCAGAAATGCAAGTACAGCATTGTAGCATGTGAGTCCATTAGAATGGGACCATGGCTTTGTCACTAACAGATGCATGTCCGGGGCCTATCTTAATGCCCAATAATAAATACATGCTAAATAAAGGAATGGACTGACAGTAATTTCTGGAGATTCACTTTGGGCTTCGTATCTTCTGGAAAATCTTCTGTACATCCCAGAAGATGCTTTTCTTCTCTCAGCAGTTTGGATTCCATATTGCTGCTGCTGCTGCTAAGTCACTTCAGTCGTGTCCAACTCTGTGTGACCCCATAGATGGCAGCCCACTAGGCTCCCCTGTCCCTGGGGTTCTCCAGGCAAGAACACACTCCATATTGTCTGTTTATGTCCCTGTTTCCTCCGCTAGACCGAGATCTCTTCAAGGGGCAGAGATGTCTTGTTTATCTTTGCACTCATAGCATTTAGCACATTGCCTGTCCCAGAAAATATTATCGATAAGTAAACGTTGAATGAAAAAAAATGAACTAGATCATCTATTTTCACCTTAGATACACTGTTCCCTCTGGAGCAGTCAGGATCTCTTGTGTATCTGTAATCCTAATACCTGGGAAGGAAAGGACACAGACACTTCATGGAAAAGGCACACTTGAGTGGCAAGAAGCTGCTTCTGCCTTCGAGGGGTGTGTAATTCATGCCATCAGTGCATTCATTTTTACATGACTCTCTATCACTTTCAAATAATGGCAGAAAGGAATAAAAGGAAAAACTTATTAAAATCTGTTTCCTGTTTCTCAAGGCTATTAAAGGGTAAAATAGTGGCTTTTTAAAGATATAAATATATGGTTAAGATATAAATATATATATTGCTCTTTTAAAATTTGATGCTTTTCTTCTCTCAGCAGTTTGGATTCCATATTGCTGCTGCTGCTGCTAAGTCACTTCAGTCGTGTCCAACTCTGTGTGACCCCATAGATGGCAGCCCACTAGGCTCCCCTGTCCCTGGGGTTCTCCAGGCAAGAACACACTCCATATTGTCTGTTTATGTCCCTGTTTCCTCCGCTAGACCGAGATCTCTTCAAGGGGCAGAGATGTCTTGTTTATCTTTGCACTCATAGCATTTAGCACATTGCCTGTCCCAGAAAATATTATCGATAAGTAAACGTTGAATGAAAAAAAATGAACTAGATCATCTATTTTCACCTTAGATACACTGTTCCCTCTGGAGCAGTCAGGATCTCTTGTGTATCTGTAATCCTAATACCTGGGAAGGAAAGGACACAGACACTTCATGGAAAAGGCACACTTGAGTGGCAAGAAGCTGCTTCTGCCTTCGAGGGGTGTGTAATTCATGCCATCAGTGCATTCATTTTTACATGACTCTCTATCACTTTCAAATAATGGCAGAAAGGAATAAAAGGAAAAACTTATTAAAATCTGTTTCCTGTTTCTCAAGGCTATTAAAGGGTAAAATAGTGGCTTTTTAAAGATATAAATATATGGTTAAGATATAAATATATATATTGCTCTTTTAAAATTTTTATTTATTTTAATTGGAGGCTAATTACTTTACAATATTGTAGTGGTTTTGCCATACACTGACATGAATCAGCCATGGGTGTACATGTGTCCCCATCCTGTACCCCCCTCCCACCTCCCTCCCTATCCCATCCCTCAGGGTCATCCCAGTGCACCAGCCCTGAGCGCCCTGTCTCATGCATCAAACCTGGACTGGCGATCTATTTCACATATGGTAATATACATGTTTCAATGCTATTCTCTCAAATCATCCCACTCTTGCCTTCTCCCACAGAGTCCAAAAGTCTGTTCTTTAATGCTTTTTAAAATTTATTTTTATTGAAGTACAGCTGATTTACAATGTTGTGTTAATTACTGCTATACAGTAAAGTGACTCAGTTATATATATATATGTTATATATATACATGTTCTTTTTCAATATACATCTTTTTTCTATTATGGTTTAATCATAAGATGTTGAATATAGTTCTCTGTGCTGTACAATAAAAATCTTGTTTACCCATTCTATATATAAAAGCTTACACACACACACACACACACATATATATAATATTTCCTTTGAGGGGCTAATTTTAGACACATTCTTCATGTAGTTTTAAACATAGTGAAAGGAAGGAGTCTAAGGTGAATTGAGAGTTCTGCTTCTGACAGTTTCTTGTCGTGTAACATTGTTTAAGATACTAGACAAAAAACAAAAAAATACTTGGCTTCTCTGGCTCCTCAGTTTTTCTATTTCCAAATGGGAATTTCTATAATAATAACACTGAACAACCTCCTTTATGAAGAGGCTATGTGGTTAAATGAGAGACTACACAATAAAAGCCATTTGAAAATACTGATTCGTCAGTTACCGGAGCTTCTTTCCCAAGCCAGTCTAAGTGGAGCTCTAAAAATGCTGGACGAATGACCACATCTCTTATATAAATCTTCCTGTGAAATAACAATGCTTATAATTCTTGCAGGTGATGTCTCTGTCTCAGGGAAGATCTAGGTCTTCTGAGGAAAGCTGAGCAGTTGGGTAATTCTTCTGTGCTCTTATGAATCATTCTGCTAGTTGACAAGGGATTAAGTGGCTCCTGATTAGGATAACGTGGGCAAAGCATGTGGATTTATTTCAAGCAAGGATAACAGGCAGAAGTTGGGCCAGATCACTCAATAATTCATCAGTGTTTTTCATGAAGGATTTGGAAAAGCACAGAAATTATTTAACTATACTTTTAATAATAAGACAAAGTAATCCAGACACACAAAAGTATTAAGGGAAAAAAATTCAGCAGAGGACAAAAGGTGAGCCTTTTCACTAATTGTAAGTTATATTGTAGTCAAGAATCCAAGTAAGAATTTATTCATCTTCATTCAGTCAATCAGTTCAGTTGCTCAGTCGTGTCTGACTCTTTGCGACCCCATGAATTGCAGCACGCCAGGCCTCCCTGTCCATCACGAACTCCCAGAGTTCAGTCAAATTCACATCCATCGAGCTGGTGATGACATCGTTTTTCCAGTGGTCATGTATGGATATGAGAGTTGGACTGTGAAGAAAGCCGAGTGCTGAACAATTGATGCTTTTGAACTGCGGTGTTGGAGAAGACTCTTGAGAGTCCCTTGGACTGCAAGGAGATCCAACCAGTCCATCCTAAAGGAGATCAGCCCTGGGTGTTCTTTGGAGGGAATGATGCTAAAGCTGAAACTCCAGTACTTTGGCCACCTCATGTGAAGAGCTGACTCATTGGAAAAGACCTTGATGCTGGAGGAGAAGGGGATGACCAAGGATGAGATGGCTGGATGGCATCACCTTCATATATAAATGATTAAAATTAACCAATGATTAAAATTGCTTCCCTGTAAAGAATAGATGCATGTATATGTGTAACTGAATCAATTTGCTGTATACATGAAACTAGCAAAATATTTTTAATCAACTATGCTTCAATATAAAAAAAGTTAATTCTCTTAGTTTTCTCAGTAGATGCATATTTATTTACTCAAAATCATATGCAACAGCTGCTATGCACAACACATATACACACACATAAGTTGAACAGCATGAAATTACCAATGCTTAACTTATTTGACTTATGAAAAGTTGCCATCTCATATAGTTCAACCTAATACGCTATAATAATGCCCCTAAATATAAACAGAAATGATGATATAAATATGAATAAATGATGTTTTAAGAATAATGTCCTTTTACTTTATTTTTTTCTAGTACAGGGAGAACTTTTTCTTCACTGGAGGGATATTATCATTAGCAGTGTTCTGCACACTTAGATGTTAAATGTCTTTCTAATTGTGATGGCTTTATACTCTCATTAGCTGACATCTCAAGGCTCACTGTATGTTTGAAGCAAGATTTATTATTGAGAACAGTGGCTCTTCAATCCATATTTCTAATAATTGAGCCATTGGCTCCTTTTTAGGCATCATTATTGTTATGTTCAAATTATGATTTCTTTGCAGGGATTTTTTTACATCATTTATTTGTATTGTAGTTAGGTTACTCAGAACCACATATAATCTGTGAATCCTCTTTGTAGCCACACAAAATGAAATGCATTGGAATAACCTGTAAGTAAATAAATGAATGTATTCAACTTCTTCTTCTTCTTTTTTTTTTTTTTTTTTTTTGAGCACTCAGCCCTTCACTGAGGGCTTGCAGAGGCTCTGTTATTGATTAGTACTGAGATGTTATCAAACTCGGAATAATGATGAGAGATTATTGTGGGAAAGAATGTTTCCAACTTTGTGCAGTTGCTGATGTGTGGGGTACTCTGTGTGTGCAACATCTCAAGACATGACAGAGTCTCACTGCGGATACCGTTACTCGTCTTGAACCATGTGTGACAGTGATGCTAAGGATACTGCTCACGTTATTCGGATAATCCTTGCAACATTCATTTATGTGTGCATGCTCAGTTGCTCAGTCCTGTCCAACTCTTTGTGACCCTGGGCCCTGTAGCCCACCAGGTTCTTGGGTCCATGGAGTTTTCCAGGCAAGAATATTGTAGCCACTTCCTACTTCAGGGGATCTTCCAGATCCAGGGATCCCTCATTTCTGTTTCTCCCGCATTGGTGGGCGGACTTTTTCCCACTGAGCCACCAGGGAAGCCCCAGCAACATTCACAGTAGCATGCTAATTTTAAAGATGGGGAAAATTAAGCTGAGAGAGAATAATTAAGTTGTTCAAAGCCGTCACATAAGTAGATGCTAGAACATGGATCCAGCCCAGAGCTAGTCTGCAATGAAGCCCTGCATTTTAACCACTTTGCTGGACTGCATTTTTTTTCAGGCTCTTTTTTTTTTTTTTCAAATGTTTTGTCTTTTTAGTTTTATTTATTTGTTTATTGGCCATGCCAAGCTGCATGTGGGATCTTAGTTCTCTGACAAGGGATCAAATCCATGCCTCCTGCATTGGGAGCATGGAGTCCTACCCACTGGATCACCAGGAAAGCCCCTTGACCATCCTTTAGCCATATACTATTTATTATCTGAGTGAATTTAGGATATCTCACTGAGCCCTAATGTTAGTAAGGAAATAAATGTTTAAATTGGAAAACTGTTAATAAGGGTTTCTATAAATTCTTCCTTTTATGATGCTTTCCTTTAATTACATTGTTCAGTGAGTTACAAATTTGGGTTAAATCTTTCTGTTAAAAAAAAAAAAAAAAACCATTATGTTACACTAACGTTTAACGACGCCATAGAAAATATGAGGGTACCTTTCCAGACTCCTTCATCTGGAGTGACAAATGTAATGAAAGAGAGAATTAACTAGAAAGCTACTTGCTTGGTTCACATAATTGTAAGATGAGCCACATGAACTAAAAGAGTTCTAAGAAGTATCAACTACCAAAATTGGAAACAATGTTTGGCTCACTGTATCTCTTTCTCATTTCTGTCTTTCCCTGAAAGAAAAATTGATTATCACATTGTCTAGGGATTCATCCTTGAAGCCCCAAGACTCCTGAGAATAGGAAAAGAAAATTTCTCAATGATTGTAGCAGAAAATCCCCAAATAAAGACTCAAATTGGTCCTGAAATAATCCCAGAGATGTAAGATAATATTAGAGGACTCCATTTGGACTTGTGCCCATATCTGTGGCGATCAAAAGAAGTAATTTCCAATTCTCAGAAGAAAGAACACTTATGCACTGTGTACAACCTAGTCTTTGATCCTCCTGGCGTATTTACAAATACTTAACATTAAACTCCCAAAATGCTCCCATCTAATAAAATGCAGCTACACTGCTTGTAGATAAAAATACTTCTTCCAAGCCCACTTCCAGGAGATGCCTTCATCCCCAAATTCAGGGTCTTGACGTGGTCTTTAGAGCTCTTTCTCTCTCTAACTAGTTAGAAAGATTTTGCAAACTTTAGGTTTTTGTGATGGCAAATATAACTATTTGCTTCCTTTAGCATACAAGTCTGAAGGAAGAGAGAAGTGTCAAAATAAGAGTCCCATTGGAAGAAAGGAGAAAGAGGAAGTGACATGCAGAG
The DNA here is from genome assembly GCA_006410675.1 of Oreotragus oreotragus. Taxonomy (NCBI): domain Eukaryota; kingdom Metazoa; phylum Chordata; class Mammalia; order Artiodactyla; family Bovidae; genus Oreotragus; species Oreotragus oreotragus. Next base: position 83,798 of record SJYX01019970.1, read on the forward strand.
GCCACAAGACTTCAATGAGTAGAGACAGAAATCCCTATCCTTTTGTTGTTTTATCTAACTTAGCCTAAGTTCCTCCTTCAACCAATACGGTTGCCACGGGGTCCGCCTACTGGGCGGAGTTCCTCATTTGGCGTCGTCCTCAGCCATTTCTAAGCGGAGCAGTGGTGTGAAAATTGCCATTGTGGGGCTGAACCCTTACTTAATAGACTTTAATGAGCCTCGAGTTTATTTTAGGGACTAAAAACCCGGACCTTGTTGCATGATGTTTGTTGTTTCTCCAGCCATAAATATCCCTTAAAGTCCCAGTCAGCTGTCTTGACAGTTTCATTTTCTAAAGAGTGTAGGACTGATGCTGGAAAGTATGTCTGGTCATTAGCTTTGAAGCAGGACCCTACCCTTTGGATTGCTTATCAATAGACCTGGCCATCCTCTTTGGCCTCTGATTAATGGCTCTGTCTTGACTCTTGCTTGGAGAGAAGTGAGAGACAGGACAGGATGATAAGGCAAGGCTAACCCTTTTCCCTCCCCGCAACCATCTCCAAGTTGCACCTTCTGTAGGGATTTTTTACCTTTGTCAAATGGAGGAGAAATTCATCTTCCCTCACATGTCTCACTGTGCCGTTTTTACTCATACTAAGTTTATTATGGGATTGGAAACTTAGTTTTGTAATCATACAGGATACTTTCCTGCTGAGGCCATCTACGAAGTATTTCTTAAACAAAGGTGCATACAGTTTTCTTTCTGCTTTCAGATGGACCGTTTTGCCTCCTTTTTGTGGAAGTTTACTGAAGACAAAAAAACAGAGCTGACAATTCAATATGCTGACATTTTTCTACTAAGTCATTCAAATTCCTGTTTTAGGGGGCACAAGATGCACACCCCCCTCCCAGATACTGCAAGAAACCTGTAGCCAGATGGTGCACTCTCTTGCAGTAAAATGTTCTCAGCATCCCTGCCAAGGATGGAGGGAGTGATGGAGATTCTCCTGTCCCATCTGGATGAAGCCAATTGCACATTTTAGTTCTNTTCTCAGAAGAAAGAACACTTATGCACTGTGTACAACCTAGTCTTTGATCCTCCTGGCGTATTTACAAATACTTAACATTAAACTCCCAAAATGCTCCCATCTAATAAAATGCAGCTACACTGCTTGTAGATAAAAATACTTCTTCCAAGCCCACTTCCAGGAGATGCCTTCATCCCCAAATTCAGGGTCTTGACGTGGTCTTTAGAGCTCTTTCTCTCTCTAACTAGTTAGAAAGATTTTGCAAACTTTAGGTTTTTGTGATGGCAAATATAACTATTTGCTTCCTTTAGCATACAAGTCTGAAGGAAGAGAGAAGTGTCAAAATAAGAGTCCCATTGGAAGAAAGGAGAAAGAGGAAGTGACATGCAGAGGCCACAAGACTTCAATGAGTAGAGACAGAAATCCCTATCCTTTTGTTGTTTTATCTAACGTAGCCTAAGTTCCTCCTTCAACCAATACGGTTGCCACGGGGTCCGCCTACTGGGCGGAGTTCCTCATTTGGCGTCGTCCTCAGCCATTTCTAAGCGGAGCAGTGGTGTGAAAATTGCCATTGTGGGGCTGAACCCTTACTTAATAGACTTTAATGAGCCTCGAGTTTATTTTAGGGACTAAAAACCCGGACCTTGTTGCATGATGTTTGTTGTTTCTCCAGCCATAAATATCCCTTAAAGTCCCAGTCAGCTGTCTTGACAGTTTCATTTTCTAAAGAGTGTAGGACTGATGCTGGAAAGTATGTCTGGTCATTAGCTTTGAAGCAGGACCCTACCCTTTGGATTGCTTATCAATAGACCTGGCCATCCTCTTTGGCCTCTGATTAATGGCTCTGTCTTGACTCTTGCTTGGAGAGAAGTGAGAGACAGGACAGGATGATAAGGCAAGGCTAACCCTTTTCCCTCCCCGCAACCATCTCCAAGTTGCACCTTCTGTAGGGATTTTTTACCTTTGTCAAATGGAGGAGAAATTCATCTTCCCTCACATGTCTCACTGTGCTGTTTTTACTCATACTAAGTTTATTATGGGATTGGAAACTTAGTTTTGTAATCATACAGGATACTTTCCTGCTGAGGCCATCTACGAAGTATTTCTTAAACAAAGGTGCATACAGTTTTCTTTCTGCTTTCAGATGGACCGTTTTGCCTCCTTTTTGTGGAAGTTTACTGAAGACAAAAAAACAGAGCTGACAATTCAATATGCTGACATTTTTCTACTAAGTCATTCAAATTCCTGTTTTAGGGGGCACAAGATGCACACCCCCCTCCCAGATACTGCAAGAAACCTGTAGCCAGATGGTGCACTCTCTTGCAGTAAAATGTTCTCAGCATCCCTGCCAAGGATGGAGGGAGTGATGGAGATTCTCCTGTCCCATCTGGATGAAGCCAATTGCACATTTTAGTTCTGAAAGGTTTTTGCCCAATTTCCAGCACAAACCCCATATTGACCAGGGTTCTTTCAGTTTGAAATGTAAAAAAACAAACACACAAACAAAAAAAAACCTCAACCTAATCTAACTTAGGTTGCTTCCCTGGTGGCTCAGACGGTAAAACATCTGTCTACAGTGCAGGAGACCCGGGTTCGAGCCCTGGGTTGGGAAGATCCCCTGGAGCAGGAAATGGCAATCCACTCCAGGACTATTGCCTGGAAAATCCCATGGACAGAGGAGCCTGGTAGGCTACAGCCCATGGGGTCGCAAAGAGTCAGACACGACTGAGTGACTTCACTTTCTTTCTAATCTAACTTAAACAAAATAACCACAACACAGCCCCCCACCCTACCCAAAAGAAACCACCAAAAACTTATTGTAAGGATACCAAGTAGAGAATTCCGGGTGTTTCAGGGCAGGGACAAGTGACTTGGTGCTGTTGGTGTCTTGCCGTCTGATGCTCATCACTGCTTTTCTCCAGAGAGCATCTTTATTCTCATAGGTTTATCCTGGAGGCAGGGAATGTGCTGTCTGGTGGATTCACCTCCTTGTGACTCTACCACATGTAAAGTAGTAGATGAACAGTAACGCTTCCTTTAACACACTCATGTGCTCCTAACCACAGGCGCACAGAGGAGAAAGTGGGAGAAAACTTACTATTTTGCTTCCCAACTGGACTGCAAAATGCTTGAGATCAGACACTGAGTCACCTCTGCCTTTGTGTCCACATAACTTAGAACAGAGAGAACCTTAAAGTTTGTATCTTTAAAAATTAGTAAATGTGGAAAGCACGTAGGCAGGAAGGGAGCAAAAGATGAGATTACTTCCATGAAACCCCCCCTTTTTTTTTAATGCATATCATTTTTATTTATTTGTTTTTGGCCATTCTGAGTCTTCCCTGCCGCTTGGGCTTTTTCTTCAGTTGTGATCCTTGGGCTTCTCACGGCCATGACTTCTCTTGCTGTGGAGCAGACGCTCTAGGGCACCTGAGCTTCAGTAGTTGAGGCACGTGGGCTCCGTGGTCTCGGCTTCCAGGCTCTAGAGCACAAGCTCAGTAGTTCTGGCTCAAGGGCTTTGTTGCTCTGAGGCATGTGGGATCTCCTCAGATCAGGGATTGAACTCATGTCTCCTGCAGTGGAAGATGGGTTCTTTACCACTGAACCACCAGGGAAGCCCCTGAAAACTCTTAGGATCTCCTTTAAGAAGCTCCTGGGACAGGAGATAAATGGGTGAACTCAAATGATTGGTCAGCAGGATCTGCAATGGGAGGAGGAGAAGAGAGCAAACCATCCATTTCAAATCATAGCATTTTGGTAATTCCCCTTAATACCAGGTGTGCTTGTCGCTGCATTTCAGCTGCCAGTAACACTGTGTTGTGTCATACATAAAATGTTCCCTGCAATCTTCTTGCAGTGCACTGGTGGTCTGAGAAATACTAAGCTTGTCCTTAACCAAGTTGCCATTTATGTCAAAGCAATTTAAAAATTGAAGAGCAATCTGGCTGTCGTTTCATGCTTCTGGTGACTGGTTCTATTCCCATTATACACAGTCTCTTCAAAGTTTAGGAAGTGCTGATTGAGTGGATGTTGGAAGAGGAAAAGCTCTGACCTGCAGGAAATGAGCAGAATCGTTGCAGAACTTTGTGAAGGAAACTCTGCCCCATTTATAAAGTGAATTAATTAGTGAGTATGAAATGAGACTGCCAGGGCTTCCCTCGTGGCTCAGTGGTAAAGAATCTGCCTGCTAATGCAGAACATGGGTTAGATCCTTGATCCAGGAATATCCCACAGGCAAAGGACCATCAAAGCCTGTGCACCACAACTGTTGAGCCTTGCCCTAGAGCCCAGGGTTCCACAACAAGAGACGCCACCCAGTGAGAAGCCCGCACACTGGAACTAGAGAGCAGCCCCCACTCGCTTCTCTATAGAGAAGACAGGCGCACAGAAATGAAGACTCAGCACCACCAAAGAGATACTTTTTAAAAAGCCTATTAAAAATGAGCCCGCCAATCCTTTCATGAGAGATGTAGTTGATCTTTCTCTGAAAACAACCGGATAATGATGGAACCCTCTTTGCCTTACATATGTATACGTGTTCATTCTTCCACTCAACAATACTCCCAACACAACATTTATTTTTTCCAACTGAGGTAAATGCAACCACTGTTGTAATAGGAACTATGGATGGTCATCATCACCTCCTCAATGCCTGTTATAAAATCAGAGGTCAGAAATATTTTATTATGAAATAAATAGCAAAGTCTGGAGGTAAACTGACTTATAAGCAGAGCGGTGTTATAAATTCTACATTAGCTTTCCAGAGTTGTCATAACAAAGCACTGCAAACTGGATACATTATGGAAATATATTAACTCAAAGTTCCAGAGGAAGTCTCAAGTCAAGGTATTGAAAGAGTAGTTTCCTTTTGACCACTGTGAGGGAAGAATCTGTTTCACGTCCTTCCTCTGGCTTCTGGTCATTTCTTTGCTTGTGGCAACATGACTGGGCTTCCCTGGTGGCTCAGCAGTAAAGAATCTGCAATGCAGGAAACCCAGGTTCTATCCCCAGGTTGGGAAGATCCTGTGAAGGGCATGGCAACCCATTCCAGTATTCTTGCCTGGGGAATCCCATGGACAGAGGAGCCTGAAGGCTCAGTTATTGCAAAGAGTTGGACATGACTGAAGTGACTTAGCTAGCATGCATGCATGCACGGCAGCCTAGCACCTGTCTTTACATCACATATGAAGTGTGTGAGCATCTGTCTGCAAAATTCCCCTCTTTATAAGGACATCAGTTGTAATTTTATTAGGGCTCAACCTAATGAACTCACTCTAACTTGATTACTTTTGTAAAGACTCTGTCTCCAAGTTGCATTTTGAGTACTGCACATATGAATATTAGGAAAACACAATTCAGCCCACAAAAAATTCAGAAATAAAGAAATTTCCTACTCTCAAGAATTTATTCTAGAGACAGCAGTCCATATTTCAGTAGACTGGAAGTTGGAAACTGTGATGGGTGGTGTACTGAGTTCTATGACTGCCCAGATAAAGAGGACTTTCCATCTCCATGAGATTGACTTCATGATGGAAATGATAGTTCAGTGACTCTGAAACAATGTCCAGAACATTGTGTGGATGCTCACTGAGTCATTTCAGTCGTATCTGACTCTGTAGGATTCTATGGACTATAGCCCGCCAGGCTCTTTGTCCATGGGATTCTCCAGGCAAGAATACTGGCGTGGGTTGCCATGCCTTCCTTCAGGGGATCTTCCCGACCCAGAGTCTGAGCTAGTTTCTCTTTAGTCTCCTGCATTGGCAGGCGGGTTCTTTACCACTAGAGTCACCTGGGAATTCCATCCACAACATTACAGACATTTAATAGGCATTTGTGGACTGAATGAACACATATGAAGATGAATTTAAAAGTTAAATAAACACATTTAAAGATGAATTTAAATTTGTTAGGGAAGAAACAGAAAGGGGGGGACTCCCCTGGTTGTCCGGTGGCTAAGACTCCTTGTTCCAATGATGGGAGAACAGGTTCAATCCCTGATCAAGGAACTAGATTCCATATGCCACATCTAAGACCCAGTGTGGCCAAAAAGAGAAAGTTAAAATTAAAAAAAAAAAAAAAAGTCAAGAAGGAGAGACATTTCAGGTACAAGGCAGAGCATGTGCAAAGGCGTGGTACCTGGAACAATCAGGGAAGAAAGAACATTACCATCCACTTTGAGACAGCCACGTTCTTCCATGGGAGTTGGTTCAGTAGAGGCCAAAAGCATAACTAACTTTTGGGGAAGGCTGATGGTAAGGGGAAGTGAGCTAGGGAAATAAAGATAGCCAGAGACATGGCTATCCACCGAACAGCAAAGCACACCTTGGTGCCCATGTGGACTTTGCGTTTCTCCTTCCCATCTCCCCAGAGAATTGCCCCACTGGCCCTAGAACCCTCAGAGGTACCCTGGGCACCTCACTCTCACCCACTCCCTCCACATTCAGTCAGTGACCAAGTCCCAAAGGGAGAATATTAGTTACAGGTGGATGGCTTAGGGGAAAATATTTTTAACTCAGTTCAAATCTTAGGTAAGTGATAGGTTTAAAACCCTAAATTTATATAAGTTATGTTTATATTTAGGTGCTGGGATTTTTATAACTGATAAATGAAAGTCAGTAAGCCAAGCTTCAGCAATACATGAAATGTGAACTTTCAGATGTTCAAGCTGGTTTTAGAAAAGGCAGAGGAACCAGTTCATGGGGTCGCAAAGAGTCGGACACGACTGAGCGACTGAACTGAACTGAACTGAACTGAACTGAAGCCAACTGCAAGGTAGTTAATTGCATACTATTATCACTTTGCTTCCCAGTTCTTTAATTTCTTCTTTCCAGTGCCTCTGTTCCTATGATTTTGGACTCATCTTATCTCAGAGATGTCAAGTAATTTGTTCAAGGTTACACAGCCTGTAGGGAGTAGACCAAGGATGAAGAGGCAGTTCTGTCCACTCATGATTCAGCTTGGTCCCACTGTAGGTGGTGGCTGGTGGTAGGATCAGAGACATGGCACCACACAAGAGAGGAAGGAGCCCATCTCCCTGCAGGGCTCTAAGAACTCACTGCTTTCCAACTTTTCCTGGACTCCTTCCAGAAGAGATTGTGGAGATAAAAACGCTATTCGAATTCACAGCAGGTAGAATGTCAACCGTTTTCTTTGCAGCTTCAAGAGCTTTAACATTCTCCACTTAGCGTCTAATCCATTATTAAAAGCAAACAAGTGTGTTGACCATTCTGCAGGCACTTTCTCAAGCGGCAAATGAAACTTGGTTATCCATCCCCTTTCCCATTACTGATGCAGCTGCCTGGATGCCCAGAAAGAAATTGGGTCTTCTTCTTGTAAAAGTCATGTTTGTTCACTTGCTTCTGACCTCCGCTTCCTCCCCTCCCCTCCGGCCCCCGAGGAACAGATGCTCCTGCACTCAGCAGCAGCTGTGGCATGGCAGGTGATGCCAGCCAGGAGACTGTCTTCCATGTCTCAAGCTTGTCCTCGACTGGAGTTCATCCTCATCTATTCTAGGCTCTGCTTCAGCCATGGCACAGCCTTCTGTCCACAAGACCAGCTCACAGAGAGGATTTTTGAAAGCTTTTTTGCTAAAACCAAGTGAGGTATAGCTATATTTGTAGTTGTTCTTCGGTAGCTAAGTCATGTCCAATTCTTTTGGACACTCTTTTGTAGCCTGCCAGGCTCCTCTGCCCATGGAATTTTCCAGGCAAGAATACCAAAGTGGGTTGTCATTTCCTTCTGCAGGGGATCTTCTTGACTCAGGGATCAAACCTGCATTCCCTGCACTGGCGGGCAGATTTTTACCACTGAGCCACCAGGGAAGTCCATGTGTCTACGTATATTCTTATATAAAGGTAAGAATTTTGTCCCTACCTGAAGTCACTTAGTGAACTATGCTGAGATAGACTTTTGAGCTCGAGCTTGTATTTTTGTTGCTGAATTCCAAATGAATGGTTAAGAGAATCAGGGACTCCGGAACGTCTTCTTCCTCTTTCCCTCCTTCTCCTTTTCTATTTTTACCTTCTCCTTCCTTTTTGCATCATTAGGAAAAACATACACTTTTTATCCCCTCTGATTTATTCATTATGTCCTTCCTGTGTGCATGTGTGCCAAGTTGCTATAGTCATGTCCATTGTTTGCAACCCCCGGACTGTAGCCTGCCAGGCTCGTCTGTCTGTGGAATTCTCCAGGCAGGAATACTGGAGTGGATTGCCATTTCTTTCTCCAGGGGATCTTCCTGACTCTGGGATGGAACCTGTGTCTCTTTTATCTCCTGCGTTGCAGGAGGGTTCTTTACCCCGAGCGCCACCTGGGAAGCCCTGTCTCCTTCCTACTAAATGCTAAGTTCCTTGAGGAATGAGGAATACATTCATCCATGTACTCCTTGCACAAATATTAGACCCTGAATGAATTTTTTAAGTGAATTAACTGAAAAACTCTTGAACGTCAATGCGATTAAAACAATTAGGGTAACTGAACTAACCTTTGTAAGCTGGTCTTTATGTCATGACAAGGCTACAACTCTGTGAAGAGGCAGCCTTTGTGTGACGTTAAGTAGGTAGATGTTATAATCAGAATGTTCTTCTCTCCCCAATTCAGCTCTTCCTTCACTGCTGTTCTGACTTAGGATAAATGGTCCAGCTTCTTCTTTTTTAAAAAATATGGATCTGATGAGATGATTGCATAAAGTAATCAGTTTCTGGCATGTAGTACTTTTTCCATCAAAGCAATTTCCTTTTGCCAGGCATAATGGTAAGTTTCCCTTTAATTGGTAGCTGTGCGCACCATCCTTTCTGCAGGTGTTTCCAGAAAGCTCAAGTCTGAAACACTCTCTGGGCCTCTGTTTCTAAGGCTAGTCCATTCTGTGCTATGCTCATCTGTATCTCATTTGAATAGATTCATTGTACCTGGAAAGTTTATTCTAAGCAGCTTCCCACTGCTTCTGAGAACATTCACTGTATGACAACGTGTGTGAATGTCACGCCTCACGATTATTCATCCCTACTTGTGCAATTTTAATGTCAAACAATGCAGCCAAAAGCCAGAGTGTGCCCATCACCTCATCACTTCGAAGGAGGGAGGAGTTGACTGGGAATGACAGCTCCTGGTCCTACTACTGGTTTCCCCTTTGCTACCAGTTGGAGGACAGCAGGTTCAACAAAGCCCGTGACCTGAACTGGAAAACTTGTGCAGCGAGTTGGCACAACTACACCTTCAGCCAAGCTGGCCTTTGCTTGAATTCCCCGCTCCATAGGCTCCAAACCTGCTTTCTTCTTGCTCCGTTTACCGTGCCAACTCTAGCTTGGCTTGACTCGTTGCATTGTCCACCCTCCATGTAGCAACGGACTTTGGCTTGGCCCTGGAACTTTGGTTTTACACCCTGGGTTCAAGTTAATAGGAGGCAAGGCCCTTGAGCTGCTACCTTGGCAGGCAACATACTGACTTCCGTAAGATGAAGAGCTTCTGGACTGTTTTTTTGTGTCTGAACATGCAACCGTAAAGACTACTTTTTTCTCTCTCTCTCTTTAGTAGCACTTTTATTTAAACGGCGTATATCTGTGCTACATTCAACTCAAGAAATTCAAGTTGGTAGCATTTCAGATACTTGTTTGGAGCACTGCAGATTATAAATCACTTTATGTACAAATGATACCCCCCCCCAATTCCTGCCAATTCTCCCTCCCTCCCTGCATATTCACATAATGGGAGGAATTATGAAGATATCATCTCTGATACAACATATTTATTTCCTTAAAACTTTTCTTAGAATGACATTATTCCTCTTTAAGGTGAGGATCCCACTGTCTTATGAGGCTACTTACATTTTAGAAAAGAGTTTATGTCTTTTATTTACATTTGAAATAATGATAATTTTAAAAACCTTTTTATTTTTTATTGGAGTATAGCCAATTAACAGTGTTGTGATAGTTTCAGGTGAATAACAAAGGGACTTTGTCATACATATGCATGTATCCATTCTTCCCCAAACCATAACATGTGGAGCTCTGCTCAGTGTTGAGCCTTTGTCTTTTGATTCACTAGATCCTAATGATAAAAGACATAGGCAAGAGATTAGGCTGTCCTGAAACCTCTAGGAGGTCATTGGCTCTATCTGCAATGGTGACCTGGAGTCATCTTTACCAGTTACAAGAGCTTCTGATGCGTGATCTTGGCCAATTCAGCTTACCTCTCTGACCTCCAGTTTTCACCTGATAAATGAGAGACAATTGTAACGTCATAGTGAGTTCAAAGAGGATTAAACGAGATGTTGAATATGAAACAGTGCAAAGCCTGGGTCACTGGTAATACAAGGTTATTATTCTTGCTAGCTTACTGAGACAGCCGGTGTTTGGGTAAAGGTGGCAAGTTACATGTGAGTAGTGGGTAACCTACTAGGCACTGTGGTACAAAGTAAAGACTCGAATGGCTTGAACTGGTTTCCTTTATTCAAAATCTAAGTGTTTTCCAACTTTTGTTTTTCTTTCTTCCTCCCATTTATGTTAAATAAAATGATACTTGATCTCACCATACCAAAACCTGTGTCCCTTCCAAGGTTAAGGGGAAGGAAAGAGTGCGTGCTATGTAACAAGACCTGTGCCCGGCACTATCACCTGTGACTAGGCAGCTCTAATGCCTGGTCTAGTATACTACACTGTTGTATACAACATCTCTAATGTCTGGTATACTACACTGTCGTATACGACATCTCTAATGTCTAGTGTACCACACTGTCGTATACAACATCTCTAATGTCTAGTGTGCCGCACTGTCATATACAACATCTCTAATGTCTAGTGTACCGCAGTGTCGTATACGACATCTCTAAAGTCTAGTGTACCGCACTGTCATATGCAGCATCTCTAAAGTCTAGTGTACCACACTGTCGTATGCAGCATCTCTAAAGTCTAGTGTACCGCACTGTCGTATACAGCATCTCCAATGTCTAGTGTACCGCACTGTCGTATACAGCATCTCCAATGTCTAGTGTACCGCACTGTCGTATACAGCATCTCCAATGTCTAGTGTACCGCACTGTCGTATACAGCATCTCCAATGTCTAGTGTACCGCACTGTCGTATACAGCATCTCCAATGTCTAGTGTACCGCACTGTCGTATACAGCATCTCCAATGTCTAGTGTACCGCACTGTCGTATACAGCATCTCCAATGTCTAGTGTACCGCACTGTCGTATACAGCATCTCCAATGTCTAGTGTACCGCACTGTCGTATACAGCATCTCCAATGTCTAGTGTACCGCACTGTCGTATACAGCATCTCCAATGTCTAGTGTACCGCACTGTCGTATACAGCATCTCCAATGTCTAGTGTACCGCACTGTCGTATACAGCATCTCCAATGTCTAGTGTACCGCACTGTCGTATACAGCATCTCCAATGTCTAGTGTACCGCACTGTCGTATACAGCATCTCCAATGTCTAGTGTACCGCACTGTCGTATACAGCATCTCCAATGTCTAGTGTACCGCACTGTCGTATACAGCATCTCCAATGTCTAGTGTACCGCACTGTCGTATACAGCATCTCCAATGTCTAGTGTACCGCACTGTCGTATACAGCATCTCCAATGTCTAGTGTACCGCACTGTCGTATACAGCATCTCCAATGTCTAGTGTACCGCACTGTCGTATACAGCATCTCCAATGTCTAGTGTACCGCACTGTCGTATACAGCATCTCCAATGTCTAGTGTACCGCACTGTCGTATACAGCATCTCCAATGTCTAGTGTACCGCACTGTCGTATACAGCATCTCCAATGTCTAGTGTACCGCACTGTCGTATACAGCATCTCCAATGTCTAGTGTACCGCACTGTCGTATACAGCATCTCCAATGTCTAGTGTACCGCACTGTCGTATACAGCATCTCCAATGTCTAGTGTACCGCACTGTCGTATACAGCATCTCCAATGTCTAGTGTACCGCACTGTCGTATACAGCATCTCCAATGTCTAGTGTACCGCACTGTCGTATACAGCATCTCCAATGTCTAGTGTACCGCACTGTCGTATACAGCATCTCCAATGTCTAGTGTACCGCACTGTCGTATACAGCATCTCCAATGTCTAGTGTACCGCACTGTCGTATACAGCATCTCCAATGTCTAGTGTACCGCACTGTCGTATACAGCATCTCCAATGTCTAGTGTACCGCACTGTCGTATACAGCATCTCCAATGTCTAGTGTACCGCACTGTCGTATACAGCATCTCCAATGTCTAGTGTACCGCACTGTCGTATACAGCATCTCCAATGTCTAGTGTACCGCACTGTCGTATACAGCATCTCCAATGTCTAGTGTACCGCACTGTCGTATACAGCATCTCCAATGTCTAGTGTACCGCACTGTCGTATACAGCATCTCCAATGTCTAGTGTACCGCACTGTCGTATACAGCATCTCCAATGTCTAGTGTACCGCACTGTCGTATACAGCATCTCCAATGTCTAGTGTACCGCACTGTCGTATACAGCATCTCCAATGTCTAGTGTACCGCACTGTCGTATACAGCATCTCCAATGTCTAGTGTACCGCACTGTCGTATACAGCATCTCCAATGTCTAGTGTACCGCACTGTCGTATACAGCATCTCCAATGTCTAGTGTACCGCACTGTCGTATACAGCATCTCCAATGTCTAGTGTACCGCACTGTCGTATACAGCATCTCCAATGTCTAGTGTACCGCACTGTCGTATACAGCATCTCCAATGTCTAGTGTACCGCACTGTCGTATACAGCATCTCCAATGTCTAGTGTACCGCACTGTCGTATACAGCATCTCCAATGTCTAGTGTACCGCACTGTCGTATACAGCATCTCCAATGTCTAGTGTACCGCACTGTCGTATACAGCATCTCCAATGTCTAGTGTACCGCACTGTCGTATACAGCATCTCCAATGTCTAGTGTACCGCACTGTCGTATACAGCATCTCCAATGTCTAGTGTGCCGCACTGTCGTATACAGCATCTCCAATGTCTAGTGTACCACACTGTCATATACAGCATCTCCAATGTCTAGTGTACCACACTGTCGTATACAGCATCTCCAGTGTCTAGTGTGCCGCACTGTCGTATATGACATCTCTAATGTCTAGTGTGCCGCACTGTCGTATACAGCATCTCTAATGTCTAGCGTACCGCATTGTCATATACATCTCTAATGTCTAGTGTGCCGCACTGTCGTATACGACATCTCTAATGTCTAGTGTACCGCACTGTCGTATACATCTCTAATGTCTAGTGTACCGCACTGTCGTATACGACATCTCTAATGTCTAGTGTACCGCACTGTCGTATACATCTCTAATGTCTAGTGTACCACGCTGTCGTATGCAGCGTCTCTAAAGTCTAGTGTACCTCACTGTTGTATACAGCGTCTCCAATGTCTAGTGTGCCGCACTGTCGTATACAGCATCTCCAATGTCTAGTGTACCACACTGTCATATACAGCATCTCCAATGTCTAGTGTACCACACTGTCGTATACAGCATCTCCAGTGTCTAGTGTGCCGCACTGTCGTATATGACATCTCTAATGTCTAGTGTGCCGCACTGTCGTATACAGCATCTCTAATGTCTAGCGTACCGCATTGTCATATACATCTCTAATGTCTAGTGTGCCGCACTGTCGTATACGACATCTCTAATGTCTAGTGTACCGCACTGTCGTATACATCTCTAATGTCTAGTGTACCGCACTGTTGTATACAGCATCTCTAATGTCTAGTGTACCGCACTGTCGTATACATCTCTAATGTCTAGTGTGCCGCACTGTCGTATACAGCATCTCTAATGTCTAGTGTACTGCACTGTCGTGTACAACATCTCTAATGTCTAGTATACTGTATTGCAAGTATTTTGTCACATGTCTGTTGTGCTCTCAAGCACTTTGAGTCGCTTGAGGTATGGAAGCGATGGACTTGTTCCATTAATTTCTGTATTTCCAGCACCTATACTTACACTCATTTAGGCCAGGGTTGTATTCAGCTGAAATTTACCTAAAGCTTTTTGGAGTATGGGGTTTTTGCTTATTTGTTTTTTCTTTAAAATATTTTTTATATTGGAGTATATTTGATTTGCAATGTTGTGTTAGTTTCAGGTGTAAAGCAATGTGATTCAGTTATCTTTACACATATATCTATTCTGTTTCAGATTATTTTCCCATACAGGTTATTACAGACCTTTGATTAGAGTATAAACCGACTGCTATACAGTAGGTCCTTGTTGATTATCTATTTTACATGTAATAGTGTGTATGTGTTTATTTTTAATGGGCACCAGCATCGTTCTGATTGGGCAGTGCCTGTATTTTACTACTAGTTAAATATTTAAAATATTGGTACTGGTTAGGTATTCAGCAAGAGTTGAATGCGTGTATTTTATCCTCATAGCACAAGTGAAGGTAATATTATCACTTCAATCTGCAGATAAGGAACTTGAGGCTCAGAGAGGACTTATGCAACCTCTTCATTCTTTTAGCATGAGGGAGGGAGCCAGGATTTGAAATCTGTTAGTCTATTCCCAAGTCAAAATGCTTTCTCTATTTTGTGTTGCCTGCTATGAATCTTTAATTTCTTAAACAGTTTGGTATTGAGTACATGGGGCATTTCATAACTCAAGTCTTATTTTTAAACTCTCCATCATCCAGGAAAGAAAAGCCAAATGGATCTGTTGTGTATAAAGTCTATTTCACATCTCACTACCTGCCAATCAGGCATGAGCCAGACTTCAAAGTTGTGTTTAAGCAAAATACACTGTAATCCATCAAGTGGAAGGCAATCATATATAACCGACAAATCACATAATCAATAATCAACATGGAGTTAACCCTTGCCTCCTTTTAAAAATCCTGTGCTGAAGGATTTGCATGTATTCACAATGAAAGACATGGACTTGACCTGTGAGAAAAATAAATGTCTGTTATGTAAGCCACCCAGTCTGTGGCATTTTGTTATGTCAGCCTGAACTGACTAATACCCAGAAGAAATAACTTTTTCTAAGAGAAGCCTGGTTGAGCCAAGACCAAGAAAAGTATGGATGACCAGGACTTACCTATTGACTAAAAATGAGTAGTTGTCAGATTACGTATTCTTAGGGTCTAATATAAATATTGCTTATCAGCTAATACTTATGGGGCCCAAGTTAAAATACTTAATTCTGTAAGCAGAAAGTGCAACAAAATGTCTTTCAGAAAACACCAGCTTTAGGTGGGAGGTGGAAAGGAGGTTCAAGACGGAGGGGACACATGTATACCTATGACTGATCTGTGTTGATCAGATGGCAGAAGCCAACACATTATTGTAATTATCCTTCAATTTAAAATAAATTAAGAAAAAAACACTTAAAAAGGCAAAAAGAAAACATCATCTTCAGGCTTCCCTGCTGGTTCAGTTATAAAGAATCTGCCTAGCAATGCAGGAGACGCAGATTCGACCCCTGATATGGGAAGATCCCACAGGTCGCTGAACAGCAAAGCGCATGCGCCACACCCACTGGGCCTGTGCTCTAGAGCCCAGGAGCTGCAACTTCTGAGCCCACCCACCACAATTACTGAAGCCTGTGCACCCTAGAGCTTGTGCTTTGCAACAGGAGGAGCCACCGCAATGAGAAGCTCGAGCACCGCAACTGGAGAGTGGCCCCTGCTCACTGCAACTAAAAAAGCCTGCACAGCAAAAAAGACCCGCAAGCCAATAAATAAATATATAAAGTTATATATTTTTTTAAAGCCAGCTTTGATTGAAACTTTTGGTCTGTCTATGACCAGATTGATTTCCTTTAGTTATCATCTTCTTTTTAAAATCACAGAAGTGGATAAGAAGGATTTCAAGTTTTCATACATATTTGAGACTTTTCCAGGGGATCAGGTGGGCTGTTCTTTCTCATTTTTTAAGAAATTAATGCTCTCCATCTTTACTTTTGAGAAGTATAAAGAAGTTTGAATCTTGATCTATCTGTCAATAAAGCAGGAAGGTCTTGGGATGGGCCCAGCACTCATATATGGTAACGTTTGTTATTGTAATATGTAGCGAGAGTTCTCACACACACTCAAAATTGTTTACTTCCCAAGAAAACCATCCTCTTTCCAGATGTAGGCTTTCTCATATGACCCCTCTCTGCTTGAAATGCCCTTCTCCCTACTGCGTTTATTGATTATTTTTCTGTATTCCAAATTTCCTTTTGACACCACCTGACTTACGCATGAATTTCTCTTCCTGGCCCAGAGAACCAGTTCTTAGTTAAGATACTACATTAGCCTCACAGTAGGGTACAAAGCATGCTATAAGCCTCTTCCATTTCTACCCCCCAGCACAGAGATGGGCATGCATCAAATATTGGCAAATAAATGGTTACTTGACTTAGTATGTTGACTCATCTAGAAAGAACCCTTCCAACCTGACACTCAGGAATTCCACATGAGTACAACTGCACATCCCCACCTTGAAAGCGTGGAATGTGAAAAATTCAACTACATTTTTAGAAAATTGTTCTATTAAAATTCTGTTCATTAGAAGGGGACTCATAGACTCAGAGAACGAACATAGGGTTACCAGGAGAGAAAGGTGGGGAGGAGGGATAAATCAGGAGGAAGGGATTAACATTGACATACTGATATATTTCAAATAGGTAACCAACAAGGACCTACTGTGTAACCTAAGGAATGCAACTCAATAGTCTATAATAACCTAAATACTTTGGCCATCTGATGCAAAGAGCTGACTCATCGGAAAAGACTCTGATGTTGGGAAGACATAGGGCAGGCACAGAAGGGGGCGACAAAGGATAAGGTGGTTGAATGGCATCACCGACTCAATGGACATGACTTTAAGCAAACTCTGGGAGACAGTGAAGGACAGGGAAGCCTGTCCATGGGGTCTCAAAGAGTCAGACATGACTTAGTGACTGAACAGCAAGAAACTGAATGGGCAAAGAATTTGAAAAAGAACAGACACATGCATATGTATAACTGAGTCCGTTTGCTGTGCACCTGAAATGAACACAGCATCGTTAATCACCTGTTCTCCAATATTAAATAAAAATTAAAAAACAAAACGATGCTGTTAGAATGCACAAACAATAGCAGAAACTCCGATCTACCTGGGTGTTGACAGCAGAAGACCCTGAGAGACAGCTGCCTTCAGGTGTGGTTCTCAGATTAAAATAAGACACGTGAACTTCCTCCCAGCTGCTGGGTGCAAGAGCCACACGGCTTTGGCTGGTGTTGGGTTGTCTTCACGCGGCTTTGCTTCACATCTGCCTCACTAGCAGCAAAGAGCATTTACTGTCGAAAATTATTTAATTACCCTTGTCTGTTCCTATTGACAAATTAAAAGTCATTTATGATACGAATATAGTTAATGAGATAATCAGGAAATCAGGAACTCTACAAAGCCATTCACAATTACTGTAATGACTTCTGCTTTTTTTTTTTAATTTTTTATTTATTTTTTTTTCCTTTTTCATTTTCTTTTTTTTGGTATTTATTTATTAAAAGCCCTCACATGGTCGCTGGTGTCTTGTTATTGCGCCTGCTCTTTGAATCAACCTTAAACTTTCTCCTCTGCCATCCAGTGATAAGGGGTATATCCGGCCTAAGGGACGTATATGCGATGATTCATTTCTACCAGCATAAAATGTCAAATGTCAGTGAGCACATCACCCTCACCCTTACTTCCTCTTGGTATGTTGCTCTGTGTGCTATGCTCACTTGTGTCTGACTCTTTGAGACCCCATGGACTTTGGAGAAGTTTTCACAGGAGAAGTTTCCACCAGGCTCCTCTGTCCACTGAATTTTCCAGGCAAGAATATTGGAGTGGGTTGTCATTTCCTCATCCAGGGGATCTTCCAGACCCAGGAATCCAATCCACATCTCTTGTGTCTCCTGCATTGGCAGGTGGATTCTTTCCCACTAGAGCCATCTGGGAAGCCTCTCCTATTGGTATAAATTATTTTATTTATGAAGTAGAAATGGAGACACAGATATAGAGAACATACATATGGACACTGAGGGGGAAAGAGGGTGGAATGAATTGGGAGATTGGCATTGACATGCACACACTCTTCATATTATGTATAAAATAACTAATGAGAACATACTGTATAGCAGAGCATGAGGAACTCTACTCCATGCCCTGTGGTGATCTAAATGGAAAGGAAATCCAGAAAAGAGGGAATGTATGCAAACATACAGCTGATTGACTTTGCTATACAGGCCACCTCATGCGAAGAGCTGACTCTTTGGAAAAGACTCTGATGCTGGGAGGGATTGGGGGCAGGAGGAGAAGGGGATGACAGAGGATGAGATGGCTGGATGGCATCACCGACTCGATGGACGTGAGTCTGAGTGAACTCCGGGAGATGGTGATGAACAGGGAGGCCTGGCGTGCTGCGATTCATGGGGTCGCAAAGAGTCGGACACGACTGAGCGACTGAACTGAACTGAGAAACTAACACAACGTTGTAAAGCAACTCTAATAAAAAAAGAAGAAAAGAATTAAGGAAGTTAACCAAAGAGTCTCTTCCCAGTGCTCACCTGAGCGCAGTGGTATTTATGGCAAATTCTCCTCCCCATGTTAAGAGCGTCAGCTATCTCTCAGCCACTCCCTAAACCTTCAGAGAAGGAGCTGTGAGTCCTCCACCCCTGAGGGAAGCCCGTGATCTCTCTTCTCTCCCCCTTCTCTAACCACATTCTTTAACCACTTGCTCTAGCCTCATTCGCAGTCCAAGACTTCCTTTCTCTGGCATCCCTGGTCTGTGTTTTTCTACTGGTCCCTTTCTTTCTGTATGCAAAAATATGTGCTTGCTTTCTCAACACATCACTTAAACAAAACTTGTCTTCTCTTGATTACAGAGTAGCTATGGGAAAATTGTACAGACTTCCGCTACACTATTCAAGGCCTAGTCTGAAATACCCCAGCATTTCAGTGGCTAATCACAGTGATAGGTGGCAATCAGCAGCTGTGCTGTGTGTGCCCAGTCAATCAGTCATGTCCAACTCCAGGGCAATCATCCACCATGACGGCTCAACATTCACATCCACATCAATATTTTCACCAACCAACACTATACAGTAGAGGAAGATGGAGAGTCAAACACCATTAATTAAATTATTCTACCTAGAAGTGACTCACAGCCCATTTCTGCTCTCATTGCATTGGTCAAAGAGAGTTACACGGCCTTACCAAGGGGTAGGAAATACCATTTTCCCCCATGACCTGATGAGAAGGGAATTCCCGGGACTGAAGGTGCCTCTTATCCAAAAACCAGGATAGTATCAGGCAAACCAGAGTCAATAGTCACCCTGGGAAAAAACAGATATTGGTGAACAGTAGTGACATCTGCCACACTCACTATGCAAGGTATGTAAGGCTTTCTGAGCCTCAGTGGCTTTGTGTGACAAATAAAATACCGCCTTCACAAACTGGTTGTGATGGTTAAAAAATGCCATGTTGAGTTGTCAGGATTCTCCAGAGAAGCAGAACCAAGAGAGAGAAAGGGAAAAGAGATGAGTAGGGGGGATTTTAAGGAACTGGCTCACACAATCATGGGTATTGACAAGTCCAAAATTTGTCTGGTGGACTGGAATTTCTGGCAAGAGTCAATACTCTGGCAGGTTTGAGTTGGGAAGCAGAATTCTTTTCTCAATCTTTTTTCTTTAGGCCTTCAACTCACTGAATGAAGCCCAGCTACTATATGGAAGATAACCTGCTTTACTCAAAATTTTCTGATTTAAATGTTAATTATCTCTAAAAAAAAAAAAAAACAAACTACCTTCCTGGAAGTATCTAGATTGCTGTTTAATCAATCAATGAGGCACCATAGTCTAGCCAAGCTGACACATAAAATTAACCATTACATAGCATACAATATTCCCAGTGTAAGGCTAGCTTGCTTCTACTAAGTGTTAAGTAAATATTAGAATTTTTAAAAATTTCTTTTCAGAGCATTTATAAATTTCTTTCAACACAGACACCAAATTTTTTAGAAGAACTCAAGACCATCAAATGAAAATATGGTTGAATGATATTTCACAGTATAAAAATTTGTGGGGCTGGTTATGGTTATTTGAGAGACCATTTGCTTAAATTATATGATTAACATGTACTTTTACCAAACTTTGAACACTCATCATGTGCTCAGAACCCTTCAGGGTACTAAGGCTACAAATAAGAAGACAGCCCACCATCATCAGAAATCCCGAAGGTCACCGAGGATGACTAATATGATTCAATATATAATTCAATAGGATGAGTCTTGCTACAGCATAGGTATAAGACAACATATAAATACTGCGGAGAGAGAAATAATAACACCAGAGGCTCGGAGATAGTTGCTTGGATGCATAGCTTTTATGCTGACAGGCAGCTAATAGTTAAAAAGCAGATTAATTATGGACCATTGCATGCACCTAAGGAAGGAGACGGGAAGAATCTTCATGGTGGAGACTGCTGATGGAGAGACACCCACACGACTTGGAGAGCAGGATGAACAGGAGGAGCATTATCTTTCAAAATCACATTGGACCTTCTCTCTCATCCATCCAGGTGGCTCTAGCCCTGTCTTCTGCCTGTAGGCTGCAGTTGAGTCTTGGCATGGCTACCAGGTCCTTCACAAATGGGGTCCTTTGAACATTCCTGTAATGATCTCTGAGCTTTCCTACGTACTACTGACCCACTGAGGATATGCTAACACTTCTTCCTGAAGTACTCAGCTAAACAAACTTGATTATTTTCCCTCTGAGCCACCATATGACCCCACATGAATTTCCATGGTGGCGCACAATGCTTTGTAATATATTTATTTATGTATGCTGATGTCTTTGCCCCATAGACTTAGGGCTCTTTTGGGGAAGGAGTCATGTTTTATATGCTGCTGCATCGTAGGGTCTAGATGGGTAGCCAGCATTTACTGGAAGCTCAGTATATGCTGATGGAATTAAATTACAAATGAAAGCCAGGAGCTAAATGCATAGCTATTGTTGAGTAGACGCAAATGTATTGCAGGTTAAATTAAATATCTGTGACTACTTCAGAACTCGTATTAGTACTTTTCATGGCATCAGTGTCACAACTGATAATGATGCTGAAAAAGGCAAATGCGTTGAAATATTTATCTTGAGGTTCTAAAAGGAATCATGTGTTCTAACTATGCAAATCCAGTATATTGAGTACCAAACAACAGACTATGGACTTTCAGGTTAATGGCAAGGATGAAAATAAAACTTAGCTATAGTTTAAAAGCACTTGAAAATGGATCTCAGATAAATATAGCTATAACACAAGGTGGGAAGGATCAAGAAATATACTTTTTAAAAAGAAATATTTCTTTATTTCTGGAACAAAATTTATTCTTTAAATTTTTTTTCATTGCTTAGCAGATTTGTTACAAGCTTGCCTCCTCCTCCTTATTCTTTTCACAGAAAGGAACTTTTGGTTATTAATTTTTTTATACTTTTGGTGTACTCCATATATCATCCAAAAATATCCTCACAAAAACACACTCAGAGCTATGTTTGATCAAATATCTGTGCATCCCATGGTCCAGACAAGTTGACACAAAATTAACTGTCACAGTCAGACATCTAACAATAGGGTTTCAAAGTTTATGAGCGACTTCACTCTCACTTTTCTCTTTCATGCATTGGAGAAGGAAATGGCAACCCACTCCAGTATTTATGTAGAGGATCATGTCATCTGCAAACAGTGAGAGTTTTACTTCTTCTTTTCCAGTCTGGATTCCTTTTCTTTCTTTTCCTTCTCTGATTGCTGTGGCTAAAACGTCCAAAACTATGTTGAATAGTGGTGAGAGTGGGTACCCTTGTCTTATTCCTGACTTTAGAGGAAAATGCTTTCAATTTTTCACCCTTGAGGATAATGTTTGCTGTGGGTTTATCATATATGGCTTTTATTATGCTGAGTTATGTTCTTTCCAAACCTGCTTTCTGGAGAGTTTTTTTTAAATCATATATGGGTGTTGAATTTTTTCAAAGGCTTTCTCTGCATCTATTTACATAATCATATGGTTTTTATCTTTCAGTTTGTTAATGTGGTATATCACATTGATTGATTTGTGAATACTGAAGAATCCTTGCATACCTGGAGTAAAGCCCACTTGATCATGATGTACAATCTTTTTACTGTATTGTTGGATTGTTTGCTAGAATTTTGTTGAGGATTTTTGCATCTATGTTCATATTGTGATATTGGCCTGTAGTTTTGTTTTTATGTGTGTGTGGCACCTTTGATTTTGGTATCAGGGTAATGGTGGCCCCATAGAATGAGTTTGGGAGTTTACCTTTCTCTGCAATTTTCTAGAATAGTTTGAGTAGGATAGGTGTTAGCTCTTCTCTAAATTTTTGGTAGAATTCACCTGTAAATTCATCTGGTCTTGGGCTTTTGTTTGTTGGAAAATTTTTTATTACTGTTTCAATTTCTGTGCTTGTGATGGGTCTGTTAAGATTTTATATTTCTTCCTGGTCCAGATTTGGAAAGTTATACTTTTCTAAGAATTCATCTATTTCTTCCAAGTTATCCATTTTATTGTCATATAGTTGCTGATAGTAGTCTCTATGATCCTTTGTGTTTCTGTGTTGTCTGTTGTGATTTCTCCATTTTCATTTCTAATTTTGGTGACTTGTTTCTTCTCCTTTTTCTTGATGAGTCTGGCTACTGGTTTGTCTATTTTATTTATCTTCTCAAAGAACCAACTTTTAGTTTTGTTGACTTTTACTACAGTCTCCTTTGTTTCTTTTTCATGTATTTCTTCTCTGATATTTATGATCTTTCCTTCTACTAACTTTGGGGTTCTTCACTTCTTCTTTTTCTAGTTGCTTTAGGTGTAGAGTTAAGTTGTTTATTCAATGTTTTTCTTGTTTCTTGAGGTAAGCTTGTATTGCTATGAATCTTCCCCTTAGCACTGCTTTTACTGAGTCCAATAGGTTTTGGGTTGTTGTGTTTTTATTTTCATTTGTTTCTATGCATGTTTTGCTTTCCTTTTTGATTTTTTCCATGATCTGTTGGTTATTCAGAAGTGTGTTATTTAGCTTCCATATGTTTGTATTTTTAGTAGTTTTTTTTTCCCCTGTAATTGACAGCTAATCTTACCACATTGTGATCAGAAAAGATACTTGAAATGATTTCAGTTTTTTTGAATTTACCAAGGCTAGATTTATGGCCCAGGATATGATCTATCCTGAAGAAGGTTCCGTGTGCACTTGAGAAAAAAGTGAAATTCATTGTTTTGGGGTGAAATGTCCTATAGATATCAATTAGGTCTAACTGGTCTATTGTATCATTTAAAGCTTGGGTTTCCTTGCTAATTGTCTGTTTGGTTGATACACATAGGTGTGAGTGGGGTATTAAAGTCTCCCACTACTATTGTGTTACTGTTAATTTCCCCTTTCATGCTTGTTAGCATTTGCCTNTTTTTGAATTTATCAAGGTTAGATTTATGGCCCAGGATGTGATCTATCCTGGAGAAGGTTCCGTGAGCACTTGAGAAAAAGGTGAAATTCATTGTTTTGGGGTGAAATGTCCTATAGATATCAATTAGGTCTAACTGGTCTATTGTATCATTTAAAGCTTGGGTTTCCTTGCTAATTGTCTGTTTGGTTGATACACATAGGTGTGAGTGGGGTATTAAAGTCTCCCACTACTATTGTGTTACTGTTAATTTCCCCTTTCATGCTTGTTAGCATTTGCCTTATGTATTGAGGTGCTCCTATGTTGGGTGCATATATATTATTAATTGCTGTATCTTCTTCTTGGATTGATCCTTTGATCAATATAGTATCTTTCTTTGTCTCTTTTCATGGTCTTTATTTCAAAGTCTATTTTATCTGATGTGAGTATTTCTACTCCTGCTTTCTTTTGGTCTCCATTTGCATGAAATATTTTTCCAGTCCTTCACTTTCAGCCTGTATGTGTCCCTTGGTTTGAGGTGGGTCTGTTGTAGACAGCATATATAGGGGTCTTGCTTTTGTATCCATTCAGCCTTTCTTTGTCTTTTGGTTGCGGCATTCAATCCATTTACATTTAAGGTAATTATTGAAAAGTGTGATCCCATTGCCATTTACTTTGTTGCTTGGGATTTGATTTTTAAACAATAATTTATTTATTTTAATTGGAGGCTAAATTACTTTACAATATTGTGGTGGTTTTTGCCATACATTGACATGAATCAGCCATGGGTGTTCATGTGTCCCCATCCTGAACCCCCCTCCTACCTTCCTCCCCATCCTATCCCTCAGGGTTGTCCCAGTGCACTGGCTTTGAGTATCCTCTTTCATGCATTGAACTTGGACTGGTGATCTGTTTCACATATGGTAATATACATGTTTCAATGCTATAAACCTTTTTTATGTTTCCTATGTAGAGTGGATCCTTTTGCATTTGTTGAAGAGTTGGTTTGGTGGTACTGAATTCTCTCAGCTTTTGCTTGTCTATAAAGCTTTTGACTTCTCCTTCATATCTGAATGAGATCCTTGCTGGGTACAGTAATCTTGGTTGTGGGTTTTTCTCTTTCATCACTTTAAGTATGTCCTACCATTCTCTTCTGGCCTGAAGAGTTTCTATTGAAAGATCAGCTATTATCCTTATGGGGATCCCCTTGTGTGTTATTTATTGCTTTTCCTTAGCTGCTTTTAATATTTGCTCTTTGTGTTTGATCTTTGATAGTTTGATTAATACGTGCCTTGGGGTGTTTGACCTTGGGTTTATCTTGTTTGGGACTCTCTGGATTTCTTGGACTTGGGTGGCTATTTCCTTCCCCATTTTAGGGAAGCTTTCAACTATTATCTCCTCAAATATTTTCTCCTGCCCTTTCTTTTTGCCTTCTTCTGGGACACCTATGATTTGAATGTTGGGGCATTTAAAATTGTCCCAGAGGTCTCTGAGGTTGTCCTCATTTCAATTCTTTTTAACTTTTTTCCTCTTTGCTTCATTTATTTCCACCATTCTTTCTTCCACCTCAGCTATGCTCTCTTCTGCCTCTTATTCTACTCTTGGTTCCCTCCAGAGTGCTTTTGATCTCAGTTATTGCATTATTCACTATTGATTGATTCTTTTTTATTTCTTCTAGGTCCTTGTTACGGGGAAGGCAATGGCACCCCACCCCAGTACTCTTGCCTGGAAAATCCAATGGACGGAGTAGCCTGGTGGGCTGCAGTCCATGGGGTCGCTAACAGTCGCACAGACTGAATGACTTCACTTTCACTTTTCTCTTTCATGCATTGGAGAAGGAAATGGCAACCCACTCCAGTATTCTTGCCTGGAGAATCCCAGGGATGGGGGAGCCTGGTGGGCTGCCGTCTATGGGGTCACACAGAGTCGNGAAGGAAATGGCAACCCACTCCAGTATTCTTGCCTGGAGAATCCCAGGGATGGGGGAGCCTGGTGTGCTGCCGTCTATGGGGTCACACAGAGTCGGACACGACTGAAGCAAAGTAGCAGCAGCAGCAGCAAAGTTGAAAAATACACATATCTATACTGATAGCTGGAGATGTTATCACTTTTTTTGCTGTACTTTGTACAATAAGTAGACAAGAATTTCAGTATAGTCATCCAGTGAATTTTTAACTTCTGGTAATATACTCTTCAGTTCTAGATGTTGCATCTGGCTCTTTTGTTACGGCTTTTATTTTCCTGCTAAGATTCCCCACCCTTTCACTCATACGTTCGCCCTTTCCATGAACATAATTTCAGTAGCTGTGTTAATGTTCCTGTCTGCTAATTCCATCAGCTAAATTATCTTAAGATTGTTTCTACTGGCTACTTTATGTCTTAATCTGGAGCCATATTTTCGCACTTTTTAAACTTTTGTAGTGTATATTTTAATTGTAGTTTCAACCTTGTGAGTATGTCTCCAGGATGTTTAATCCATGTGGATTACATTTCAACAGAGATATTTGTATATGAGAATCATAAAGTTTCAAAGGTTCGCTCAAACCCTCAAAACAAACACGCCCCAGAGATGAATTTCACACCTAAACCTATTTACTTTTTCACTCAGGTAATGATCCTAAGGACATCAATGTAGCGGATGTTCTGTTCACATATGCTTATGCTGCAATTGTAAAGGTATACACTGATAACATATATGTCCCCAAATGGTGGTCAAAATGATTTTCCTCCCAGGTATTCTCACTTAGTAGGTCTTCTAGGCAAAGATAGAAAGACCAGGAAAGACTAGGAAACCTAGAAAGGCTCATTATCAGGAAGATCTTTCCTAAAAAGAGTAGAAAAATGCCACAATGAATAGTCTCAGATCCTGAGAAAGTGGAGTCCCATCCCGTACTCCCACTGGCACCCAGAACAAAGCCCAGACAATTCATTCTCCTTACTTTGCACTTGAATTTTCCTTTGTTGTGAGAATTGGAATCACACTGAGCTTGTCAGATCATTTTAAGGATTACATGAAATAAATTGTGTCACCTTTTGGGTTCATGGGTTCATGGTAAATACTTGATCAACATTTACTGAACCCAAATATTGAGATTGCTACTGTTAAGCTTTGGAAGAAGCAAAACTTCAGACTTTAGGTCAGTTGTGATGTGGTACATTTCCGAGTCTCAGTTTGCTCATTTGTAAAATGGGGAGAGCTTTAGCCACCACTTGGGGAAATAGGGTAGATGAACTGAAGCGATCAAGCAAAATGACCATTCCAGTGCCTGCTGCAAAGCAGTGTGCAGTTATACAGATGCATTCTGTTTGCATTTTCTAAACCTTTAGGGCAAAAAAAAAAAAAAAAAAAAGAGCACTGCTCCATTTAACCCATCTTCTCTCCCCCACACACAGACACTCATTTCTTTCCAACCATTTTCCTTTCTCTATTTTCTTCCTGCTTTAGGCTCAAGTGGATTAACTACTTCTGAGCGTTAGAGACTGAGATGAATCCTCCAGAAGAAATCTCATTACAGATGGTCCAGAGCTACACTGATTAGAATGCTTACTGTTTCAGCACTAGGACACGTTTAGAGGTGAGAAAGATAAAAACATTTCTTGCTTAAGCTGAGGATTTCCCAGAAGGTAATAGGAAAAGAGTCTAAATCAAGGTTTAAAAAAAATGAATACATTATCCGTTTGATGTTTACCCATTGGCAGGTCTTAAAAGTTAAGAAGAAAGTAATATCTTTGAGGGGGTTTGCATTTAAAATCAGTTATGAACAGAATCCAATGGTGTTGAGTGTTTGCCCGAGATAAGCGCCCCAAAACCTGATTCTCGGAGTCAAAGATTTTAAGTTTCCTTTAGTTTTCCTTCCTCCATTCTTCTAATGTTATTTTAAAAAAAGAGAGAGAGAGAGTGTTGGACAGCTGCTTATTAACTTTGCAACCTTGAGCAATTCGCAGAAACGATGTGTGGGCATCCTCTGGTTATTTGTAAAGTGAGAGAGTTAATTCTTTGCTTCTATTCCTGCGATGCCCTGTCCTGTTCCAGGCCCTTGATGTTGCTTTTCTAGGCAGTCTCAGAAACGATCCTTCCTGCCATTATCCTTCCAGGTCAACTTTCCACATAGCTCCTGGAACTATTTTTGGTCAAATGAAAATGTGATATATTTTTGCAGATCTTTGATCTTTGACTATGGCAGCAATCTTCTTCAACTGCCACCTCTCTGCCGGAACCAGTCATTATAAATAGGGTCATGTGGTATTTAAGAATGAAATTTGCATTAGTTGCTCTGTCAGTTAAGAGCTCGTCCAATCTCCCTGTGTGTGGTGACACTTCCTAGCCTTCCTTTAAGTTAAATTGAGGGCAAGTGACTCATTCCAACTAACGAAGGTCTGCTGCCAAGGTTGTTAAGAGGCATGTGCCTCCTCCCCTTCTGTTTCAGTGACCAGGGAGACCGCGAGATCCTGTCCACTCAAGGAAAAAAGGAAGAGAGATGCTCTTCCCATATTGGAGTTGGCATAAATGAGAAATGAGCTGTCACTGAGTTACACTGATGAACATCGGAGGCCTCTTTGTTCTCACAGCACAGCACAGCATTTGTTGTTCAGTCACTAAGTTGTGTTCGACTCTTTGTGACCCCATCGACTGCAGCACGCCAGGCTTCCCCGTCCTTCACTGTCTCCTGGAGTTTGCTCAGACTCATGTCCCTTGAGTCAGTGATGCCATCCAACCATGTCATCTTCTATATCTCCCATCTCCCCTTGCCCTAAATCTTTCCCAGCATCAGGATCTTTTCTGATGAGTCAGTTCTTCGCATCAGGTGGCCAAAGTATTGGAGTTTCAACTTCAGCAGTAGTCTTTCCAGTGAATATTCAGGGTTGATTTCATTTCAGTTTAAATGGTTTGCAATCCAAGAGACTCTAAAGAGTCTTCTAAAGCACCACAGTTTGAAAGCATCAATTTTTTAGCATTCAGCCTTCTTTATGGTCCAACTCACATCCATACATGACTATTGGAGAAACCACAGCTTTGACGATATGGACTTTTGCTGGCAAAGTGATGTCTCTGCTTCTTAATACACTGTCTAGGTTTGTCATAACTTTCCTTCCAAAGAGCAAGAGTGTTTTAATTTCATAGATGCAGTCACTGTCCACAGTGATTTTGGAGCCCAGGAAAATACAATCTGTCACTGTTTCCACTTTTTTCCCTTCTATTTGCCATGAAGTGATGGAGCTGGATGCCATGATCTTAGTTCTTTAAATGTTGAGTTTTTAGCCAGCTTTTTCATTTTCCTCTTTCACCCTCATCAAGAAGATCTTTAGTTCCTCTTCACTTTCTACCATTAGAGTGGTATCATCTGCATGTCTGAGGTTGTTGGTATTTCTCCCAGCAATCTTGATTCCAGCTTTGATTCATTCAGCCCCACATTTCACATGATATAGCCTGACTAAGAAAGTTGTTAACATTTTACAGTTAAAAGGGTTCACAGAAAAATATTGATTCTGAGCTTTAACGAAAATCCAGAAAACCTTTGAAACTGGATTTGAGCACCTGGAAGGCAGCAGTGCGCTGCTCCTTGTGGCCACTGAAACTCATACTCTCATCTGTCCTTTCCCTTTTTCTCTTATTTTTATTATCTGCTTAACTACTATTCTGTGTATTTGAGTTTCTAACCCCTGTTCAGTTCAGTTCAGTTCAGTTCAGTCGCTCAGTCGTGTCTGACTCTTTGCCACCCCGTAGGCTGCAACACGCCAGACTTCCCTATCCATCACCAACTCCCGGAGTTTACTCAACCTCATGTCCATTGAGTTCGTGTTGCCATCCAACAATCTCATCCTGTTGTCCCCTTCTCCTCCCACCTTCAACCTTTCCCAGAATCAGGGTCTTTTCCAATGAGTCAGTTCTTCTAATCAGGTGGCCAAAGTATTGGAGTTTCAGTTTCAACATTAGTCCTTCCAATGAATATTCAGGACTGATTTCCTTTAGGGTGGATTTTTTTGATCTCCTTGCTGTCCAAGGGACTCTCAAGAGCCTTCTCCAACACCACAGTTCAAAAGCATCAATTCTTTGGCACTCAGCTTTCTTTATAGTCCAACTCTCCTATCCATACACGACTACTGGAAAAACCATAGCTTTGACTAGACAAAGCTATGTTGGCAAAGTAATGTTTCTGCTTTTTAACATGCTATGTAGGTTGGTCACAACTTTTCTCCAAGGAGTAAGCATCTTTTAATTTCATGGCTGCAGTCACCATCTGCAGTGATTTTGGAGCCCCGCCCCCTCAAACAAAGTCTCTCATTGCTTCCATTGTTTACCCATCTATTTGCCATGAAGTGATGGGACCAGATGTCATGATCTTAATTTTCTGAATGCTGAGTTTTAAGCCAACTTTTTCACTCTCTTCTTTCACTTTCATCAAGAGGCTCTTTAGTTCTTCTTCACTTTCTGTCATAAGGGTGATGCCATCTGCATCTCTAAGGTTATTGCTTTTCTCCCGGCAATCTTGATTCCAGCATGTGTTTCATCCAGCCCAGCGTTTCTCATGATGTACTCTGCATAGAAGTTAAATAAGCAGGGTGACAATATACAGCCTTGGCATACTTCTTTTCCTATTTGGAACCAGTCTGTTTTTCCATGTCCAGTTCTAACTGTTAGTTCCTGACCTGCATACAGATTTCTCAAGAGGCAGGTCAGGTGGTCTGGTATTCCTATCTCTTTTAACCCCTGGTTACAGCTCAAAATACAGTTCAAACCCCCTAATGTGGCATAATGGGTTTTTCCTGCTTTAGGCCTATTTGTCCCTGCAGCCTTAAATGAACTTACCCACAAAATGGAAATAGAGTTATATATGTAGAAAAAAGACTTATGGCTACTGGGAGAGGGAAGGAAGGCTAAATTGGGAGATCGGGATTGACATATACACACTGTGTGTGTGCGTGTGTGCTAAGTTGCTTCAGTCATGGCCAACACTGTGGGACCCTATGGACTGTAGCCCACCAGGCTCCTCTGTCCATGGGATTCTCCAGGCAAGAATACTGGAGTGTTGGAGTAAAGACAATCTCTTTAACAAGTGGTGCTGGGAAAACTGGTCAACCACTTGTAAAAGAATGAAACTAGATCACTTTCTAACACCACACACAAAAATAAACTCAAAATGGATTAAAGATCTAAATGTAAGACCAGAAACTATAAAACTCCTAGAGGAGAACATAGGCAAAACACTCTCCGACATAAATAACAGCAGGATCCTCTATGATCCACCTCCCAGAATACTGGAAATAAAAGCAAATATAAACAAATGGGATCTAATTAAAATTAAAAGCTTCTGCACAACAAAGGAAACTATAAGCAAGGTGAAAAGACAACCCTCTGAATGGGAGAAAATAATAGCAAATGAAGCAACTGACAAACAACTAATCTCAAAAATATACAAGCAACTTATACAGCTCAATTCCAGAAAAATAAACGACCCAATCAAAAAATGGGCCAAAGAACTAAATAGACATTTCTCCAAAGAAGACATACGGATGGCTAACAAACACATGAAAAGATGCTCAACGTCACTCATTATCAGAGAAATGCAAATCAAGACCACAATGAGATACCACTTCACACCAGTCAGAA
>SJYX01019970.1:116702-144023 GCA_006410675.1 Oreotragus oreotragus
AAAAAAAAAAAAAAAAGAATACTGGAGTGAGTTGCCATGCCTTCCTCTATGGGATCTTTCTAACCCAGGGATCGAACCTGCGTCTCCTGTGGCTCCTGCATTGCAGGAGGATTCTTTACCCTTGAGAAACTGGGGAAGTCCCATATACCCACTAAAATTAAAAGACACTTACTCCTTGGAGGAAAAGTTATGACCAACCTAGATAGCATATTGAAAAGCAGAGACATTACTTTGCCTACAAAGGTCCGTCTAGTCAAGGCTATGGTTTTTCCAGTGGTCATGTATGGATGTGAGAGTTGGACTGTGAAGAAGGCTGAGCACCGAAGAATTGATGCTTTTGAACTGTGGTGTTGGAGGAGACTCTTGAGAGTCCCTTGGACTGCAAGGAGATCCAACCAGTCCATTCTGAAGGAGATCAGCCCTGGGATTTCTTTGGAAGGAATGATGCTAAAGCTGAAACTCCAGTACTTTGGCCACCTCACGCGAAGAGTTGACTCACTGGAAAAGACTCTGATACTGGGAGGGACTGGGGGCAGGAGGAGAAGGGGACGACAGAGGATGAGATGGCTGGATGACATCACTGACTCGATGGACATGAGTCTGAGTGAACTTCGGGAGTTGGTGATGGACAGGGAGGCCTGGCGAGCTGCGATTCATGGGGTCGTAAGGAGTCGGACATGACTGAGCAACTAAACGGAACTGAACTGATACATAAAATTGGTAAGTATTAAGGACCCACTGTATAGCACAGGGAAATCTTCTCAATATTCTATACTGGCTTCTGTGGGAAAATAATCTAAGAAAGAGTGAATATATGTGTAACTGATTCACTTTGCTGTACATCTGAAACTAGGGCATTGTAAGTCAACTATAAATCAACTATACTCAAAACAAAAACAAAAACAAAAACAAAACCCCAGCACCAAATTCACCAGTAAGATTGCATTGTTAGAAGTTGCTCAATGATTCTATTGCATTCCACGCATCTATTGTCTTGAATATTCTGGTCTCTTTGTCTGGAGTAACCTTCTTGCATTGTTCATTTTTCAATAGCCAGTTCCTATTTTACCTCTTTGGGAAATCTCTACAATGCCATGCTTGTATTTCTCTCAGAGATTTCTCCCTTCTAACACTTAACCTTTTGTTCTATCTTATTTATCTTTGAATTCTCAAATCCCACTACAGTGCCTGGCATGGTCGAGGTGCACAGTCCCTGCTAATGGGGTAGCTGTTGAACGACAGGATTTATTTTTCAAATCTCAGAGCAGCTTGCACACGTGTTAACAAAGCAAATGATGCAGAAAAGCTCATGGTGGAAGGAATATCCCCTCTCCTGACTCTTAGAACCACTATTCAGAAGCAGCCTCTTTTTCATACCCTTCCTGCTTTTATTTATTCTGTTGTTGGCCTCCATTGCCCTAAGGATGATGTTTGAAACTGTACTTCTTGATTTATTGTTTTTCTTCTTCTTACGCTACCCTTTTCCTAGCATTTGATTGTACTATTTCTGGTCTTCACATTCTGTCAGTTGACTCTATAAATCTAATAATAAGCTCAAATTCATATTTTCTTTTCTGTTCCTTTGATAGCGTCTCTTAAAGTTAGCTTCTTTCCTCCACGTCTCCCTTCTACCCCCACAGCCTCAGTCTGTAGGCAACACTTTATGCTGACAAGGATGTTCATATTTATATTACTTTTTTACCCTAATCAGGTCTTCTCTGATTTACTGAGTTGACCAGAAATTTTGTTTGATTGTAAGGGTAAGATTGTAAGGAAAAGCCTGAATGAATTTATTGGCCAACCCCATATTTATTCCTTCAGCTCAATTCCTTTGTTCTTACAGCCAAACCAGGTGCCCCCTCCAATATTCTTACTTACGTCTCCCCACCCTCAATACATGCCTTCTTCCCAGACAATCCATTGCCAACCTGTCCTTCAAAAGCTGGCAAAAGCTTTTTTCTACTGTGAAAACATCCAGACAGATCTGTTTTTCTCTCCTTTCATTTCCCCTTGTCTACTATTTCCTAAATCATTATGAAAGCACAGTTGCTGAAAGGTGGGCTAGGGACTGTTCCAGGCACTCTGTGTGTGAAAAAATAAATATAATCTTGCAAGCTAGGGGAACCAGGAGTCAACATATTTCTTTGTAGGCACAGTTTAGACTTAATGGGCTGAATTAATAAATCCAGAAACTGACCTGTTTTAGAGCCGAGCCTATCATTTTTATAATAGTGTAGTATTTCTGAAGTATCATTCTGCAGTCCTTACTGTTCAGAGCTGTCAGGCTCACTGAGGAAGCAGCCAGTGTGAGGGAGGGGTTGATAACCAGAACCACTTTAATTAGCTAATTAGCCAGTGTGATTAGCCCAGCACTGGAAGATTTGAGTCTAGGGTTTCTGATCCAATTCTAGCAGTTGTTGGTTGGACAACACTAAGCAAGTGGCCTTAAAGTCTCTCTGAACTTATTCAATACTTGAGAAGTTTGGATGAAATCACTTCCAAGGTCATTTCAAACCTTAACCACCAATAATATGACTCCCCTGGTCAGGATGCTGTGATCTTATTTCTTTCTGCTGTCAGAATGACCTGTGATGTCAGTCTGTGAAGGGACTCTTTGGTGACTTTTTTAATGAATGTGTGTGTGTGTGTGTGTGTGTGTGCTTGGTTGCTCGGTCTTTGCCGACTCTTTGCAAAGCTGTAGACTGTAGCCTGCCAGGCTCCTCTATCCCTGGAATTTTCTAGGCAAGAATTCTGGAGTGGGCTGCCATTTCCTGGAACAAATACTGAGCCTGCAGAGAAGAGAGATGGATGAAAACCATATTCTCATGTCATCTGTCTTCATTGACTTCTCATGAGAGCAAAGCCTGAGATGATAACTTAGGTGCAGGTAGCTTGTAACATTCTTGCAGGAAGGAGTGAGGGAGTAGGGAGAAGGAAAGAGAAGAAAAGGGAAAGCCCATTTGAAGGTATGTCTTCATGTTTCAGCAAAGTGCCCAACCGAACTCTAGTCTACATAGTCCCTTCCGCAGGGCCTTCTCTGATGCTGCGGGAGCTTCTTAGCCTGAGAGCAAGTCCAGCCCAGAAGTGTGGACAGGATCCTGTGGATAAAACCTCCAGCCTCATTACCCTCCTGTGGACGAATCTGAGGGGTATGATCACGTCCCCAGCAGACTTGACATGTAGAGATGGGCCTCTGGGTTTAGATATAGATTGAGGAATCACATACTTGAAGGTGAGAATTGAAAGTTTGTATTGGGTGAGACCACCCATTGAGAGATGGCAAGGTGGGCATGCGAAGACATAAATAAACAGAGATGCATTGGAAGTTCTTTGAAGTCAGCAAATGATAGTTGATGTGCTTCGGGAAAGCAATCCAAATTAGATGTATAAGATGATAGACTCTAAGAAATGAGGTTTTGTGCTTTGAAGATTCATCTCAATGAACTACAGGTCAACGTGGTCCCCAGAACAGAGATAAAACAAAGCAGGGAATGATACCACAGTTTCTCCCCTATGAGATGTCTACCAAGGAATGTGAAAGCTTTTCAATTAAATGAAGGCAAAGAAGGAGCGGGTAAAGAGACAGGATGGAGAGACAACTGAACTTGGATCACATAAGCATTTGAAAGTCTAATTAAGATATTTGGGCTCCATTCTAAGATAGCTAGAGGATTAGAAATTGTTTTATGAAACTTTAAAAAATCCAAGTACTTTTCTTCTTCCAAAATTATAAATAACTGAGTTTATGCAAATAATGAAAATGAAAATTTTAGAGCAAGATAAAAATTTTAAACATTTCTTCCAAAATCAACACCACCCACTCTAAGGATGAAGCACAGAAGCACGTCTAATTAACCAAGAGCTCCTTTGATGCTCCTGATTGACATACTGAGAGGGTCGTGTGGATAATTTATTGTTACGGAGTGAACATGTGCTTTCCTCTAATCTTTATTGCTTGCTTAAGACGTTGCTACGGGTAACCAGTATCTGTTCCAGAAATTGACACAAGTGCTTAGAGAAAGGTGGACAAAGAAGAAGAGGGGAATCTTCTTTCACAACCCATAATTTCCCCATGACCTATGTCTTGGAGTCCTCTCAGATCCCAATCATGCCCCCAAGCTTCCGCAAGGAGACTGTAAATGCCACAGTGGAAAGGACTTTCACTCCTGACCTTTCTTTGAATCCCTAGCACACAGTAGAAACTCAATATGCAGTTGTTGAATATGTGACTAAATGAATGACTGACTCATATAAACCACAATTAGCTGATCTGGGTCGGCTTCCTCTACTAGACCGTGAGTTTCTTGGGGGTTATAAAGCAGATCTTTTTCTTCTCTCTGCTTTAAGTCTGATCACAGGTATCAGACACGTAGCAGACACTAACACCCTGTTGAATGAATGAATAAATGAATGAGTGAAGAGTACCAAATTGCAAGTACAGCATCCATTAAAAAGAAATAAGTTGGAGTCCAAATGATTATCAATACAGAAATGTATTAGTTTAAAGAAAGTGAGTTGAATAGTTGAAGCAGAGATTGAAAGACAGGGGCAAACAAAAGAACAAATAGATAGGGGGGAAAATATATAGCCAAAAAATAAAGAGAGAGAAAGACAAACAGCATGCCTTAGCTCATTCTGTACTGTCTGCCTGGGATACTTTCAACCTGTTAGTGGCCTCAGTCTACCTTCTCTGTTTGGGTGTTTCTTCCTCAATCATTAGGATTCAGCCTAGATCTATCACTGTGATGTTTTAATTCCTATAATGATGAAGATGATAATTATTATCTAGATCAAACTCTATTTTATTTTTCTTTGAAAGGCATATAAAGAGAAGGTAGGTGTGGACAGAAAATAAGCTTTTCTCCCTTGATTTCTTAAATGTTATTGAGCCAAGTCTTCTGAGTTTTTATATTATTATTTTGCGCATTTTTCTGGCTGTGCTGTCTTCGTTGCCCTGGGCGGGCTGGGTAGTTGTGGTGTGTGGGCCTAGCTGCCTTGTGGCATGAGTGATCTCAGTTCCCAGACCAGGAATCAAACCCGTGTCCCCTACATTAGTAGGCAGATTCTTTACCACTGTACCACCAGGGAAGTCCCTGACTTTCATGTGACTGTTCATTCCCTGTGCTTCTGCAGAAGTGTTGGGCTCCACTTCTCCTCCAGACTGCCCACCTGGGAGCTCCTTCAGAGAGCACAGCTAGATGGTGCAACCTTTTATCAGGAACTGACGAGGATCAGAAAGTCCCGGGGCTGTGCCTGGGAACTCTCCACTGACTTAGTGAGGCCCCCGAGTGCACACTCTCATCCGGGACCACGGCGTCTCTGGTGGGGACACTCCCAGCTGAGTTTCAGATCTGATGAAGGAAATGGCAGCCCACTCCAGTGTTCTTGCCTGGAGAATCCCAGGGACAGGGGAGCCTGGTGGGCTGCCGTCTATGGGATCGCACAGAGTCAGACACGACTGAAGCGACTTAGCAGCAGCAGCAGCAACAGCAGCAACGTGACAGGAAGCGGGTAACGGGTCCATTCAGAAAGGTTTCTATGTTGGAGCTGATTCAGGGAAGGTCTCCCAGGTGCTTTCCCGGATGTCTTTCGCAACATGAAAGTTGCTGATGAGGAAATGTCTCTGGTTTTATTTGTCCTGTGAACTAAGTGTTTACTTGCCGTTTTGAATTCAAGTGGCAGACATTGCCTCACTCTTGTACAGCTCCACCCACCTTCCATTCATTCTGGAGACACTCATCTGGGGAGTGTAGGTCTGTTTTGGGCTCTCCGGGAGAAATATCAATAACCTCAGATATGCTGATGACACCACCCTTATGGCAGAAAGTGAGGAGGAGCTAAAAAGCCTCTTGATGAAAGTGAAGGAGGAAAGCGAAAAAGTTGGCTTAAGGCTCAACATTCAGAAAACCAAGATCATGGCATCCGGTCCCATCACTTCATGGGAAATAGATGGGGAAACAGTGTCAGACTTTATTTTTTGGGGCTCCAAAATCACTGCAGATGGTTACTGCAGCCATGAAATTAAAAGACGCTTACTCCTTGGAAGAAAAGTTATGACCAACCTGGATAGTATATTCAAAAGCAGAGACATTACTTTGCCGACTAAGGTCCACCTAGTCAAGGCTATGGTTTTTCCTGTGGTCATGTATGGATGTGAAAGTTGGACTGTGAAGAAAGCTGAGCGCCGAAGNAAAAGCAGAGACATTACTTTGCCGACTAAGGTCCGCCTAGTCAAGGCTATGGTTTTTCCTGTGGTCATGTATGGATGTGAAAGTTGGACTGTGAAGAAAGCTGAGTGCCGAAGAATCGATGCTTTTGAATTGTGGTGTTGGAGAAGACTCTTGAGAGTCCCTTGGACTGCAAGGAGATCCAACCAGTCCATTCTGAAGGAGATCAACCCTGGGATTTCTTTGGAAGGAATGATGCTAAAGCTGAAACTCCAGTACTTTGGCCATCTCATGCGAAGAGTTGACTCACTGGAAAAGACTCTGATGCTGGGAGGGATTGGGGGCAGGAGGAGAAGGGGACGACCGAGGATGAGATGGCTGGATGGCATCATGGACTCGATGGATGTGTCTGAGTGAACTCCGGGAGTTGGTGATGGACAGGGAGGCCTGGCGTGCTGCGATTCATGGGGTCGCAAAGAGTTAGGCACGACTGAGCGACTGAACTGAACTGAACTGAAATTATGATTAGATTTGCCATTTTAAAAGTTTACTAGAGGAACAGGGTACAACACAGTCCAGGACATATCTCATCTCCAAACTCATCACTTGGAATCTATAAATACATTTTGGTGTTATTTGGGCAGTTACATTTCAGTCAGAAGCATTAGTTTAAATATAATTTTTAGTAATACATAAACTGAAATAATTAATGTATTAAATGTGAAAACATAATTGCTTTTCTTTCAATGCTGCTGCTGCTGCTAAGTCGCTTCAGTCATGTCCGACTCTGTGCGACCCCATAGATGGCAGCCCACCAGGCTCCCTCGTCCCTGGGATTCTCCAGGCAAGAACACTGGAGTGGGCTGCCACTTCCTTCTCCAGTGCATGAAAGTGAAAAGTGAAAGTGAAGTCGCTCAGTCGTGTCCGACTCTTCACGACCCCATGGACTGCAGCCCACCAGGCTCCTCTGTCCATGGGATTTTCAATATTGTTTAATGAAAATACACCTTAGCAAACAATTTCTAGAAACTGCCTATATTATGGATCATTTCAGGCTTCTGTTTTTGTCTTTGACATAGCCCCTACCTTTAGATAAAATGATTCACTACTCACTTGAATATCTTTAAATGGAAAGGAAATTAATGGAGAATCCAACTTAACCTGCCCATTTATTTGTGTTCACCAGGCTCCTCTGTCCATGGGATTTTCCAGGCAAGACTACTGGAGTGGGGTGCCATTGCCTTCTCCGAAATTTTCCTGTAGTATCTAACAAACCAATTATTAATGTTGGTATCAAGACAAAGCATGAACTTAGGCAGGTTACAGATAGATTTATCTCCATGAGGCTGTAATTCTAAGAACAAGTTACAATACAATCACAGATAATGCTGATTATGTTTCCAGTAAATAATAACTCAGATCTTGAAGCCATTACTTATCTAACCCCAATTTTTAATTTACATAAGTTCTCTATCTTCTCTCCTAATCATTAATAAACACACAACATGCCTATAGTTTTCATACTGTATATCTACCAAAATGCAGGTACAGCTCCTAAGGTTTAAGCTTTCTTTTTCTGTATTTCTCTTCTAAAACAGTTCAGTACACACAAATGACTCCTATACAAAATAAACTCAAGAGTGAACCCCTTGGCAATAGATGCGACTGAGCTCCAAGTTTTGGTTTTTTTATGTAAATTTCTCCCAAATGTAGAAAACATTAGCAAATTAATCCATGAAATACTCTTTTCTACATATAACACTGAACAAGGTTAAAATAAAGATCTGTAAGACACAAATCTTAACTATCCTACATTTAAAAACTAGATTTCTTTGACTGTATTAACTGCTCTATCATAACGATCAGCTAAATACTAAAGAAGCAACTGTGTGAATTTGTAGTCAGAATATTTCTCATAAATACAATAGGTGGTTGAAATTTTAGCAGTCTTGCTGACTTAATCTTCTGTTATATGTAGAAGTCCCTGTAGATACTGCCACTACATAAGAAAATTATTCCAAGCAGGATATTAGTTTTCTTATCCAAACCAACACAGTAAGATCAAAGTCATTTCTGAACACCCAAAGATAAACTATATTCTAAAGTATCTCTCTTAATACATGTTTACTAAAGGGCCCCCAAATAAATTCATAGTATATAAATTTTCCACAGTAATTTAATGTAGCTATATATTAAATTTATAGCTTATTTTAATATGTTGATATAAATATTAAAGATAATACTAAATTGTATTTAATGTAGCTAAATAGTAAATAAGTTTGATGCTAACATACAGGACTTTCTTTTTATTCAGCATTAAAACAGGTTAATTTTCTAGTAACAACTCCCAAACCTTCATGATTTAGGTTTATGCACATTTGGCCATTAATAGTCTTTACTTTTAAAATCTAGGTTTTTTTTTTTTTTTTAACATGGCTTACAGAGCTTTTTTAATGTATTAAATTGGAGGAGTCTTCTGTATATCTTCTTTTTACAAGATGGCCTCATTCTGAGAGAAAATGGATGCGATAAAATTTTACATCAAGTCAGCATGTTAGCAAGAAGCTTTTTGTGTGTTCTGAATTTGATTAATACAAGCCAAGGTCACTTCCTGAAAGATGCCTACCATTGCAGCTGCAGGCAAACTAGGCTCCAGTGTAAAGCTGGGGGAAGGGAATGGGTGATGGCATTTATTAACACTGAGAAGGGCTTCCACCTCCACCAGCAGCAATTACAGGAGGGGAAACAAGGAAATCCCAGAATTCATGGCATGTAAAGATTAAAATATCTGCACTCCTTAATATTTAAAAACAGAAATTTAATCAATATATAATACTATACTCATGTCAAAATTACAAAGACATCCTCAGTACATATACTATAGAAACCATCTAATACCAAACCCTGAAGTAAATGTTGAAGCATTCAACACAATACGACCTGTACTTGCTATGCAAAACGTCTGCAAAGGCAGATACAGCCCTGGAAGAAAACAGAATCAAGAGATTCAAATTCCTCTTATCTAAAACCAATGGTGGCCTAAACATCATAAAAGCAGAAACCCAAAATTCAAAAGCCTGTATCGCAAAACTTTTACAAAAGTTTTGTACTGAAATCCAATTCAATTGTCTTATCAATATGAACACAAATATGTCCATGCTCAAAAACATCAATATATACATCATTAGCAACCGGAACAAAACTTCTTCCTGAAGAATAACGTCAAAATTTAATTGAGCCATTACTATGAACAGCTGGGAAAGTATACAAAGTACATCACCTGCCCTGAGTTCCACATACATTTCAACTGGATAAAATATAGGCAGAGTCAAGGAAAACTACACACCACTTATTATTTTCTCTATATGTAACTGGAAAAATTACACTGACTTTGTGTTTCTAATTTTTCTTACTCACCAAATGGAAGATATGCCTGAAATAAGATACTCCAGGGAGATATCATCAGCAACACGCTTTTAATGGTTGTATAATAAACGTAAAACCTGGTCCTTTTTTTAATTGTCAACATGTTCAAAGCCATTATATTTCTATTTTCTACATAAATTGAGAATATAATTTTTCCCTCTTTTATGCTCCCCATCCTTTCATTCTAACTTCAACAACAAAAATAAAATGATATTACATGCACAAGTTCAAACAAATCGATGCTGTTTTAAGTCTTTTACCTTTCAATGACTGGCAGGAAAAAGCTATTAGTTAACTGGCACGGTGTATTCTGTATATGTAAAGGGCTTTTTTAAATCATCTTAGAAAAAGGAAGGCAACCAAGCAAAAAAATATTGTGAGTAGTCCTGAATCCAGATAATCTAGTAGCTGGGCCTGGCAGAGGAAGGCATTCAGAAGAATTCAGTGAGACCTAATCACACACCTTTGCGACAGAACAAACCCTAAAAATGAACACAGAGTAAATTAGCTATTTATATACCTTCTCCCCAGGACAGGGGAATACATTTTTCCTCAATTTCTCCTATCCTCTATATTATTTCTTTCCATCACATAAGTTACTCCAAAAATAACTCAGAACAAAGCACAGAGTTAAACAGTAAGTAGGGAGCTTCTTGTCACAAACCAATCTGGGCATCGAAAGTGCAGTTTTCCTGGCATCTCCAACCAAATCATTCTTCTCCCCTGGTTTTATCCAAGTACCCGAAGCACTCTGCATTTGGAAAATAAGACTGACTAAATGGGGTACAGCCGTCAGTGGTCTGGTTCTCCTCCCATACTAATGCAGCTTCTACGTCAAAAATGGAACCTAAAAAGAAATGCTGACCATCGAAACAAACAAGATAGCGTGCATGTCTCCTTGCTCTGTCAAAGTGGCTCACAGACATAAGTCTGAGAATCACTCTAAGATTCACAGAACAAGTGTTTTTTGGTTTTGTTTTTTTTAATTCAAATGTTTTCTATGGCTTCAAACTGGATGGACTGGCTCTCTGGTAATTGAAAATTTTGTTTAAAAAATACATATACCATACAAAATGATATTATTAATCAGTAATAATGTAGCTGGGCTGCCAATAGGAGATGGTTCGATCCCGGGGGTCAGAAAGATCCCCTGAAAAAGGAAATGGCAACCCACTCCAGTATTCTTGCCTGGGATGGGCAAAAGAGCCTGACAGGCTACAGTTCATGGGGTCACAGAGTCAGATACGACTCAGCGACTGAATCACATCAAATAATATAGCTATGCCATACGCTTATTCTCTGAAAAGCACATTGGACTATAAGCCTCAACCGTACCTTTCAAGTGAAAAAGGTAATATGTTGTCACTACATTCACTTCACAATGTTTGCTGAAATTATATTCTACAAGACTGCTATTCCAGATCCTGTGGATACAACAGTAAACAAGACAGGAGGCCCTCACAGAAGCCCTTAAATTCAAAGCACCTCATTCCTTGGCACAGGA
The DNA here is from genome assembly GCA_006410675.1 of Oreotragus oreotragus. Taxonomy (NCBI): domain Eukaryota; kingdom Metazoa; phylum Chordata; class Mammalia; order Artiodactyla; family Bovidae; genus Oreotragus; species Oreotragus oreotragus. The sequence continues at coordinate 127,800 of SJYX01019970.1, forward strand.
AGCTGCTCGGAGGAGTTCAAAAAGACTGAAGCACTTGCCTGTGAGATAAAATAAACCCTAAAGATGGACAAAGGATAAAAATCACAGAGTTAACATTTTACTGGATATTAACAATACACAAGATATTTCCAAAAGGCATTTCCAGAAAGTGATTAAGTGCCATAAAGGAAATAAACAGGGTGATACGATACAGAAGAGGAGAGACGTAGGAATAAAGAAGTAATTTCAGGTCAGGAAAGGGCTCTGAAGATGCAACATTTAATCTGAGAGCTGAAAGGAACCAACCAAGCAGAGAGAGCTCCAGGGAGATAGCAGACAGGACTGTATATAATAGTCTAATAGATAATGAAATTTATTGGGGGGGGGGACCCACAGTGCACAGCAAGCAGGACCTTAGTTTCCTAACCAGTGATTAACCCAGGCCCTTAGCAGCGAATGCTCAGAATCCTAACCGCTGGACCACCACAGAATTCCCATGAAATTAACAATTATTAATGATAATGAAATTGATTAAGTCCAACAAACTCAACCTTCCCACTTCTAGTCTGGAACCCACGCTATAGACCAATGGGAACTTGAAAATTCTGTGCTAGTAACCTATTTCAATTTACAATTTAGGTTTAATAAAAATTCATGAGAGAACGGTACTTAAAGCCAGGACATAACATAACTTTCTAGAAAGTATTATTAGCAACAGACAGGACAAAGAAGTATTACTAAAAACAATGCTTATTCAGTAGATTTAGACGAAAAAAAGATTCAAATCCCAGCTCTCCTAATAACAACATTACCGCCACCACCCATTACTTCGTCTATAAATTAAGGATAACATCTCTCGGCCTACCTATCTCCAGGGGCAGTTATGAATGTCTGAGATCCTTACTGCCACCATCACTGTCAGGAAAAGCCATGTCTCTTAGTGGAAAAAACATACAGTCCATCCACTGATTAAGGGAGACTCTCAAGGCCTCACACTTGAATTCATTTGTTACTTAGATCCAGCTTCTTAGAATACTGCATGTATCTGACCTCCCAACTTCACAGCAAATTAGAGACTATTAGAAGCAATAAAGTATTTATTAACAGAAAGCACAGCTAACTGGCAAGCAAAAGATAGTGAAGGAAAATAGGAAAAAAATAATTTTTTTATTTAAGAAAGGCAAACAAAACCTCTTAGGAGTGGCCTAGACTCATTCAACCTAATGAGAAACATTCCTGTTCAATTCAAGAGATACAAAAGGTGTCACACATAGCCAAAAAAAAAAATTTAATAATGTTCCTAACATCCTGAACTGTTTAAGAAAAGATTAAATACACTTATACACTTACCACACTGCTTGAAAGAGAGAAGTCTGAATACACATAAGGATTTCAATATCTGAGGGTTTTTGTTTTTTTTTTTTAAACAAGCTTTGTGCCTTAACGGTTGTTGCTGGGGAGGGGCAAGATTGTTATGACTGTGGTGACAGCAATAGAATAGAACAGTCACACACGTAGTTGTAGAAGTCCCAGTAGGAGATTATAGATAGAGAGGGAAGCCCAGGGAACTTTGGCAGACCACTCTAAGTTAAAGATGGCTCGAGAAACATTGTGAAATGAAGCAGGCTTGCTTAACTATAAAGCAGGAGACACAGTCCCAGGTCATTTAATGAAAGAAAACTGTTACCACCCCTCTGCTGATTTGAATAAGCACTATGTCAGTCCTAGTTTGACCTCAGAAGGTCACTCTTCTGCCCAGTATGAAGGAGGAGCTCTTGATGTAAGCCTAACATCTACTCAAAGAATGAGAAAGAAGGTGGTCTTTTCCCCCTCTCTTTCCTTTGATTATAAACATGCAGCCCTCAGGGCAGAACCCCTCACCTGTCAGCTTGCATCCCTCACAAGCACCCTATATTAATGAACACCTCTAGACCATCACTTTGCCTCTTGCCAAATTCCTTCTACACTGAGACACAAAGAACCTGAGCCTCATCCAGACACCATATGAATGATTCTAATCTAAAAATCATGGGTTCAAGTCCCAATCAGAGGTACACGGTTTCAGTGGGATCTTAGTTCCTGACTTGCACTTCAGCATCGGAAGTATGAAGTCCTAACCACTGGATCGCCAAGGAATTCATGACACTTTTTTTTTTTTTTAATGNTAAAAATCATGGGTTCAAGTCCCAATCAGAGGTACACGGTTTCAGTGGGATCTTAGTTCCTGACTTGCACTTCAGCATCGGAAGTATGAAGTCCTAACCACTGGATCGCCAAGGAATTCATGATACTTTTTTTTTTTTTTTAATGAAAGGAGAAAACAAATATACTGAAATGTTTAACGTTTGAAGAATGCGAGTGAAGGGCACCCAGGAAGTCTTAATCATGCAACTTCTAGGTTAAGTCCCAAATTAAGAAGAAATAAAAAATAAAACGTAAATAAGACTGGGAGAAAATATCTGCAGTGTATAAACAGACAAGGAATAAAAACCCACAATATACAGGAGCTCCCACAAGTCAGTAAGAAAAGACAACATAAGAGGGAAAATGGGCAAAAAATCAAAATAGGTAGTTCACTGTCGTACAAATGGTCAATAAAACATAGTAAAACAAGCACAATTCTTCCAAGGATTAGGGAACTGTAAAATAAAAATAAAAGAAAATAATTTTTACCAGTTGGCAAAAACCAGTAATTTTAAGCAAGTATCCTTTAGGTTCAGTAGACCCATAACTAGAAACATAGCACAAGTGTATCAAGATATGCAAGATCTGTACACAAGGATATTTAATATAACACCATGTAAAAGAGCAAAAAAAAAGAAGGAGATACACATAAGATGAATAAGAACTCTAATTTGATGCAAGCTCTTTGAGGAGAGATTCTAGCATGTTTTGCCCCAGTTACTGACACATGACAGGTACTGTATTTGTAGAATTAATGAATTAATGGCTAAAGAAAGGACGCTCAAAAATGGTAATTATATAGCCAATGAAACAAACACAGATCTGTGAAAATAATCACCTAAAAAGATGTCCATGAAACAACTTTAAAAAATTGCAGGCAACATATGATTGTTTTCAAGTATGAGAACATGTCTACCTAGATACATATGCTTAATACTTGGGATAAGTCAGATATCAAGCCCCCTTTCAACTTTACCGATTTAAACAAAAAACTGAAAACAAACTACAGACGGAGAAAATATCTGCAAAACATTTATCAGATAAAGGACCTGTATTCAAAAATATACAGAGAGCTCTTAAAATAACAGTAACAGTAAGAAATAGCTAATATATGAAAACAATACAATTTTAAAATGGCAAAAGATCTCAATACCTCACCAAAGAGTCCAGGTCTCCCACACTGCAGGCAGATTCTTTACTGTCTGAGACACCAGGGAAGCCCCAAGGAAGATATTCAGATGGCAAATAAACATATGAAAAGATGCAAAATGTCCTATCTTTGAGGTATTACAAATTAAAACAACAAGATACCACCACACATCTACTAAAATGACTAAAATCTAAAAAACTGACAGTACAAATGCTGATGAGAATATGGGGCAAAAGGAACTCTCATTGCTAGGGGAATGCAAAATGGTACAGCCACCTAAGAAAACAGTTGGCACTTTCTTACAAAGCGAAACAATGTCTTACGATATGATCCAACAATCATACTCCTAGGTGTTTAAAAACCCAACTGACTCAAAAATATGTTCATACAAAACCCTACACAAAATATTTATAGCTGCTTCATTTATAACTGTCCAAAATTGAAAGGAATCGAGATGTTATTCAATAGGTGAATGGAGAGACTGCAGTGTAAGACAGAATATTATTCAACAATAAAAAGAAATGAACAGTCAAGCCAAAAAAGACATGTAGGAACCATAAATACACATTGGTAAGTAAAAGAAGCCAGTCTGAAAGGCTATATACTATATGATTCCAACTATATGACATTCTGCAAAAGCCAAAACTATAGCAACCACAGGCTGAAGAGAAGGCGAGGAAGATGAATGGTGAAGCTTACGTAACTCTCAGAGGTTACACTATTCTGTATGATACAGTAATAGTGGATACATGACATTATGCCTTTCTCAGAACCTACAAAAAGAACTATAAACAAAGCAAATCTTATTATAAACTATGGGTTTTGGTTAATACACTACTGGTATATTAATTATGACAAATGTACCATGTACCATACTGAAAGATGAACTCCGCAGGTCGCAAGGAGCCCAATCTGTTACTGGAAATCAGAGGAGAAATAACTCCAAGAGAATGAAGAGATGGTGCTAAAGCAACACAAACCCAGCTGTGGATGTGACTGGTGATGGAAATAAAGTCCAATGCTGTAAAGAGCAATATTGCATAGGAACCTGAAATGTTAGGTCCATGAATCAAGGCAAATTGGAAATGGTCAAACAGGAGATGGCAAGAGTGAACATAGACATTTTAGGAAGCAGTGAACTAAAATGGACTGGAATGGGTGAATTTAACTGAGATGATCATTATATCTACTACGGTTGGCAAGAATCCCTTAAAAGAAATGGAGTAGCCATCATAGTCAACAAGAGACTCTAAAATGCAGTACTTGGATGCAATCTCAAAAATGACAGAATGATCTCTGTTCGTTTCCAAAGCAAAGCATTCAATATTACAGTAATCCAAGTCTATGCCCTTGGGTGAATTTAACTGAGATGATCATTATATCTACTACGGTTGGCAAGAATCCCTTAAAAGAAATGGAGTAGCCATCATAGTCAACAAGAGACTCTAAAATGCAGTACTTGGATGCAATCTCAAAAATGACAGAATGATCTCTGTTCGTTTCCAAAGCAAAGCATTCAATATTACAGTAATCCAAGTCTATGCCCTGACCAGTAATGCTGAAGAAGCTGAAGTTGAATGGCTCTATGAAGACCTACAAGACCTTCTAGAACTAACACCCAAAAAACACGTCCTTTTCATTATAGGGGACTGCAATGCAAAAGTCGGAAGTCAAGAAACACCTAGAGTAACAGGCAAATTTGGCCTTGGAGTACAGAATGAAGCAGGGCAAAGGCTAATAAGAGTTTTGCAAGAGAATGCACTGGTCATAGCAAACACCCTCTTCCAACAACACAAGAGAATATCTACATGTGGACATCACCAGATGGTCAATACTGAAATCAGACTGATTATATTCTTTGCAGCCAAAGATGGAGAAGTTCTATACACTCAGCAAAAACAAGACCAGGAGCTGACTGTGGCTCAGACCATGAACTCCTTATTGCCAAATTGAGACTTAAATTGAAGAAAAGTAGAGAAAACTACTAGACTATACAGGTATGACCTAAGTCAAATCCCTTATGATTATACAGTGGAAGTGAAAAACAGATTCAAGGGATTAGAACTGATAGACAAAGTGTCTGAAGAACTATGGATGAAGGTTCATGACACTGTACAGGAGGCAGGGATCAAGATCAACCCCAAGGAAAAGAAAGGCAAAAAGGCCAAATGGTTGTCTGAGGAGGCCTTACAAATCGCTGTGAACAGAAGAGAGCAAAGGAAAAAAGGAAAGATATACCCATTTGAATGCAGAGTTCCAAATAATAGCAAGGAGAGAAAAGAAAGCCTTCCTCAGTGATCAATGCAAAGAAATAGAGGGAAACAAAAGAATGGGAAAGACTAGAGATCTCTTCAAGAAAATCAGTGATACCAACGGGACATTTCATACAAAAATGGGAACAATAAAGGACAGAAATGGTACGGACCTAACAGAAGCAGAAGATACTAAGAAGAGGTGGCAAGAATACACAAAAGAACTATACAGAAACGATCTTCACGACCCAGATAATCACAATGCTGTGATCACTCACCTAGACCCAGACATCCTGGAATGCTAAGTCAAGTGGGGCTTAGGAAGCATTACTACAAATAAAGCTAGTGAAGGTGATGTAATTCCAGCTGAGCTATTTCAAATCCTAAAAGATAATGCTGTGAAAACGCTGCACTCAATATGTCAGCAAATTTGGAAAACTCAGCAGTGGCCACAGGACTGGAAAAGGTCAGTTTTCATTCCAATCCCAAAGAATGCTCAAACTACCGCACAATTGCACTCATCTCACCCCAGCCCAGTACTCTTGCCTGGAAAATCCAATGGACGGAGTAGCCTGGTGGGCTGCAGTCCATGGGGTCGCTAACAGTCGGACAGACTGAGCGACTTCACTTGCACTTTTCACTTTCATGCATTGGAGAAGGAAATGGCAACCCACTCCAGTATTCTTGCCTGGAGAATCCCAGGGATGGGGGAGCCTGGTAAGCTGCCGTCTATGGGGTCACACAGAGTCGGACACAACTGAAGTGACTTAGCAGTAGCAGTAGCACATGCTAGTAAAGTAATGCTCAAAATTCTCCAAGCCAGGCTTCAACAGTATATGAACCAAAAACTTCCAGATGCTCAAGCTGGCTTTAAAAAAGGCAGAGGACCAAGAGATCAAATTGCCAACATCCATTGGATCATAGAAAAAGCAAGAGAGTTCCAGAAAAATCATCTACTTCTGCTTTATTCACTAGGCCAAAGCCTTTGACTGTGTGGATCACAATAAACTGTGGAAAATTCTGAAAGAGATGGGAATACCAGACCACCTGACCTGCCTCTTGAGAAACCTGTGTGCAGGTCAGGAAACAACAGTTAGAACTGGACATGGAACACACATTGGTTCCAAATAGGAAAAGGAGTCTGTCAAGGCTGTATATTGTCACCCTGCTTATTTAACTTATATGCAGAGCACATCATGAGAAACTCTGGGCTGGATGAAGCACAAGCTGGAATCAAGATTGCCGGGAGAAATCTCAATAACCTCAGGTATGCAGATGACACCACCCTTATGTCAGAAAGTGAAGAACTAAAGAGCCTCTTGATGAAGGTGAAAGAGGAGAGTGAAAAAGTTGGCTTAAAACTCAACATTCAAAAAACAAAGATCATGGCATCTGTTCCCATCATTTCATGGCAAACAGAAGGGGAAACAGTGTCAGACTTTATTTTCTTGGGCTCCAAAATCACTGCAGATGGTGACTGAAGCCATGAAATTAAAAGACATTTGCTCCTTGGAAGGAAAGTTATGACCAATCTAGATAGCATATTCAAAACCAGAGACATTACTTTGCAGACAAATGTACATCTAGTCAAAGCTATGGTTTTTCCAGTAGTCATGTACAGACATGAGAGTTGGACTGTGAAGAAAGCTGAGCGCTGAAGATTTTATGCTTTTGGCTGTGCTGTTGGTGAAGACTCTTGAGAGTCTCTTGGACTGCAAAGAGAACCAACCAGTCCATCCTAAAGGAAATCAGTCCTGAATATTCATTGGAAGGACTGAAACTCCAATACTTTGGCTACCTGATGTGAAGAACTGACTCACTTGAAAAGGCCCTGATGCTAGGAAAGACTGAAGGCAGGAGAAGAAGGGGACGACAGAGATGAGATGATTGGGTGGCATCACCAAGTCAATGGACATGAATTTGAGTAAACTCTGGGAGTTGGTGATGGACAGGGAAGCCTGGCATGCTGCAGTCCATGGGGTCACAAAGAGTTGGACATGACTGAGTGACTGAACTGAACTGAACCACGTACCACACTAATGCAAAATGCTAACGTGAAACGAGCTGAAGCTCCAATCCTTTGGCCACCTGACGCAAAGAGTCAACTCACTGAAAAGGCCCAGAAGCTGGGAAAGATTGAAGGCAGGAGGTGAAGGGGACAACAAGGATGAGATGGCTGGATGGCATCCCTGACTCAATGAACATGGGTTTGGGTGAATTCCGGGAGTTGGTGATGGACAGGGAGGCCTGGCATGCTGCGGTTCATGGGGTCACAGAGTCGGACACAACAGCAACTGAACTGAATCTCATCCTCTGTCGTCCCCTTCTCCTCCTGCCCCCAATCCCTCCCAGCATCAGGGTCTTTTCAAATGACTCAGCTCTTGGCATCAGGTGGCCAAAGTATTGGAGTTTCAGTTTCAATATCAGTCCTTCCAACAAACACCCAGGACTGATCTTTTTTAGGAAGGACTGGTTGGATCTCCTTGCAGTCCAAGGGACTCTCAAGAGTCTTCTCCAACACCACAGTTCAAAAGCATCAATTCTTTGGCACTCAGCTTTCTTTACAGTCCAACTCTCACACCCATTACATGACTACTGGAAAAACCATAGCCGTGACTAGATGGAGCTTTGTTGACAAAGTAACATCTCTGCTTTTTAATATGCTATCTAGGTTGGTCATAACTTTCCTTCCAAGAAGTAAGCGTCATTTAATTTCATGGCTGCAGTCACCATCTGCAGTGATTTTGGAGCCCAAAAAAATAAAGTCAGCCACTGTTTCCCCATCTATTTGCCATGAAGTGACGGGACCAGATGCCATGGTCTTAGTTTTCTGAATGTTGAGCTTTAAGTCAACTTTTTCACTCTCCTCTTTCACTTCCATCAAGAGGCTCTTTAGTTCTTCTTCACATAAGGGTGGTGTCATCTGCATATCTGAGGTTATTGGTATTTCTCCCAGAAATCTTGATTCCAGCTTGTGCTTCATCCAGCCCAGCGTTTCTCATGATGTACTCTGCATATAAGTTAAATAAGCAGGGTGACAATGTACAGCCTTGACGTACTCCTTTTCCTACACACTGTTAATGATTCACACAAAAACTTCAGAGCTACTTTATCAAGAAGAAATTTAAGTTACTAAACACAAAATGCACAATCATGAAGTTAAAATGAAATGAAGAAGGGAATTCTCTAGCCTTCTGGTGGTTAGGACTCAGCGCTTTCCCTGCTGCGGCCTGGATTCGATCCTTGGTTGGGAACTAAGAGCCCACAATCCATACAGTGTGACCAAGAGAAAGAAATCAGAAAAAAAAATGTTTTAGACCAATTTCACAGGTGGCTCCTTACCCACGCTGACAATCACAGATTCTGAGCAGATTCACACAGAAGGAAAGCAAGAAAAAAGGAGAGCAATACTGATCTTGACAATTCCTAATCATTATTAGGAAGTACTTATCAAAGTCTGTAAGTACTAATGAGCACTTAAGGTTTTGCTGTTTATCACACAAATATCTTTTCAGACATATATAAATAGGAAATCCCAGTTTATCACAAGCCTTAGGGAATATAAAACTGTGCACATAGGCAGTGCTTTCAAAGCACCATAGTGGGAAAGTATGTTCAGGCTTTCAAAAGAAAAACATTAATTATTAATTAGAACTTAAATTTTCTATTACCAAAAGACTTGTAGAGTACCACCAGAAAACTGAGCAATAACACTTGTATTTTTATAATACTGTAAATTAATTAAAATAATATACATCAACTTACGGGAAAAGTATCTCATTTTACAGATGACTCAAGAAGCCATGATTTCTCCATCCTGTTGAAGCACACCCACAAGTATGCTAAGATTCTGTCTGTCACAAGTAGGAATTCCTAACACAGTAAAAATATTCTAAGCAGATTTAAGGCAATCAGCTTAAGCCAATCTGCTGATACTTAGGTACATTTGTTCAGTTGCTAAGTTGTATCTGACTCTGTGTGACCCTATGGACTGCAGCACGACAGGCTCTCTGTCCTCCACTACCTCCCAGAGTTTGCTCAAATTCATGGCATTCAAATGCCAGTACGGACATTTTCAATAGAAAAATGGCCATGGGGCTTCCCTGGAATCCAGTGGTCAAGACTCCTCACTTCCAATGCAGGGGGTGCAGGTTCGATCCCTGGTCAGGGAACTAAGATCCCGCAAATCTTGCTGCATGGCCAAAAATAAAAATAAAAGGTTTGATTCATAGTGTTTGCCAAGTCCTGTGGTATAAATCAGTGCAGTTCAGTTGCTCAGTCATGTTCGACTCTTTGCGACCCCATGGACTGCAGCACGTCAGGCTTCCCTATCCATAACCAACTCCCAGAGCTTGCTCAAACTCATGTCCGTCAAGCTGGTGATGCCATCCAACCATCTCTTCCTCTGTCCTACTCTTCTCCTCCTGGCTTCAGTCTTTCCCAACATCAGGGTCTTTTCTCATGAGTCAGTTCTTCACACCAGGTGGCCAAAGTACTGGACCTTCAACTTCAGCATCAGTCTTTCTAAAGAATGTTCAGAACTGATTTCCTTCAGGATTGACTGGTTAGATCTCCTTGCTGTCCAAAAGACTTTCAAGAGTTCCCTCCAACACCCAGTTCAAAAGCATGAATTCTTCAGTGCTCAGCTTTCTTTATAGTCCAACTCTCACATCCATACATGACTACTGGAAAAACCATAGGTCTGATTAAACGGACCTTTGTCGGCAAAGTAACGTCTCTGCTTTTTAATATGCTATCTAGGTTTGTCATAGCTTTTCTTCCAAGGAGCAAGCATCTTTTAATTTCATGGATGCAGTCACCATCTGCAGTGATTTTGGAGCCTGAGAAAATAATATCTGTCACTGTTTCCCCTGTTTCCCCATCTATATGCCATGAAGTGATGACCAGATGCCATGATCTTCACTTTTTGAATATTGAGGTTTAAGCCAGCTTTTTCACTTTTATCAAAAGGCTCTTTAGTTCTTCTTTGTTTCTGCCATAAGAGTGGTGTCATCTGCATATCTGAGGTTATTGATATTTCTCCCAGCAATCTTAATTCCAGGTTGTGCTTCATCCAGCTCGGCATTTCACATGACGTATTCTGCATAGAAGTTAAAAAAGCAGGGTGACAATATACAGCTTTGATGTACTCCTTTCCAATATGAAACCAGTCCATCGTTCCATGTCCAGTTCTAACTGGTGCTTCTTGGCCTGCACACAGATTTCTCAGGAGGCAGGTAAGGTGGCAGGTATTCCCATCTCTTTTCCACAGAATTTTCCAGTTTGTTGTGATCCACAAAATCAAAGGCTTTGGCGTAGTCAACGAAGCAGATGTTTTTCTGGAACTCTCTTGCTTTTTCGATGATCCAGCGGATGCTGGCAATTTGATCTCTGGTTCCTCTGCCTTTTCTAAATCCAGCTTGAACATCTAGAAGTTCTCTGTTCACGTACTGTTGAAGCCTCGCTTGGAGAATTTTGAGCATTACTTAGCTAGCAGGTGAGGTGAGTGCAATTATGCAGTAGTTTGAACATTCTTTGACATCGCCTTTCTTTGGGATTGGAACGAAAACTGGCCTATTCCAGTCCTGTGGCCACTGCTGAGTCTTCCAAATTTGCTGGCATACTGAGTGCAGCACTTTCACAGCATCATCTTTTAGGATTTGAAATAGCTCAGCTGGAATTCCATCACCTTCACTAGCTTTGCTCATAGTGATGTTTCCTAAGGCCCACTTGACTTCACATTCCAGGATGTCTGGCTCTAGGTAAGTGATCACACCATCGTGGTTACCTGGGTCATGAAGATATCTTTTTTGTATAGTTCTTGTCTGAAGGTGGGACCTGGCAATCTGTAATTTAAGCATCCAAGTGATTCTGATACACTCTGAAGTCTGAGAATCACTGCTGCAGAGTAAACCCAACTGTTTAAAACAGCATGCCCTAGGGCATAAGAGTCAGCACACAGGAGTTAATAAACTCCTAAAAAGAGGGAATACACTGAGTTAATCCTCCTTTCCTACTGTCTAGAACAGTGCTTCTCAAACTTTAAGACGTGCAATCACCTGTGGGAAGAGGCTCTGACAATTCCTGGGTGTCATACCCAGAGATTACAGCTCAGCAGGCCTGGGATAAGACAGGCCTTCTAACATCACCCAGATGATACAAATACTGCAGAAAAGCAGAGTTCACTTTTGAGAAGCAGAAAACTAGAGCAAATATCTTTTAGATCTCGTGAAGCCCAACGTGAAGAACACCTTCCATCCTTCTTTTCTCATCCTGCCTACTTTCCCTCTACAATTCTTAATCTGTTCCACAATTATTTTTGAAAGTCACAACTAATTTTTGTCAAATGAAATGGAATTCATTTCTCAAAATACACCAATAAGATTAAGTTAAAGTTGAAATTTAATTTATTATCTTTCAAACAAAATAATATCCAGGTGGCTCAGTGGTAAAGAATCCTCCTGCCAGTGCAGGAGACAAGGGTTCCATCCCTAGGTCAGGAAGATCCATGGAGAAGGAAATGTCAACCCACTCCAGTATTCATGCCTGGAAAACTCCCATGGACAGAAGAGCCTGGCTGGCTACAGTCCATGGGGTCACAAAAAGTCAGATACGACTGAGTGACTAAAACAACAAAATACCAAATAAAGCCTTCAAAAGGGCTTGTATGAAATTAATATCATTCAATTAAATATGGTATGTTGCCTCAACAAAGTATCCTATGAGGTAACCACAAAAAGACATCTGAATTAAGATCTCAAAATTCTATCATGAGGTCTAAGGTCTCACCTTAGAGAGAAATATGAGGAAATAATCTGACACGTTGTCTTTTAACAGCTTTTTATACAGATTTTTGTGAAAATTCCACTACTACATCTCGTAATGGCAATACTCAGATGGCCAAAAACACACAAAACTGAGAAAAGGAGTATGTTAGACTTACAACCTCTGATCACCAAAATCACCCATCTTATTTATTACTCAATAAATGGTTACTAAATGCCTACTGTGAACAAACCAGAAACTCCAAGACAAAAGATGCTCTTAAAAGTTCATGTCCTATTCACTTCCTTCATTCCATGGTATCATTATAGCTTTTAGTTTGTGTGAAATCTATCCATTTCCTTCTAACCTCATTACTACTACCCTTTAGCAGTTCAAGTAGCATGTTTCCCCTGGATTACTCTAAAAGTCTACCTTTATTCTAAAGATTTCTCCTTGTATTATAGGATCTAGTCACACTAAATAACTTACCGTTTCCCAGAGAATAACCCAACTACTCCAAGTCTTTTTGGCCAAGCTGCTCCCAGCTAGAGTGCTATTCTACTGACCCGTCAGTTCAATAGCTCAGTCGTGTCGGACTGCAACCCCAAGGACTACAGCACACCAAGCCTACTTGTCCCTCACCAACTCCCGGAGTTTACTCAAACTCATGTCCTTCGAGTCGGTGATGCCCTCCAATCATCTAATCTCTGTCATCCCCTTCTCCTCCTGCCTCCAATCTTCTCCAGCATCAGGGTCTTTTTCAATGAATCAGATCTTCCCATCAGGTGGTCAAAGTATTGGAGTTTCAGCTTCAACATCAGTCCTTCCAATGAATATTCAGGACTGATTTCCTTTAGGATGGACTGGTTGGATCTCCTTGCAGTCCAAGGGACTCTCAAGAGTCTTCTCCAACACCACAGTTCAAAAGCACCAATTCTTCACCACTCAGCTTTCTTTATAGTCCAATTCTCACATCCATACATGACTACTGGAAAAACCCACAGCTTTCACTAGATGGATCTTTGCCTGCAAAGTAATGTCTCTGCTTTTTAATATGTTGTCTAGGTTGGTTATAGCTTTTCTTCCAAGGAGCAAGCGTCTTTTAATTTCATGACTACAGTCACCATGTGCAGTGATTTTGGAGCTCAGAAAAATAAAGTCTCTCATTGTTTCCACTGTTTTCCCATCTATTTGCCATGAAGTGATGGGACCAGAGGCCATGCTCTTAGTTTTTTGAATGTTGAGTTTTAAGCCAACTTTTTCATTCTCCGCTTTCACTTTCATCAAGAGGCTCTTTAGTTCTTCTTTGCTTTCTGCCATATGGGTGGTGTCAACTGCATATCTGAGGTTATTGATATTTCTCCTGGCAATCTTGATTCTGTCACTCACCTTCAATTTACACTGTGTAACAGCTCCTCCTGAAAGCTTACCCAGCTGCTTCAACTTGGTCTCTTTCAGCCTATGCTACCAATCCCATATTAGGTTATACACTCCCCTTTAGTAAGCTTGGTAACTAACAATTGGGAACATCCCTATTTTGCTTTTCACCTGGTAACTGCCTCTCTTATTGCCCTTCTACCTTTTGAAGGCAGAGTCCATATCTCTGCACTGTTTTAGCCAGTGCCTAACACACAGCAGACATGCAAAATTTTGTTCATGAATGAGGGCAGAAATGATACATTCAAGTAAATACATACAGATGCTCAGAGATCTTAGAGGACTCATTCCCCAAGAAGAGGTCAAACACCTAGAAGTTGCTTACCAATATTTAAGAAGGTTTTACAAGAGTTCCCTGGTGGCCTAGTGGTTAAGCTTCTGGGCTTTCACTTCCATGGCCTGGATTCAATCCCTGATCAGGGAATATCCACAGGCCACATGGCCTGGCCAAAAAATTTAAAAAGGTTTTACATAATTGGGTTTACATAAAAGCTTTTAACATTTGAGAAACTATCTGAAGAAGATATTCTACAACTATACAGATTATCTTTTTGGTTATAAGCACAAGTGAAAATAAAGGAAAGCACTATTGAAAAATAAGAATAACTCTGCCATCAAATAATCTATGTTACTGATATAAATCTCTTGGACTCAAGAGGTTAAAATATAATTAAAAGATGCCAACACAGCTACTACAGTTTCTGGACCTTAAAACACACACACTTATGACTTAATATCATGCTATAAAACACCAAATGTCTTCAGTTTTCTGTTCCAGGAATGATGTCTGGAATTCCGCCAAACACAGAGAAGAACCTCTGGCTCCTACATGTGAGGGAACTAGCCTGCCCGGAAAGGATGAAATCATGTATAATATGGTAGAGAGCGCTGGCATAAAATGACAAATTTCAAGTAAGCAGAAAAGAAGAAGGTAGTAGAAATTAACTCTGGATATAGACCAGCCTGGCCAGGTGAGGGTCTCACCCTAAAATGGACAAAAAGAATACCTTAAGGCGTCGTGAGAATTATAAAAATTATACAAAACATTTAAAATACTCAGATTCTGACACATGTATCCAGTGTTCAATAAGTGGTAGCTATTGACATTATTATTGCTTTACAATACAAGAATCTTAGAAAGCAAAGATCCAGGTAGCAAAAGTTATATTCTGAGAATTCAGGTTTCTTCCTATTACTTATTGTTTCTCATTACCTAAGCTTCTTTTCTAACATGAATACTGTACTTCTTTCCCCCAACAATAATAATTTACTTATTACAAAAACTAGCTCTAATTATTATCCAAATAGACTGTATTTCCTTTTAGAAGAACAGAAAATTTTGTTATAATGTATTTCAAATTCTCATAATACTAAATCAGTCATTTCAAATGTAGAAAAGGCACTTAAAATTACATGTTTAAATGTCAGAAACTTCCAAAATCCTTAAAATATGGAAGACAAAATATAACATGGTGTACAATAAACTGAATTGTATCCTCCCACATTCGTAAGTGGCAATTCTAACTCCTACTCCCTCAGAATGTGACTATTTGGAGATAAAGTCTTATAGAGGCAAATAAAAATGAGATCATCAGGGCAGGAGAATTGACTAAACTAATCCAATATGACTACTGTGCTTATATGAGGAGGGAATTTGGACACAGACATGTACAGAGGAAGAACATGTGAAGAACCTGGGAGAAGACAGCCATCTACAACCACGCAAAGAGGCCTCAGAAGAAAATTCTGCAGATACCTTGGTCTTGAACTTTTCTAGCCTTCAGAACTGTGACAAAATTTCTGTTGTTTAAGCCACCTGCTCTGTGGTACTTTGTTATGGCAGCCCAAGCAAACTAATGCAACCTACTCTTCCTAAAACCAGATTGGGTTTACAGATTGGCATTACATTTCTAATCACAAGCTAATCTCAATACTACCTAGAATTAGACAAATTTTCAAAGTTAAAAAAATCAAACACCTCAAGCTAGAATCTTTATACAGAATGATTTATACATTTTAAAGTTTTTTTTTTTAAATAAAGTGCATTATTTGGGCTAAGTTGATCTAAAACACTGTATCACTTGTTTTGAAGGAAAAATGCATATTCCAAATTTTCATGTGGACGTATTAAGGAGTCCTCTCCAACCTGCAATTTTATATTTTTTTAAATTACTTATCAAGCTTTATAGAAAGAACACATCTGAGTACCATTCTATTGGTGATGGCAACTGAACAACACTCATAAAACATAACTGCTCTTGAGTAACTAATAATTATCAAAGATTATAACTGTATAATACTAAGTATAGAACAAAATACAATTACTAGAGAATAACTGCTCTACAATATTGTGTTGGCCTCTGCCACACACCAACACAAATCAGCCACAGGTATAAAATATGTCCCCTCCCTCCTAAAGCCCCCTCCCACCTCCCTCCCCATCCCACTCCTTAGGTC
>SJYX01019970.1:156388-180728 GCA_006410675.1 Oreotragus oreotragus
GTGAAAAAACAAAAAACAACCCCCACAAAACACTGGATGCCTTGGTGGATGAGGCTGCTTTTGGCCGCACTGGCCTCCTGCTCCGGCCGCCGGGCAGAGTCCAGCTCAAAGCAGCACCACAGTCGCAGGTCTCATCGGCTACTGCGGATGCCATTGTAGCCCCATCTGGGCTCATGGTCAGACTGAGCACCCGGGCTGTGTGACCTTTCAGCTCAGCCACCTTGGCCATGGTTGGGTACTTCCAAATAACCAGCTGGTTCTGGGCAAAGCCGTGGCCTGAGATGAGCTCCTTGTAGTGGGGAGATCAGAAGATGGAGCAAGCATGGGAATAGGCATCCATGGCACTTAGGCCCCAGAGCAGACGCTCCAGATACGAATGTGTCGATCACTTGTGCCCCGCCAGTTGCCAGGACGTTGGACTACCAAGGACACCAAGCTACAGCCTTGCAGCCCCTTGATGCTGGGTGAAGGTCTGCAGAAGAACCCAGCTGCCCTCTGCAGGAGCCCTAGGCCACACGCTGACCAAGCTGTCGTTGCCACCACTGGCTAAATGCCGTCCATCCAGGGCCCAGCGCAACCCACGCACTTCCTGGCTGTGGCCACGCAGTGTGGCCACATGGTGTTCTGCTACCGGAACATCATGGTGGTGGATGTGGCCGAGCGTGAGCCACTGGACAGGATACAGCCATTCCAACAGAGGGTGCCCACTCGGGCAGAATGACTGGTCATGTTTCAAAGCCATTTCTGCTGCTGCACATCCCATAGCTGCACCTCGGCACTGCTGGTGCCCACAGCCAGGCAGCTGCCCTCTTTGATCCGGCCCACAGAAGATATGTAGACCTCAGGCTGCTCCATCTGCAGCAGCTGCAAAATGTTACCAGTCCTAGCACTCCACAAGGATACACTGTTGTCCAAAGCCACAGCCAGTACATTCCCAGAGCTCCAATCCACAAGGTTCAGGTAGTAGTCATTCCGGATTTCAGGGGCATCCAGGATGTGGTCTGACAGGCAAGGAATGTAACAGCAGGTCTTCCTGCCGGAGCCCAGCGTGGCCTTCTGGCTATAGGGTACTTTTAGTCTGTTCTGGTAACTCTCTGGGGCCATTTTGTGGTTTTCCACTGAGCCGAAGGATCTTGGCTTCCTCCATGTCAAAACCGTTCAGATTCAAAGCCCATGCTTTCTGATGTTCCTTCTTGGTGGGAGCACTGTGTCGGGCTGGTTCTCTTTGCTCCAGAGGAAGCTAACCACCTCCATCTGGGAAGCACTATCACCGCCAGGCCAGGAGTTGGCGGGCGGCAGCAGCGTGCAAGTCACTCTCGAACACGAACTGGGCCATGGGAAAGTCGTCAGTTTACAGCAGGTTCCGATCCCAGACCGGCTTTAGCAGTGAGGACTTGGACGACTTAAACTCTCTGCTCCAAACACTCATTGGCTCCTTCAAAATCCAACCGTCACAACCGTCGCCCTAGCCCATTGGCCTCCACGGCACAGGGGGCGGGTCTTCCGGGGGAAGCTCCAGATCTCCTAAAGCATTCTTCATTCCAATGTTTTACTTACCAAAAAGATGACCGTAATCATAACTCGTTACTGCAAATGGTAAATTATACTTCTAAAGAATTTTATCTTAACTAGTATTTGTAATCTAAGTGACTACCAAAAGTGTCCTCTTTTCATTAAGGTTACTGTAAAATTTTAATTTCACATACAATTTTTTAATTTCATATACAATTTTAAAATAATTTGAAAAAGATAAAAATTTCTTAAGGATAATTACTTAAACATCCATAAAGGTTTCACTTAAGCTGAATAAGACAAGTAATGAGAAACTTTCACTGCAATGTAATTTTATAATAGAAAATAAAGATAACCTAAGTGGGCAATATCAGAAAAGTGAATAAGTTATATCCACATAATGAAACACTAAGCCTTTTTAAATGTTCACAATATATTGTAACATATAATATGACCTCATTTCCATTTCTTATGTACTGTGTATTCATAGATAAAGACTGAAAAAGTATACACCAAAATGATCTTCCCTGGGTTGTTTCTTTTTTTTTTTAACATTTTAATTTACTATCACCTACAGAGAACAGGTATTAACTTCATAAGAAATGTTTTTATAATGTCATTGAATTTTTTATGCATTATATCCAATCCAAATTGAGAAAAGGAATATTTAACAAATGCTTTCAATAATAACTAACAATTTTTTAAAACCTCACCAAGTTGCATTTTTTTTGAGACCCTTTGTAACACTAGTTGATTTTACCATGCTCTACAATTAAAGACCTCATTGCTATATCCTATATCCTGCACTTTGTACCTGTACCTCATAGCAGAGTAGCCTTTCTTGGGGAGACCACGCAAGAAACTGTCATGATAACAACATTTTCTGGACTACTATAACTTTCTTAATTTGCTGAAAAAAAATACGGAGACACTGGGCAGACATAATAATGCGTGTACACTTTTTTAAAAAAGCGATTTTCACTGCATATTAACAAATGCCTATAGCTACCGACCCCTTCCTCAAACTGCCACTGAAAATTGAGTAAAAGATAGTGAATTATTATTAGGCTGGCTAAAAAAATAAAAAGAAATTCCCTTGTACATACAATAAATGGTTAACTACTGCTCAGGGATTCTTCATATTAACAGATCACCCTACCTTTAAACAAACTGAAAGTGAACGTCCATCCTGAATGGATTTCTAGAACCAGTTCTAGCCTAAACAGACCAAGAGCTAAAATGAAACCAACAGAGACCAAGGACTTCCCTAATGTAGTCCCATGGTGTTTGAAGATGAAAGACAGGCTATGCCCCAGAAAAACACCATGCCACAGACAGGGGCAGGAGAGAAGTTTGAGAAGGATATCCTCCTTTCAAGGAAATACACAGCATATTTATTCACTCGACAAATGAATAATGAACATCTACCATATGCCATGCACTTTATCTAAGATCCCTGTCCTTGTGGAACTTATATTTTATCAGGGAAAGGCATATCACTTTTAAACACAATAAATAAGTAAATTACATGGTATGTTAAAAGATCAGTGCTATGAGGGGCAAGGTTCCAGTATTAAATAGGGTGGTGAGAATAGGCCTCACTAGGAGGGTGAGATTTGAGACATACAGAGATAACAAAGTTAGTCAAACAGAGTGAAAAAGCATTCCCCAAAGACAGCACACCCAGAGGCAATACTAAGCCCCATTTGATGAAGAACAGTACTGAACCAAGAGTGAGGAAGAGAGAGAGAGAGAGGAACGAAAGGTGAAAATTGAGATCTATCAGGAGCAAAGGGCAGAAGGCGTCATACACCAAGGAAGGACTTTCTTACTAAATGAAATGAGAAAACCTCTGCAGAATAAGGAGATAAATGCCAAATTGCTTAGGATTTTAAAATATCTGTCCAACTGTTACGTTCTTAACAGACAGAACCCCAGTGGCTCAGTGATAAAGAATTCACCTTCAATGCAGGAGACAAAGGGGACTCGGGTTCAATCCCTGGGTCAGGAAGATCCCTGGAGTAGGAAATGGCAAACTGCTCCAGTATTCTTGCCTGGTCCATGGGGTCTCAAAGAGTCAGACACGACTCAGTGACTAAATATATGGAAGTGAGAGAAGAAGGAGCTCAGGTTTTTGTCCAGCACAACTGAAAGAATCAAATTACCAACAAAGGAGACATGGAAGGCTTCTTAAAGGAAATTTAGAAGGGAAGGTCACAAAAGTTCAATTTTAGACATGTTGACTTTAAGGTTTTATTAGAAACCCAAATGGAAGATTTGAGAAGACAAGTGAATATAAAACCCTACAAAAAGAAGAAAGGCTAATCTCACATAACAGTTGACAAAGACCCAACATATGTATAGTGTATACCTGAAAGAAGAAAACCAAGGCAGCAGAACAACAGAAACAAAAGGGAAAAAAAAAAACCTACAAGTCAAGAAATCCGTCCTAATGTTGAGAGAAAAAGGAGAGTGGAGGGGGCTTAAACTACGTATTGAAAGGATTTACTTACTGAAAAAAAAAATGAGTCAGAATAACCAATACCAATACATAACAGCACTACGAGAAAGAGCCTCTGGACATTCAGGCAAAGACAAAAAAAAACTGTCACTTAGAAAGAAATCCAGACTCACCTCAGACTGTAACGGCAATGCTCTATGTCAGAGGACAATGGAATGACACACACTCTAGAAAGTTTACAATCAGCCAAACCAGCTTGCAAGAAGTGCTACCAGCAAACTTTTAAACATAGCAGAACTCAAATAATCCTGCTGCCATTGTTAATCCTGGGGAATTTATTTGAGAATGAAATGTCAGACAACCCTAATTACTGGAAAGTTCATATCAGCATAAAAATAGTGAAATTAGTGGAAATTAAATATATATTTACTTATAAAAGACTGATGTTACAAGGAACATGTTACAATAACTATATGCTTTGACAGTGCTTTTTCTATAACGCCAACCTCCATTAGGTCATAGAAAGAGCTACAGAATTCCAGAAAAACATCTACCTCTGCTTCACTGATCATGCTAAAGCCTTCGACTGTGTGGATCACAACAAACTGTGGAAAATTCTGAAAGAGATGGGAATACCAGACCACCTTAACTGCCTCCTGAGAAATATGTATGCAGGTTAAGAAGCAACAGAACCAGACATGGAACAACAGACTGGTTCCAATCCTGAAAGGAGTACGTCAAGGTTATATATTGTCACCCTGCTCGTTTAACTTTTATGCAGAGTACATCATGAGAAACGCTGGGCTGGATGAAGCACAAGCTGGAATCAAGATTGCTGGGAGAACTATCAATAACCTCAGATATGAAGATGACACCACTCTTATGACAGAAAGCAAAGAGGAACTAAAGAGCCTCTTGATGAAAGTGAAAAAGGAGAGTGAAAAAGCTGACTTAAAGCTCAACATTCAGAAAACTGAGATCATGGCATCTGGTCCCACCACTTCATGGAAATAGATGGGGAAACAGTGGAAACAGTGACAGAGTTTATTTTTTTTTGGTGGGGGGGGGCCTCCAAAATCACTGCCAATAGTGATTGCGGCCATGAAATTAAAGATGCTTACTCCTTGGAAGAAAAGTTATGACCAATCTAGACTGCATATTAAAAAGCAGAGACATTACTTTGTCAGCAAAGGTCCATCTAGTCAAGGCTACGGTTTTTCCGGTAGTCACGTATGGATGTGAGAGTTGGACTATAAAGAAAGCTGAGTGCCAAAGAATTGATGCTTTTGAACTATGGTGTTGGAGAAGACTCTTGAGAGTCCCTTGGACTACAAGGAGATCCAACCAGTCCATCCTAAAGGAGATCATTCCAGGGGGGCTGTTCATTGGAAGGACTGATGTTGAAGCTGAAACTCTAATACTTTAGCCACCTGATGCAAAGAGCTGACTCATTTGAAAAGACTCTGATGCTGGGAAAGATTGAGGGCAGGAGGAGAAGGGGACAATAGAGAATGAGATGGTTGGATGACATGACCGACTCAATGAACATGAGTTTGGGTGGACTCCAGGAGTTGGTGATGGACAGGGAAGCCTGGAGTGCTGCAGTTCACGGGGTCACAAAGAGTCGGACACGACTGAGTGACTGAACTGAACTGAAAGAAAAAGAGCCAAACATCCTGCCTTTCCTACATGAACTGTAAGAGTATGACAGTATTAGCATTTGTAATACCTAATAAATTAGCAGATAACGGGTACTGGTCAATAATATCAAGTATTACAAAGGGAGAAGTAAACATCGTGTGTGTCCTAATAAACCACACCACATAAATAGTCATCTCACTACAATAGCCAGTCTTCAAACTTTCCCCTGGTGATATCCATCTCGTAAAAGTCATATCCTTAAGTAGCCCCTTCCCACATGGCATCAGGGCTGGTGTGCAGGACCAAAAGAATAGAGAAGAACTGACAATACGTCAATTCTGGGCTCAAGAAGGGCACTGCGGCTTTTTTCCTCCCTCTCTCCCTCTCACCCTGGTCACGTGCTCTGGCAGAATGCCTTGAAAGTGAAAGAACATGAAGTCGCTCAGTCGTGCCCGACTCTTTGCAACCCCGTGGACAGTAGCCTGCACCAAGCTCCTCTGTCCACGGGATTTTCCAGGCAAGAGTACTGGAGTGAGTTGCCATTTCCTTATCCAGGGAATCTTCCCAACCCAGGGATCAAAGCCAGGTCTCCCACATTGTAGACAGATGCTTTACCGTCTGAGGCACCAGGGAAGTCCTTGAGGAAGTCCAGAGTGCCTTGAGGATAGGCAAAAAACTAAGACCTCTGACAACAGCCATGGGATTAAGCCATCCTCAAAGCAGATCTTCCAGCCCCAGTCAAACCTTCAGATGACTGCAGCCCTGGGTGACAGCTTCACTGCGACCCATGAGAGACCTGACGCTAGAATCACGCAGCTAAGCCACTCCCAGACTGCTCACCTTCAGAAACTATGGAAGATAATAAATGTTCTAAATTGCTAAAACTGGCATTCTTTTGTTACACAGCAATAGATAACTAATGAACTTGCCCAAAATAACTGAACCTTAATCTGATCAAATCTTGACAGCCATCTACCAATTTATATTAAAAAAAAAAAAATACAGAGAAACAGTTTAAATAACATAAGGATATACTCAGGGCTGAGACAGTAAAGAACCTGCCTATAATGCAGGAGAAGAAGGCTCGATCCCTGGGTCAGGAAGACCCCCCGGAGAAGGAAAAGGCAACCCACTCCAGAATTCTTGCCTGGAGAATTCCCAGAACAGAGGAGCCTAGCAGGCTACAGTCCATGAGATCTCAGAGAGTCGATACAACTGAGCGACTAATACAACAACAAGAACAACAACAACAAGGATATACTCAGCAAAATCTAGGCAACAAGAAATTCTATAGAAAAAAAAAAAAAATTCAAAAGAAGAGAGGCAAAGCAATCAATACTTTAAAAAGTACGTAAAACGCATACCAACCAAACTGCAATGTGTGAATCTTGCTTGGATCTGACTCAGATTTTTTTTTAAAAGGAGAAGCAACAGGAAGAAATAGAAAATTGAATAGTGACTGTGTATTTGGTGCTGCTAAAGGAATTACTTTAGTTTTTCTACATGGAATTGTGTTATGTGGGGTTGGGGGGAATAGGATTTGAAAGAGTTCTTATCTTTTAAAGATTCTTAAGGAAATCATATGATGCCTGGTATTTGCTTCAAAAAATGTGGAGGAAGAAAGCATCAGTAACTGGAGATATAAATGAAACAAAATGGGCCATTAACTGATAATCGGTAAACCTGAGTGATAAGTACATTGGAAATACTATACCATGCTACTTTTTTTGATGTTTGAAATTTTCCAAAATACAAAGCATTAAAAAAAAAAAGTCCTTTTTGTTTTATCTGTCTATTTTTAGCTGCGCCGGGTCTTCACCACCGCGTGGGCTTTTTCTCCAGTTGCGGCCCACGGGCTTCTCACTGTGGTGGCTTCCTTGGTGCAGAGCGTGGCTCTAGGCTGTGCGGGCTTCAGCAGTCGCAGCACATGGGCCCGGCGGCTGCGGCTTGAGGGCTCCAGAGCACAGGCTTAGGAGTTGTGGCGCACGGGCTTAGCTGCTCACGTGGGATCTCCCCAGACCAGGGCTCTAACCCGCATCTCCTGCACTGGCAGGTGGGCTTTGCCACTGAGCCACTAAGGAAGCCCCCAGAAAAGCAGTTTCGCTAAAAGTGGATCAAGAAAATGATAACCTAACCTGGTGACTAGAATCAGAACAGAATCCTCTAAGCACAAGAGACTTTCCCAATTATAGCTGTGCCTCTTACTCAAAATCTCTCCTCCAAGCAAGGATATAGAGTTCTGTGTCTCCAGTCTGAAAAGAGCACACATGTATCCTTTTAAATATGAGAGGCAGTTATTAAGCCATAAACTGAAATTACTACCTAAATACATATTAGATCTATTTGGGATGAAAAAGTTTTGGAAATGCATAGTGATAATGGTTGTACAACACTGTCAAGGTACTTAATACTACTGAATCATACATTTAAAAGTGGTAAATTTTTTGTTATGTATACTTTACCACAGTAAAATTAGGTATATTACATATAAAATGTATTAAAAAGCATAATTTCATCTTGTATAAAAACATACAAATTGACTATGAAGAATTTAATGAAAAATACTGGAAAAGAGGACATTTTAGTATAAAATGAAGCAATATTTATCTGCAAAAAGGACAATTACTATTTAAAAAGGCAGTGAAGTATTTGCAACAGGCATTTTTCAAAGGCAAATGCTTTTTATAATATACAAAATTTATTTTATTATATGAAAAAAAGAAAAACTTCAAATAACCTCAAGAAAAGTAGACAAGACTTTATAGAATAAGAAAATACAAATGCCCTTTAAACATTTAGGAGGTGAGGCACAATGTTTAATCTCACTCCTAATATTCGAGATGCAGATATAAACTTTAATAAAATGTATACTAGAAAACTCACCATAGCACTCTGTGGTTACATGCAACATATCCATTAATTATAAAAATGATAGTCTACTTTAACAAAAGAACTAGATCTGCATGCGCTGATATGAAACCATTTTCAAAATGTAATGTTAAACATAACTAGGTACAAAACAATGTGTTTTTTTGTACTAGGTACAAAACAATGCTACTCCATGTGCTTATAGCAAATATGTAAATTCTAAAGATACACAGATATGTTTGTAAACATATACAAAAGGAAATGTAACAGTGACTGCCTCTGAGAAAGGAATTAGGAAACAAAAGACAGTGAAAGGAACCTTCATATGCTTTGGAAAAGTTTGAATTTTGTTAGCCATGTATATATATTACTAATTATTTAAAAAGTAAGAAAAAAAATGTTCTTAAAAAAATAGGGAAAGAACCTTACATGTGACCTAACAAGGACCAACAAGATCCAAAACAGAGTTCTCTTGCTTTCCAAGCCTTTATTGTTTTGCTTTTGACTAGTCTGTAAAACAAGTAATAACACACTCTACGATCTAATGTCGAGTTCCATGTCTGATTCAGGAATGTAACCAGAAACACTGCCAATCATATCCTCCAGAAACATAGTGGACTATTCTTCATGTGCTGTGAGTCTTTAACTAAGAGCTCCTATTTCAAAACACAAGAAATATGAATAACATAGAGAACGGCAACGCTCACTTCCAGTATTCAGAAGTTCACCACGAACTCTAAGAGCCACAGAAAGTACCTCGGTGATAGTTCAGAAAGTGCAACTGATTGTAAAAATGTGGTAAGAGGGGCATGGCACGCAAGGCATTCAGGAGTTCCTTCTTTTTCACCCAAAGGCCCTTCTTAAGTGATTATTTTGCCTCTCTACTTGATACCACATGATGTCTTGTATTTTTCTATGGCAGGCAGTTCCTTTGCTCTCATATAGACAGAAAAAACTTAATGTACCAAAGTTCTTCATGTTCCATAGTCCAGAATTCCATCTGTAACAAACATTAATACAATTTTAAAGTAAATAATAATCTCACTAACTGAAACTATCTCCCAGGAATTCATTTAAATCCTTCCCTGGATTACTCCAGCCTCAAGCCATCTCCCCTTCCTCTGAACAAAAAAAGCAATTATTTGTATAATTTATTTAGCAGTTAATCCTGCACTGCCTTGTTAAACCTCTTTCTTTATTCTCTGAAATGTTATTTAAATCTTCTCTGCTTATCTAACTTTGTTTATTTCTCATCTCCCCAAATAGACTGTAAATAAATTCCTTGAGAGAAAGAGGTAAGGCCTTATATCGTTTTGTATCCATATAAAAATACAAACAGGGCTTCCCTGATAACTCAGCTGGTAAAGAATCCTCCTGCAATGCAGAAGACCTGGGTTCAATCCCTGGGTCGGGATGATCCCCTGGAGAAGGGAAAGGCGACCCACTCCAGTATTCTGCCCTGGAGAATTCCATGGACTGTACAGTCTGTGGGATCACAAAGAGTCGTACACAACTGAACGTCTTTCACTTTCAAAAATACAAACAGAGTAGCTGGCACTTATTAAATGCAAAGTTTTTATTTATTTAAAAAAAAAAAAACAGTCACATTAAGTATTTAAAGCCAGGCCAAGTAAGAACCTTCCAGCCAGAGCTGACAGGCCAGCGTACTATTTTGCTGCCCTGACTCCTGAAGCAATATGGGGTGGTAAAAAGGCCATGGCCTCAATCTGGATCCTGTAGCTTGGGAACCTATGAACATATCCTATAAATTTCAGCTTCTTCATCTCTAAAATAAGAATAATAATGCCTACCTAACTCTATGATCATTAAATGAGAGTTTATGTAAAATCCAAAGTTGAGTATTACAGCTGGTATGCCTTATTTTAAAGATTCTTAGATTTTTTTCACTTTTTTAAAGTCAGGTATAGTTGATTTACAATAGAAATTCTTAAGATTTTTTTTTCCTGTTTTTACACCTTTGAAATTAGAGTGTGCTATTGGCCACATCCCACAGTTGGCAGCTTTACCTTTTCTTATGTACTAGTAGGTAAAATAATGCATTGTATATCATGGCATCTTAAACTTGATTAAATCTGGTAACAACTGGCATCTGTCCTTCCTCCATCATACTCATTCAAACACCAACATGTGGATCGGAAACTCATTCAGCAGTAAGATGTACATGCCCCCTAATCCATTCAAAGCACCTAGCACTTTGGCGTATAGTATATGTTCAATAAATAGGAACTGTTGCTACTGTTACTCTAAATTCTTCAATATTTGAATACCAACTACATGCCTGCCACCATTCTCAGCACTAATGATCTAGCAGTAAACAAAATAACTAACTACCAGCCCTCAGAGAGTTCCTATTTTATTTTTCGCGACACAAGAAGGAAAAGCCAAAAGCACAAATGAGTTAACAGATTGTCTCCAAAATTGAAAAAGCTAAGCAAACCGAGACAGACACTAAAACACAATACTTCCTAGACAACACTACACTGCTTACATTTTCTTTAGAGAAAAATTTTAGCAGAAACACAAAATGAAGTCCTGGAAACAAAGCAGGGCATCCAAACTTTTTTTTCCCCCTTATTTAAGTAACAGCTTCCCTGGTGGCTCAGCTGGTAAAGAATTCACCTGCAATGTGGAGACCTGGGTTCAAGTCCTGGGTTGGGAAGATCCAAAGGAAAAGGGAATGGCTACACACTCCAGTATCATGGCCTGGAGAATTCCATGAACCGTGTAGTCCATGGGGTTGCAAAGAGTCGGACACAACTGAGGGAGTTTCACACACATTACTTAAGTAAAGGTTTGGGAAAAAGGAGAAAAGCCAGAAGAGACGTTAGAAGTAAAAAGGAAAATAAAAAGGGGAGGGTGAGGTGGTGGGGGCAGATGCTCGTATGCCAAAGCACAGCTAAAGCAAGCATTTACTTTAAGGTTTTCCTCATCTCCTGGTCTCAAGCCTGAGAAGTATACAATTAAACAACATTTACTGAATGCCCACAAAGTACTCAGAAAGTTATTAGTCTCAGAGCACATTGCATAAATTCAGCACAATCCAGTAAAAGGATGCTCACTACCTAGTTAGGAAGACTAATTCTAATGAAACAATTTGTTATATATAGTATCTTGTGGTGTATTCCAAGCGCCAAGCTCGGCAGAGCAGACTAGAGACTTGGTGAAAGAAGTAATCATGAGTTCAAATGAACAAGAAAAACACATAATAAAGAAGCCAGAACTGAACCTTGGATGGGCAGTCTGACAAGAAAGAAAAATGAAACCAAAGGTCTCTAGTAGATTAAGCTAAAAACTTTTGAGTCACCCCTGATTCTTCCCCTCCTTCTCTCTCACCAGGCCCCACCCTGAATCCATTGCAAAATTCTGTTGGCTTTCTCTTTGAATATATGCAGAATTTGATCACTTTCTATCACCTCCTCTGCCATCACTGAAGTCCAAGCTACTTTTCCTGGGACCTGAACTACTCAAACACCTCTTAAGAGGTCTCCCTACCTCTTGCTCTCTTATAGGTTACTTTTCACAAAGCAGCTGGAGGCATCTCTGTAAAGCCTAACTCAGTTTATTTGCTCTCCACTAAAACCCCACAGTGCAGGAGGCACGACTGTGTGTGTGTGTGTGTGTGTGTGTGTGCGTGCGTGCACACACAAGCAAAGAAAAACAAGTGGGAAGAGACACACAAAACCTTCAATAATGGATGATGAGGTATACTGGTAATCTATATTTGTTCTTTGATAAAGTAAAGCTTTCTCCTTTGTATTTTTCTGTATTTTCCACATAAAATTACTTTTATAATTTAAAAAATGAAATGCTTTAAAAAAAAAAAAAAAGCAGTGGAAGGGGGTGAACAATGCTCACAAGACATTTCTGGAATACGAAAACATAGAACACCGGCAGCGGTTTCCCACTTTGCTCAAAACGCTACCATGGCCTGCAAGGCCCACTGTCACCTCTGATGTCTGGACCAGTACTCCTTGGCTCACAGTGCTCTGGCACACCGGCCACCGCCCCTTCCTCAAGTTCACTAAGAACACTCTCCCGCCAAAGGGCCTTCCCGCTAGCTGCTCCCTCCACACCCGTGCTCCCCACTCAACCAGTACTCACAAGGCTTACTTCCTAGACTCTGCTCACTTTCTCAGAGAAGGTTACCATGACTATCCATCTAAAATGCAAGCCCCACAACATACACACCAGCTTCCAGTCCCCTTATGCATCCTCTTTCCCCCCCAGACATTCTGATCACTATATCCCGAACATCTAAGGAAAAGCCCAACACATGGCTAGCACTCAATAAATCTCTGTAAAATAAATTGAAACATGAAGGCAGAAATAAGAGTTCAAGGATTTGGGAAAGTGTGAGGATGTATGTGTTTGATGGTTCAAAAACTAAAAGAAAATCAATCTGACAGAAGCAGAGAAGCTAGGAGCAAATAAGCCTTCCAAAGATAAAGAAAAGACTTGGTTAGCAGTGAGCAATTAGAAAAAGTGACAGACCTGAAGGATGGAAAGTTGACAAAGGAAAAAAAGGTATGGGCCAGAAGAAAATTTAGGCCGAGAGGAAAGGGATCGAATAGCCAGAGATGGAATGAGGGCTGAGAAGAGGAGTGCATGAGGAGGACAGGAGAAGGGTTAGACACAGGAGAGGTCAGGAGGGAGGGAGAGACAGCATCAGGTAGAGCAGCAGGCCACAGGGCGGGGCAGGGGCCTGTTATGTCACAAAGTTGTTCCTGTTCAAACCTAAGAGCCAACAGCTCTGAAAAAAGATAAATGTCATATGTCTTTATTTCCAAAATGTGACTCACAAGTCTTAAAACATACAAAGATATGTATGTACATCTGTTGCATCACTTTGAATGCTCAAATTCCCCACTGGAGAAGTGAGTTTAAATTCACAAAATCTGAATTTTTCAATTTCATTCCTTAATACCATTGTAAGGCATTTGCCATGAAAGAGGTGAAAACAAGGCAGAAGTGGGCAATCACAGCACATCTGCAATTTACTCCTCGTCATTCACCTTCACCAGTTTATAGAACTGGGCAACCTGGGCTTCCCTCACTAGGAAAAGAGTATAATGTAACTGTGAGCCTTTACATGTGAAATAGCAAAGTAAAAACACGATTACTAGTTTTAATGTAAGGCCTCCTTGATTCTTTGAAAGATTAAAAGGAACCTGAAATAAAGACTAAAATCTTTCTTAAATCACACCAAATACTGAGCCTGAGAAAATTTTTTAAACTTTTAATTTTCTGAGCATTCTTCAACAGAGTATAAAATCCTCTAAAATAAAATTTTACAAGTATTGTGACTAAAAGAATTTTATAAATCTGTATTCTCCGAAGTGTAATGTACCTACTAAACATTTAAAAATAGAAATTCGCCTAGAACAGAAATTTTGAAATCAAGATTTTTAAATAACTTTGCTAGTTCAGTGTTATAGCCACACTATTCAGGCAGAGATGAAACAAACATACAGTATAGTGTGTGAATTTATGCACTGCTCTCTAAAAGCTGGCCGGATGCCATTCTATCATTGACAGAGTAGCTTCAAATTCCACTCACAGTGCAACTGCAGTGGCACTGAATCCAGCAGTATAAGCATGCCTGCATGTTATTATGGGAAATAGTGGAAAATTTCACAGGCTGACATCCAGAATGTCTGCGGTTCTGTTTCATATTTCTTTCTTCCTGCAAAGCAGTTATTAGACTAGTAGTTGGATTTTTTTTTAAGCTGGAAATTTCCACTGGCTTTTTAAAATAAGCCTTCTTAAATGTAAACTGCAAAACATTCCAAAGTTACAGTATGACAGAAAGAATAAATCAAAATCAGAAAAGATTTTAAATACTTATCTTCAAATCAGGGTAAGGGAACTGGTAAGTAAATTAGGGTGTCACTCTATCCTGGTAAGAAAAAAAAGTGTCCAGGAAGATACTGAGGTGATTTAAGGTTGCAATAATGTAATATAAATACTAAATGTGAAAAATAGCACATTGTGAAGCTGCTGATATTTGATCAAAAGCTTAGAGAGGAGGCATTCAAAAGCTAACACAACCAGTAGAACAGTTAGGCACAGAAACCTTGAAAAGACAGACAGTATAGCTTGGTGAAAAAGGAATATATTCCAAACTAAGGTGAGCCATGAAGATTGGGTTTTTCAGTAAGGGTTAAAGACAGAACAATGACAAGCCTCACAGGTAAGATTCAGAGTTCTTAGCACCTTCTCATTAGGATTATCCCAGGCCAAAATATTTGATTCTTTCATCTTAATTTGTAAAAATAAATGAGATTATTGTTTCATTTTTATTAAAGAGGTAAAAAGATCTAGTTCCAAACTACCTAAAAATGAAAAATGGCTTATAATAGTTAAATACAGTGGCAAATAATTTTCTGTGTTTAAGAACTGATATGGCCCAGGTTAACAATTTGTTTCTTTGCATTTATATGAACTAAGAAATGGGATCTATAATACATGGCTGTGTAACTGTTACTCAAGCTCTGAAATGCTTGCTACCCCCCAAAACATACATATGACCAAAAACTTGAGCATTAATACAAAGACATCACTGACAACTAATAAAGATCTGTACCACCAAAGACTAGAGCACTGGGAGAAAGTATTAGGGAAGCATCTGATAAAAAGACATATATCCAGAATATACATTAAAAACATCAAAAAACAAACCTCTTAAAATTCAACTCAAGAACTGGGGAGAGGTGGGGAAGCTATATTGATATAAAACAGATCAGCACAACTAACATCTTTACTCCTGGATATTCATCTGGAGAAAACCATAATTCAGAAAGATACATGTTTACCCGATGTTTACTGCAGCACTATTTACCACAGCCAGGATA
This sequence comes from Oreotragus oreotragus, assembly GCA_006410675.1. Lineage (NCBI taxonomy): Eukaryota > Metazoa > Chordata > Mammalia > Artiodactyla > Bovidae > Oreotragus > Oreotragus oreotragus. The sequence goes on from SJYX01019970.1 coordinate 171,743, forward strand.
TGGAAGCAACATAAACATTCATTAATGGATGAATGGATAAAGATACAGCACACATATTCCATGGGATATTTGTTGTTGGTTCAGTCACTAAATCGTGTCCAACTTTTTTCCGACCCCATGGACTGCAGCACACCAGGCTCCACTGTCTTCCACTATCTCTCAGAGTTTGCTCCAGTTCACATTCACTGAGTCGTTGATGTTATCTAACAATTTCATCCTGTGCCGCCCCCTATCTCCTTTTGCCTTAAGTATTTCCCAGCAGCTCTTCATATTCTAAATAGACTATTTCTCAGCCATGGGGGAAAAAAAACCGAAATAATCCCATTTGCAGCAACACAGACGGACCTAGAGATCGTCACACTTTGTGGAATCGTCACAGACAAACACTGTACACTATTACACAGGGAATCTAAAAAAAATGGACAATCAAACTTATTTCATAACAGAGTCACAGATGCAGAAAACGAACTTATGGTTAGCGAGGGGAAAAGAATAGGGGAGGGATCAATCAGCAGACTGAGACTGATACACATACTTCTGTATGTAAAACAGGAAACTAGTAAGAACCTCCTGGAGAGCACGGGGAGCTCTGCTCAATACTCTGTAACGACCTGTGTGCGAAAAGAACCTAAAAAAGAGTGGATCTATGTAAAACTGATTCACTGTGCTGTACAGCAGAATCTAATACAACATTGTAAATCAACCAAAAAACTAACATCTTACTTAATGGTGAAAGAATGACTACTTACCCACTAAGGCTGAGAACAAGGCAAAGTTATCTCCCTCAAATTAATCAAATTGCTCAAATGGTTCAATGCAATCAAAATCAAAATCCCTACATTCTACTGGAAGCACTAGCCATTATAGTAAAGAAACGTGATCAATGATGTACAAAATCTTCCTAATCAAACTATCTAAAAGCTACTAAAACAAGTGAGTGTGGCAAGATACTAGGTGAATATACAAAACTCAATGACACTTATATACACCAATTATTGAAAGTTGAAATTTTAAAAATACTATTTACAATCACATTTTAAAAATATAAAATTTAGGGACCTCCCTCGGGGAAGGCAATGGCACCCCACCCCAGTACTCTTGCCTGGAAAATCCAATGGACGGAGTAGCCTGGTGGGCTGCAGTCCATGGGGTTGCTAACAGTCGGACAGACTGAGTGACTTCACTTTCACTTTTCTCTTTCATGCATTGGAGAAGGAAATGGCAACCCACTCCAGTATTCTTGCCTGGAGAATCCCAGGGATGGGGGAGCCTGGTGGGCTGCCGTCTATGGGGTCACACAGAGTCAGACACGACTGAAGTGACTTAGCAGCAGCAGCAGCAGCAGGGACCTCCCTTGCAGTCCACTGGTGAAAGCTCCATGCTTCCACTGCAGGGGGCACAGATTCAATCCCTGGCAGCGGAACTAGGATCCCACGTGCCATGAGGTGTAGCAAAAACAAAAAAACTTAGGCACATATATATGTTTCAGTGATAAAAGCTTTTACAAGATTGTACACTAATAGCTACAAAACACTGGTAAGAGAAATTAAAGACCTAAATAAGTGGAGAGATATATAACATGTTCATAGAACAGAAGACAGTATTCTAAGAAATCAATTCTTCCCAACTGATCAAGTGATTCAATGTAATCACAATAAAAATCACAACAGACATTTTGCAGAAATCAACAAGAGTTTAACAATATATAGAAATGCAAAGGACTCAGAATAGCCAAAATAATTTGGGGGGAAAAAAAAACTGGAGGACTTCCCCTATGTGATTCCAAAGCTTGAGGAAAAACAGATTGAAATATGCATCAATGGAACAGAAGAGATTCCAAAAATTGACCTACACATATTTATTTGAGTATTTGAATTTCAACAACGGTGCCAAGTCAATTCAATGGGGAATGTAAAATCTTTTCAACAAATGGTGCTGGAAAAGTTCAATACAATATACCAAAATATGATCCTCATTCCTATCTCACACCATATAAGACAATTAACTCAAATAGGTTACAGACCTAAATTTAAGAGCTAAAGTTATAAAATTTCTAGTGGGGGAAAATGAGAAAAATCTTTGGCAAACATTTTTCAAACACAACACAAAAATCAATACGCTGAATGCCAGTAAGAGTAAAAACTTCTGCTCTTCCAAAGCGGACCACAGACTAAAAGTAAGTATTTCTATAAGTACATATCTAAAAAAGGGTTTGGGTCTAGAATAAAAGAAGTCATATCTCAGTAAGATAAACCCAACTTAAAAATGGGCAGAAGATATGAACAGACACTTCACCAAAACGGATATAACAATGGCAAGTATGCACATGAAAATATTGTCAACATCACTAATCATTAAAAAACTCAAAGCCACAAATGAGCTACCACTATATACCCACTAGAATAGCTAACATTAAAAACACTGGCCATACAAAGTGCTGGTGGGGATGTGAAACAACTTGAACTATCACAAACTGCTGGGAGAAATATATAATGGTACAATCATGTTGAGAGACACTGGCAGTTTTTTAAAATTTTTAAATGTTACACACTCCTACGCTTGGCATCCCAGACTTGCACATACCTTCTCCCCGTCCCCGCGTTCAGTGAAATAAACAGTATTTGGAAAATGGGGGGGGAGGGGGGACACATATACACCATACACACACACATTCCATTCCTGGACATTTACTCAAAAGAAATAAAAGCATTTGTACACACACAAGGCCTTGTAACACAAATGTCATAAAAGCTCTATCTCTGATAACCAAAAACTGGACACAATTCAAATGTCCATCAATAGGTGAATGGATAGTGATATACCTATACAACACAACAGTACTAGACAATAAAAAGAAATTAAACTATTAATATATGCAACATGAATAAATCTCAAAATCACTGTAAGTGAAAGAAGCCACTAAAGAAAAAGTACATATTGTATATATAACTCATTTATAAAAAGCTCTCAAAAATAAAGCTAATCTTCACTGACACAAGGCAGATGAATAATTGCCTGAAGATGGGGGAGGGAGGGATTACAAAGGAATACAGGAGGGATCAGATTTTGGACTTCAGAGATAACAGATACTTCCACTAAATGTAATTATAATGGGTTTATGGGTAGTCACATTTATTAATACATCAAGACCCAAATCACACAATTTAAATATATGCAATTAATTGTCAATTACACCTCAAAGTTGGAAGAAAAATGCAAGAAAAAAGGAAAATTGCGACAAAATATAGTGATAGAAAGCAGAACAGTGGATGATTGAACACAAAACCCTAAAAAGGCCTGAATGCAAATGAGCAAGAACTTTCTGGGGTGATGGAAATCTTCTGTATTCTGATTGTAGTGACAGTAAAACTGTTTACACCCATCAAAACTCAAACTGCACACTTAAAATGATTGAATTTTATTATAAGAAAATTACACCTCAATAAAGCATTTAGTCAAGGCTATGGTTTTTCCAGTAGTTATGTATGGATGTGAGAGTTGGACTATAAAGAAAGTTGAGCGCCGAAGAATTGATGCTTTTGAACTGTGGTGTTGGAGAAGACTCTTGAGAGTCCCTTGGACTGCAAGGAGGTCCAACCAGTCCATCCTAAAGGAGATCAGTCCTGGGTATTCATTGGAAGGACTGATGTTGAAGATGAAACTCCAATACTTTAGCCACCTGATGCAAAAGGCTGACTCATTGGAAAAGACCCTGATGCTGGGGAAGACTGAGGGCAGGAGGAGAAGGGGACGACAGAGGATGAGATGGTTGGATGGCATCAATGGGTTTGGGTAAACTCCGGGAGTTGGTGATGGACAGGGAGGCCTTAGGGTCGCAAAGAGTCAGATACAACTGAGCAACTGAACTGAACTGAAAGCAGATTTCTAAAATTTAAAAAAGCACATCCAAATGTTATCTNCTCTGTCCGCACGCGGGTAGGTCCTCCGTGTGAGGGCTCTTGCTCCCCGGGGCCTGATCGCTGAGCCGCCTTCTGAGAGTCCACCACCTTGTATTGTCTGCATTTCCCAATCTCGTGCTTCAGCTGTATACAGCACTGTGATCAGGAAAACCAGTTGTGGCTCTGTATTTGATTTTCTCATCCCTCGCCCTCTTCTCTCCCCAAAAGAAACGACCCAGTTATGGTAGGAACCGAGGGGGCAATTTTGAGTGAGCAGCACCTCAGCGCACATCTCTCTGAGGGCGATGCCCCCGTTTGTCTTCCAGGTGGCCCCGGCGGACGGCTTCTCTGACCTCGCCATGCAAGTGATGACCTCGCCGTCCAAGAGCTACATCCTGTCTGTGATCAGCGGGAGCATCTGCATACTGTTCCTGGTCGGCCTGATGTGTGGGCGCATCACCAAGCGCGTGACTCGGGAGCTCAAGGACAGGTAGAGGCGCCTGGAGCCCCAGAGGAGCTGCCCGTCTGGCGCCCCGTTTGTACAGCCCTCCTGTATAGCGCACCCCCTCACCTCGCCCTCCTGCGCGGTGGCCCCAACACTCACGTCAGAGCAGCAGCAGGCGCCCACCGCCGCGTCCGCCGCAGACTCCTCCCGCGTCCATGGTGTCCTCCTCGACCTCGTGCAGCAGCCGGCCGCTTTGGGGATTGCCTCTGTCGGCAGACTCGGGTTTCCCTGTCCAGAAACAAGTCTCTCGTCCCGATGGACCCACCAATACTTCTGGAACCAACTCACCTGACCTGCAACTCAGCTGAATTTTTTTTTTTAAACACCAAAAAAAAAAAATTTTTTTTAAGAAAAAAAAAAAAAATGTATATAGTAACACATCTCCAGGCTTGATTTGAGTGATGGGGTTCTTTCTTCTTTCTGTGTGGCAGTGTAAAAGGAAAGCAGGACATTACAGGGGAGACACAGCACCCAACACGCTGTAACCGGGATGTCTGGCTGACCTCTCAGAAGCACCTTTGGCCCCGCCAAGGCCATGGACTTCACCGAGTAGCAGGAAACGACTGACCAGCCCACTTTGGGTCTTGTTTTCTTCTGCTGAAACAGTGATGCCTTCCGATGCCTACCCAAGCAGAGCCACTGCGGGTCAGGACCCACGGCCACGTGTCGCTCCGCCGTCTCCTCGGGGCCCAGGGGTGTGAGCAGCTCATCTATCCACTGCTCTGCAGGAGAGGCTGGGCCCTGGGCCTGCCTTCCAGACCTGCGCGGGGCTCTCCACGTGTGGACTGGCCCTGCCTGGGTGACAGTGCCTCCCCGAGTCCTCCGCTGCCGGGAGATCCTGCCACCCGGGGGGCGGGAGCCAGGGCAGGAAGCAGGATGGGGGCGGAATCGGCTCACTTTGGGTCATGTTCAGGCAACGATGCAGGTCAGAGACAGTGGCTTCTGAAGGAAAGACGCAGCCTGGTCTCAGGGAGGGATGGCAAGCTGACCTTCCCACAGGCTGTGGGCCACCTTCCCAGACAAGCTCCTTCATACCTCTTCGTGCAGAGGGCATGGAACGTGATTCCAGTAGAAGATGGAGGCTCTTTCTCCGCTTTTCCTTTCTGTCCGTTGGCTGCATTACCCCCACGGTAGTAGGCATTGCCTAAATGTTGCCCTTGGATGATTCATCAGTCTTTGCTGAGTCTGAGCTTTGTGGAAACATTCCTGAGCATCGCTCAGCCCTCCAGCGTAGAGATGACAGGCTTGGAGCATCAAAAGGGAGGCACATCGGCATCACGGTTCAGCCTGGGGCACCTGGGCCTGAGTTTGGGGCACGGAATCCGGTGGCTGCACAAGAGGGCAGTGTGTACAGTAGGAGATATATTTATATAATATATATTTTATTAACCTGTTAGACGTCCACAGAGTATTGTAAATCACGTGCCTAAAACTGTCCACATAGACCATGCACCCTGCCTGGCCCCGCCCCACCTCGCCACTGTCCGCGTGTGCTGCGGGCCCGCCCCCTCTGTCTTCCCTGGAATGTGTTGAGGACGAATGGGTCAGCTGGTAGGTGACTCCTTGTCTAACCCTGACTGACATATATTTGAATACTGTGGTTTACTTCTTTTCTTTTTCCTTTTTGCTCCTCTTGCTGGAGGCAGTGGGTTCCAGATGCCAGCCGCAGACGCCCCCTGCCTAGGGCACCACCAGTCACCAAGGGCGGCTCTAAGCTGCCGGGTCCCCTCAGGTCCTGCTCTTAAGGTCTTCCTGACTGTCAGCAGCTGTCCTGCGGGTCTTTTGTCTCATCACATTTGAACCTCTTGGCGCTGGAGCGCCGCCCCTCCTCCCACCCCTGTTGCACTAAACTGAGCTGGTGGATGGTGCACCTCCTGGGGCTCCTCCCTTGCTCTGGGCAGGTGCTGAGAGCGAGGAACGGGGTTGTCCCATGTACACAGGCCCCCACTGATGCGTGTGACGTGCTTTACAGCACAGAATAACTTCCCGTCTGATGAGGGGCCTTCCATTCTCTGCTGTCTCCCTCCCCACGTGTGTAAAACATCGCCACAGTTTACTGCAGACGCTTTTCTTCTTTCTGAACCGAGAGATGATCTCAACTGCAGCAGATCTGGAAGTTTGAAAAAGAGTTTGATTCTTGAAACATCCATCACCTTGAGAAGTGATCTGGATAGACAGAAGGGATAACCGCCAGTATCTTTGATCGCTTGTTGCCAGAAAGCATTTCACCATCCAACCTGGAGTAGTTTCCTATGACTGAGCAGTTCCATATATCCATCAGAAATTATGGCCCAGCTGTATCCATTCTGTATCTCACTCGGTGTGACAAAAACAGGCTCTGAGCCACCTCTGGTCCCTGGCTTCATAGGTCACTCTTGGGTAAATCAGCTAGGCAAGAAGAAACCATGCCCCTAGTCGGGGAGCTGACGGCCCTCTTGCTCTCTCATCTCCTGATGTCTAGCCCATCCAGGAACAGTTACATAAGCAGCGGGTATGGTTCTGGGTCAAGACCGAGGGTCCATGCCCTTGCTGAAGATTACAGTAGCCAGGGGACTCATCAGGCCTTGTCCATTCACTCAAGTCTCAGAGATGCCGACTCAGTACCTCCACAGAAGTCCAGAGGAGCCGGGAGGTCAATTCTCTGGGCTGGCGGCCCTGCAGCGCAGGGAAGCAGAAATCTGAGCAGAATGCGCAGGATGAGGCTGACTGCTCCCCCTCACGGAGCTTCTCACACAAGGCAGCTGTGGAGTGAGGTCTTGCCCTGCGCATCCCTGGCCTTCCTCCACTATTGCTGCTGTCCCAAGAGAAGTCTGCTAGCAAGATGCTCCGAGACAGGCCTGGGTTCACTCCAGCAGGAAAGCCCCCGTCCTTAGCGTTCCCTGACACTCTGGTACCACCCACAGGCCCAGTTCTGTAGACCCCATCAGCTTGTTCTGAGCCAGTGCATCCTTGGAGTTCTAGGATTGAGTGAGCAGGTGTTGACTAGTGTTCACTGCGGCCCTTGACTCTCACATCCTGCACGCTTTCTTCTCAGGGATGCTGGAGAGGGAGGGAGACTGCTTTCCTAGAAGATTTGACAAGAAATTGCCATCAGATTTCATCTCTTCCCATTTCCTGAGGTCAGGTAACAAGAGAAACTAGTAGTGAAGACTTGCAGCCTCCATTTACATTTCATCAGACAGGATGCTGACTTCCCTCTCCCTTCCCAGGAGAAGATTCACCCCTGTGTGCACCACCTCCAGGCCTGTGGGACCGCTTCTGTCCCAAGGATCCCCGCTGGTGTGAGTCACCCGGGGAAGGATCGGTTGCTTTGTAGGACCTCCTTTCTCAGCTGGTCTTAAGTTTCTCTGAGGAAAAAACCTCTGCTTTCCCCATTTCTTTCCCTCCCCCACCAAAAAGTAAGCATTCTCCACATACTGCTTATTCCACGCAAGCACATACGAGGAAGGAACCTGCAGTAGGTGACCCTTAGAAGCCATCCAACATAGCCTGACTTGTTCAAACTAAATTTGGGCCATAGAATAAAAAGAATAGGGTTTTTTAAATCGTGCATTTTGGTGTGTTTACTTGTATTTCCAATTCTTAAGAATTTGAAAAATCTCAGAACTCTTTCTATTTACTCTCACCATTTGGACAGCACCTAGGTAGTTTTATAAAATGCAGCATTCCAGTGCCCCGTGTCTTTGGGGACACACCACTCCTGAATCACTGCTCCCCCACTGGTCTTCAGCTCCCAAAGGACCAGGGGCTGGAGCTGATGTTCTGGTTGGTGGGTTTCTGTCTCATCTCTGCTTGGCCATCTCCAGCTAAACTCCCCTTGGTCCTCCTCTCCCCCAGGACCAGCGTCACATGTCAGGCAGGGCAGTCGAATTCGAGTCCCAATCCTCCTTCGTGTCCAGACCTCAGACAAAAAGATAAGTCATTAGCAAACCCAGACTGACTTAGAGTGATGAGCCNTCTCCAGCTAAACTCCCCTTGGTCCTCCTCTCCCCCAGGACCAGCGTCACATGTCAGGCAGGGCAGTCGAATTCGAGTCCCAATCCTCCTTCGTGTCCAGACCTCAGACAAAAAGATAAGTCATTAGCAAACCCAGACTGACTTAGAGTGATGAGCCCCTCCACGCCATCTAGTGAGATCACCGAGGAGACCCAGCGGCTATTGGTCACCTTGAGCACAGAGGTGGGACTGTCTGCTCGGGCTGGTGGTGACAGGATCCTGGCGGTGGTCTCCTCCCCGTCCTCCTTCCCAGGACCCGCCACAGCACACATGTAGGGGTATGGGCAGCCATGTGGCGGAGGAGTCTCCCTGGGCAAGGAGGGAATTCAGACAGTGCCTCTATATTCTGTTTTGCCTTCCCCCCAGCACAGATTTGATACCTGGACCCCAGAGCCCAGCAGGCCCTGTGCCGCACACGCTTGATGGTTTGAGCAGGTTCCTTGGCCAGAACAAGTGACTGACAGGAGGGCTAGCAGCCCGAGGCTTACTGAACGTCCTCTCCCCACGCAGTGTTTCCGGGTCAATCCAGGCTGGAAGAGAGACTGTCCAGCAAATGCTGTGTGAGATCTTAGGCCTTTAACTGTTT
>SJYX01019970.1:186162-200926 GCA_006410675.1 Oreotragus oreotragus
GCCATGATCTTCATTTTCTGAATGTTGAGCTTTAAGCCAATTTTTTTCATTCTCCTCTTTCACCTTCATCAAGAGGCTCTTTAGTTGTTCTTCACTTTCTGCCATAAAGGGGGTGTCATCTGCATATGTGAGGTTATTGATATTTCCCCTGGTAATCTTGATTCCAGCTTGTGCTTCATCCAGCCCAGTGTTTCTCATGATGTACTCTGCATATAAGTTAAATAAGCAGGGTGACAATATACAGCCTTGACGTACTCCTTTTCCTATTTGGAACCAGTCTGTTGTTCCATGTCCAGTTCAACTGTTGCTTCCTGACCTGCATATAGGTTTCTCAAGAGGCAGGTCAGGTGGTCTGGTATTCCCATCTCTTTCAGAATTTCCCACAGTTTATTGTGATCCATACAGTCAAAGGCTTTGGCATAGTCAATAAAGCAGAAATAGATGTTTTTCTGGAACTCCTATGCTTTTTCGATGATCCAGCGGATGTTGGCAATTTGATCTCTGGTTCCTCTGCCTTTTCTGAAACCAACTTGAACATCTGAAAGTTCAAGGTTCACGTATTGCTGAAGCCTGGCTTGGAGAATTTTAAGCATTACTTTACTAGCGTGTGAGATGAGTCCAATTGTGTGGTAGTTTGAGCATTCTTTGGCACTGCCTTTCTTTGGAATTGGAATGAAAACTGACCTTTCCCAGTCCTGTGGCCACTGCTGAGTTTTCCAAATTTGCTGGCATATAGAGTGCAGCAGTTTCACAGCATCATCTCTCAGGATTTGAAATAACTCAACTGGAATTCCATCACCTCCACTAGCTTTGTTCGTAGTGATGCTTTCTAAGGCCCACTTGACTTCACATTCCAGAATGTCTGGCTCTAGGTGAGTGATAACACCATTGTGATTATCTGGGTCAGGAAGATCTTTTTTGTCCAGTTCTTTTGTGTATTCTTGCCACCTCTTCTTAATATCTCCTGCTTCTGTTAGGTCCCTACCATTTCTGTCCTTTATTGAGCCCATCTTTGCATGAAATGTTCCATGGTATCTCTAATTTTCTTGAAGAGATCTCTAGCCTTTCCCATTCACATAATTCTTATCAACTCCTGCCAAAACTGCTTCAAGGCAAGTCCTCAGATCCCCAGTCCTCGCGATGCCCTCACTGATTACTACGCAGACCTTCCACACTCGGGAAGTCCTCAGATCCCCAGTTCTCACGATGCCCTCACTATCAACTACATAGACCTCCCACACTCGGGAAGTCCTCAGATCCCCAGTCCTCGATGCCTCTCACTGATTACTGTGCAGACCTCCCACACTCAACCAGTGACTGCTGTCAGGGCTGCTTACTGACTGTGGCTATGTGACAGGTCCTTCCTTCTGACCCCTCAGAAATTCAGCCTGAATGTTCCAGGGAGCAGCTAAACTCTAGAAGAGTCCATGGCTGTGGGGCAGGGGAGGGCCGGTGTCATGGGACCTGGCCCACTGGTGTGCACTTGAGGAACGTGGGTGAGGAGGGCCACTGGTACATGTCAAGTCAGCCGGGCACAGGCTCTCCTGCCCTCCCCACTGCCTTTCTCCCTAAAGAGCTTCCTGAGCACCGGCCCTCTGCAGGGAGTTAGAGGACAAACAAGTGAACGAATCAAAATTATTGCCTTCGAGCACTTCTGAAATACTCCTGCTCCAGAGAAGGTGGACTGAGGGGCAGAGCACTAGATTCATGTCAAACAAAATCAGGGAACCAAAGGTTATCCTGTAAGAGAGTCTTACAGCTCTCTCAGAGAGCCGTGGTTTGTAGGCTCTGCAGGCACATCTCAGACACCTGCCCTACAGAAAATCATGCCTGGTGCCCGCAGAACACAATCTACTTGCTTCCCGGGGACAGAAACTGGCCTCCAGTGTTTTTTAAAACAGCTTCATTGAGATTTAACTCACATACCCTTCAGTTCACTCTTTTAAAGGTATGAAGTTGGACTTCCCAGGTGGATTATTGGATAAAGAATCCATCTGCCAGTATAGGAGATTGCAAGTTCGATCCCTGGGTCAGGAAGATCCCCTGGAGGATGGCATGGCAACCCACTCCAATATTCTTGCTTGGAAAATTCCATGGACAGAGGAGCCTGGCAGTTTACAGTCCATGGGGTCACAAAGAGTTGAACATGACTAAAGCAACTGAGCATGTATGCATGCAAGGTATAAAAGTCAGTGGTTTAGCACATTCACAGAGTTGGGTAATCATCACCACAACTGATTCTGAGAACATTTTCATCACCCCCAAAATAAATCCCATATCCAGCAGCAGTCACCCCTCTTTCTCCCCAATGTCCCATCAGTCTCTTACAGCCGTAAATCTACTTTCTGTCTTATAGATCTGCCTGTTCTGGTCATTTGCCACAAATGGACTCATATAATTTGCAGCCTTTATGTCTGGCTTCTTTCACTTAGCTTAATGTCTTCAAAGTTCATCCATGTTGCAGCTTGAACCCACACTTCGTTCCTTTTTTATTGTTGGATAGTATGCCATTGTATGGATAGCCTGCAGATGGGCCCACCTGTTGATGGGCATCTGAGTTGTTTCCACCTATTGACTATTCTTCATAATGCTGCTAGGAACATTAATGTGCAAGTTTTTGGCATCTGTTTTTCAAAATATACTTACAGCAGCTCAGTTACCAAACAGGAGCCACTGCCCCAGTCGCTGTTCTTGTCAGGGAAAGTAGTAAATCCCCAAAGCACTAAAGGAATCTGCATCCAGAAGCCTCACACGAGGGACCCCTCTGGGTGCTGCTCCTAAGCAGCAAAGAGACCCGGGAAGGGGACTGCTCTTGGCTCACAGTGGAGAGTTTTCTGTAGCTCTCACTCTGCTGTGGAGAAAAAGGAAAACTGTTAATAGCAGTTTGTAGGTGGATCCCAGTGTCAGTTTGAACTTCAAAGAGCCTCCATCAGTACCGTCTCCTAGTTGTACAATCAAGATGTTGAAATGGTTGGGCCTCTCTTATCAGTTACTTCCTAGAGAGTATTCAGCTCTCCCTTCTTTTATTCAGTGTTTCACTCAGCTCTAGTTCCATCTTCGAGGAAAGAACACGCGAGTCTCCTAACAGACGAATAGATTGCTAAGTAGAAATGGGCTGGCGGGCAGACGTCCTGGGGTTCAGAGGACAAAAGCCAACTGGAGGACCTGCTGGGCACTGGTGGGCAAGCGGAGGGAGGGATAGGAGAGCCTTCTGGGTGGGGGGGTGGGGGGGTCAGGTTTTCCTCAAAAGGCTGGGTGTAGTCACTCAGCTCTTCCTGAGAAGAGACACAAGAAACAGCTAAGGAAAGAGTCCCCTCTACCGCTGACAGGAGCTCCTCAGTGGGGCTTCCCAGTGGAGGCAAAACAGGTTTTGCTCAGTTAAGCACCATCAACTTTTAATATTATGTGTGAGTGTCCCAATATGTTCACAGAAGTGGCTGTGAAATGGTTCCGTTACACTTTGAGGGGAAGGGAAGAGTTCCAAAAAGTGACTGATGATAATTGTGATCACCCAGCGCCATGCAGAGAAAAAGCTGGAAAGCACAGAAGCCAAGTTAGCCAAGATTAGCGGAGGCTGGGGTAGAGCTGCTCACGGGTCACCCATACCCATGCAGATCACTGAGCACAGACAAGCTCACTGGATTCCCAGGGCACCCCCTGAGTGAGTGAGTCTCCACTATAGCCAGAGTTCATGCAGAAGTCCTAAGGAGCTCAAAGCAGCCCAGGGCCCCTAGGGACTCCCACCAGCGCCCACCACAGGCATCAGGCTAACAGGCCTGGCACAGATTTCTGCTCTTCGACCGTGTGTCACCAGCCTCCACGGTCATTCAGTTTGGCTCATCACCCCCACTTCCCACAGCCTGGAGCCCCTGGTGCCAGGCGGTGTGGTTCACTTTGCAAGAATAATATTAAAAGTATCTGTGGCGCAAAATTTTTCACAAATTTTGGGTCAAGTAGTCTATGCACGTTGTTTGAGTCTGCAAAAGCAAACAAAAAAGTGTCATTGCCAACTTTACAAGCAAATAATTGAATGCTGTGATGATTAATTTATGTGTCAACCTGGCTAGAAGACGGTAACCAGATGTTTAATCAGGCACCGGTCTAGATATTGTTGTATTTTCTGGATGTGAATAACAGTTTTATCACTAGACTTTGAGTAAAGCAGATTACCCTCTGTACCTGGGTGGGCCTCATCCATTCAGGTGAAGCTTTTAAAAGAAAACAGAGTTCCTGTGGACGAAGAAGGAATTGGGTCTCCACGCTGCCTGGGAGCTGGAGACCCCAACATCAGCTGGTCCCTGGGTTTCCAGCCTGCCCGCCTGTCCTGTGCATTCCAGACCTGCCAGCACCACTGTCCTGTGAGTCACTCCAACATAAATCTCTCCCTCTACGTACATACACAGCCTGTTGCTTCTTTCTCTTTATATATAGTCCTTGTTGGTAACCCCCACAGAGGCCCAGGAGAGGTAACACCTCACAAGGTCATACGCCAAGGAGGGCTGGCGTTGTGCTCTCAACCAACGGGCACAACCACCCTCTCAGCTCTGACTCTGAGGGGCTCAAGGCAGATGATGCCTGGCATCCACCTGTCTGAGGGTCCCTGATTCCACAGAGCCTCTCTCGGTAAGAACAGCAGAGATGGTCCCACCCTTTTGGGAGCCAGCACCCCAAGAAGCCACTCCTCAGTCGCTCTTGTGTTCCAGGGACCATGCTGTGTTATCACCTCTCCAGGGAGATTTTATTAGTCTGACGGGTTTCTAATCTCCACGTAGCGCCCTCCATATGAGGGGCTGTCTAAACCCAGGAAACCCCATTTCAACTAGGCCACAGCGCCACCTACTGCTAGTTTATATGAACAGAGCTTCTTTAAGAACCTGCTCAAGCCCTACATCATCCACAAAGCTTCACCCAACTGCTATTTCTAGATATAAGGGAAGTTCCCAGGAACTACCTGATGTGTCTTTCAGCCTTGTTGATTCCGGTTCATTCTGACAAAGCGGGTTTAGATTCCCCAGATGGGCCTAATGTACCACCACTGTCTCTACCACATTTCTTAGCACTGACTTGAATATTTACTACTTCATGTACAGATTACATGTAAGGCCTGGTTTTCATTATCTCCAACATAAGAATATGCTTTTATAGGCTTCACTTTCAGGAATTCAGCCATCCCCAACCTTTTGGGCATCAGGGGCCAGTTCCATGGAAGACAGTTTTTCCACCAACTGGGGCAGGAGGGATGGTTTCTGGATGACTGAAGCGCACCACAGTGATTGTGCACTTTTATTTCTGTTATCACATCAGCTCCACCTCAGGTCATCAGGCTTTGGATCCCAGAGGTTAGGGATCCCTGAAACTCACATAGTTGTGATGAAGTTTCAACTGGCACAATGCCTGGCACAGGAGCCACGTGTAATATGACTCTTTCTTACAGGTTCCCTGTGAAATGGCAGGTATTTTACTGCAGAACTGCAGCATGATTTATGGGTGGAGGTTGGTGTGCTGAAGGCACTGGCTGCTTCTCTCCCTCCCCACGGGTGTGAACTGGAATGCATACAGAGCCCCGGTTTCCACAGACATGGGCTCACTGGTACGTGGTGGACACGCAGTACCAGGTTCTCACCGAGGAGTCACTGAATGCTGGATGTCAAGTCTAGTGACAGCGACAGTCGTCTCAGGGGGAGGAGCGGGGCTTCTCCCCCAGCCATGTGCCCACTGCATGGAGAGCCACTCTGTAGACGTTTGTGTGTCTTCCTTATCTCGGTTTCCAGATTCTCTTCTCTGCTCTGAAAACAGGACAGTGGTTTTATAAGCAACGTTTACTCCATTACCCAGCATGACGCCTGGCCACAAGAAGCCATCCATTAAACAAAACTGGCTTGTGTGGTGAGATGGGCTTGAATTCAAAGACTGGGAACTGGTGAGTGTGCCCCCCAACGCAGCCGAGCCTGTGCCGTTAGATCGCTGTCCATTCGGGCATTTTTCCTGGACTTTGTGCCAAACACAGTTCTAAGTGCAAGAACATAGTCACGCATGAAATTTAGGTACCGTGTGCGAGGGTAGATTTTGCAACTAGCCTGGAATCAACACTGATCTACCATAGTGACACGTTCTATAAAGGAAAGAAAACAGGACGATGTGATAGGAAGCGAGGTGAAGGAGTCGGTGGTGAGCTCCTCAGAGGATGGCGTGAATGATTCCTCTAGCAGGGAAGGTGCAAAGAGAAAGATCCAGCCCAGAGCTGAGATCTTATCCGGCCTCCGAGGTTGGACCGGTCCAGTAGACCGGATTTCCGATTTGCTCTGCTAGCGACTCCCCAAGAAGACTCGGGCGACTTCCAAAAAACAAAGTGGCTGTCCGTCCAAGAGCCTTTACTCCCTGGACTAGAGTGTCTTTGGGTTGCGGACCACGGGGTATCACATTTGGGCACTCGCCCCGACGGAAGCAAGAACACTCACTCACTCACTCACTCACTCACTCACTCACTCTCCAGCGAGGCTGCCGCCGTCTCGGCAGCATCTGCAGAAATCAACGGCCCGAGGCTAGAGTCCTAAAAGGCAGGCCCGGAAAATGCAGGCCTCCACTTCGCCTCCATCTTGGAGGATGCGGAGGCGGGAGCCCCAGTCCAGGGGCGGAGCCTCGCGAGACCCAAACAAGCCCACGTGTCGGGGGCGGAGCTTTGCCACGGCGTCGCGGCGCGCGTGCGCGAGTGAGCTTATGCGCCGGCGTACCCTTGTCCGGGACCGTAAAGCGCGGAAGGTCGCGTCTCTAGCGTCCCCGGAACCTCACGCCCTCCGCCCCGCCCCCTCCCCGCCCTCACCCCCGCTTCCGGCCCCCAGGACCCCTGGGTCCTCCCGTGCCTGCCGCCCCGCCTCAGCCGAGGCGCCGCTGCTCGCGGAGCCTGCGGCCGCCCGTGAAGTAAAGGAAGGCTCTGGTGAGGACGCCACTCCGGCCTGCAGTCCGCGCGGGCCTCGGCGGCCCGGGACCCCGCGCCCCCAGCTTTCTCCTGCGGTTTGGCTCCGGTAGCTCCGGCCGGCCCTGGGGAGCCGCGTCCCCGCGTCCCCCCAGCCTCTCTGCGGCTGTGACGCCTCGCAGAGCCGTGCCGAGGCCGGGGCACCGGCCCTGCGGGCGCCCAGCGCGACCGGGTGACCTCTGTCCCGGCGCCCCTCGGCCGTGCACCGCCCCCCGCCGCGCGTCAGGCTCGTCCACCCGGGTCGTCTGAGCAGGTGGAGTCGTTTTCCCGCGTGGGGACGTGCTTGTGCTTGACCAGCTGGTCAGCTGCTGCAGAGTCGGCAGCGAGGTTACCTGGGGACGTCCAGGCGGGGCAGGGAGCTCTCTTCTGACGTTTGACCCTTAGGGACTGATGTGCAGGGCACTGAGGTTTGAGTGAGGCACCTTCAAGTCTGTTTTCCCCGTGCGTTTGTGAGCGTGGTGTAGGGGGTGCGGGGCGAGGAGAGAGCCGGACTCAAGGGGCGCTTTTCTAGGGCTAGAGGTTTGGATCAGGTTCTCAAACTTCGTATCACCGGGTGCACTTGTTGAAAGATGCAGCACCCTAGACCAGTAGGAACAGAATCTCCAGAGAGGGAGCCTGTCGGTGTGTCTGCGTCTTTTAAAATAGTTGTCGGAGGTGGGCTTTATGCTGAGGGAGGTGTGGGGAATGGTGTGCTGATCCATTTAGCACACCATTAATAGACACTTATCACCCAGGGTCCCTTGTGACCAGCAGCTAATTTGTACAGGATGCTGTGACCATGCAGAGGAACAACTCACAGGAGCTGGAGCTGTCTTCTTCTTATCTGTGGAAGCACATCTGAGCATAACCAGAGACAGTTTTGACGTTGTTTAGCAGAAATTACACACACGATTATTGGTTTTCAACCAGATGTGTTTTACTACTTCATCTTTGACATTTTCCATTTCTTCTCTACTGATTTTATCTCCTTTGCCCTCAGGCTGTATTTGCTTTTACTGCCAGCCTACTAGAATAGACTCTGTTGCCTTCCTTACTTTCATTCTTTGCATCCACTGTAAATCCTTCTTTTATTTGTTCTTACCACTTCACTGACCCTTGAAGGTCAGCACGAGGTCAAAAATCTTTTTCTTGGTTTTTATCACTCTGGTCTTTTAGTATCATTTCTTTTTGAAACTGAAACGTTATGTTTCTAACGCCACCTTTGCTAACCCTTGCGGTTCCGGCCTCCTTTACAACTACCCTTTTTTAACTCATTTTAATTTAAAGGTAGCATGGAATAATGATTCAGTGGCAGACTCTAGTGCTAAACTGACAAGCTTTCAATTCAGGCTCTGCTGCTCATCAGTATGGTAGGAGCTTGGACCAGTCATTTCAGTTCTCTGTGCTGCCGTTTCCTCAGTCATACAACAGAAGTTGTAGCACCTCTTTCATTTATGTGTGAGGACTAAATTAGCGGTATATAGAAAGCGGTGTCTGGCACATAATAATTACTTATAAGAATATTACCGTTTTGGAAAAAAGTTATTTCATGTTATTTGGCTATCCCCTCACATCTGGGGCCCTAGGCTTGGGATCTGAGTCATCGCTTAATTTTTTTCCCCATCTTCTTTGTCCTTTGTCCTCATTCATTTTATCTCTTTCAAGTAGTATTTCCAAGGTGCCTACGGTGAATGCTGAGAAAAATGCTGATTGAGTTACACCTGGTCCCTGCTCTCAGAGACTTCCTCACAGGAGTAAAGGCTCCCACTTTCCGAGTGCTTCTGAGGTGCCATTTGCCCTGTTTTTCCTGCCCTGTCTGCTTTGGTCTTGCAGCAGCCATGTGAAGTAGAACTCCTAACCCGTGTTACAGATGAGCAGCCCGAAGCACAGAAATTGAATAACTTGCTCAGTGTCATACAGTTGATGAGAGGTGGGGGAGATTCTCAAACCCAGATCTATCTGCTTCTAAAATCTTTATTCTCAGATGGGTTCCTGTTTTGCTTCCCTGATCCGCAAACAGACCATTACAGAGTGTGGCTGGCTCTGAGCTGGGGGACGTGCAGGGCGTTTAGGGGAACATAGACGAGTCACCTAACCAACTGTTGGGGGGAGGGTGGGGACAAATAAGATATCACCCATGCTGAGAGCTGAGGGGATTATCTTTATCTGGGGGAGAGGAGTGGCAGGAACTGCCAGTTAGAAAGTAGAGCTTGCACAGATCCTGGAGGTGGAAGAGAAAGTTCATTTTGGCATGCGTGCAGAAATACAGCAGTTTAGGTTTGGTGAGAGTGTGAGAGGTGAAAGAAGAGAAATGAGACCAGATAAGTGAGCCGACACGGAAGGGTCTTGCACTTCCCCTTAAGGAGTGTGACTTTGAGGGCACCAGATAGGCAATGCAAGGTGCAAGCAGGGGCACGGAGTAGGGTCTTCATTTTAGAGGTGCGTTCAGGCCTCTGTGTGAAGCCTGGTGGGCATCCGGAGAACCGTGGCGCAGGTCAGAGGTGGGGAGCCCCGTGGGGAACCTTCCGCAGTGAACTGAGAGAGAGGTTGGTGGTCTGTGCTTAGGACAGGGCAGTGCAGAAGGAGACAGTGGGTCCGTTGGGGGGAAGTGTAGGCTGCAGGCTTGTCGGTTAGGCCTGGATGATTGCCTGGAGAGAGGAGGTGAGAGTAGGGGAGCCGTGTGGGATGACACCCGGGACTCTACTGAGTGGGGTCCCCTGGGGGACAGAGGAAGTGGAGCAGAGTTAGAGATTGAGGAACATGGCTTTACCTTTGAGATGTGCTCAGTCTGACCAGTGGGAGTCCAAGTGGACGTGACTCTTCGGCTGGACCGGCGGGTCTGAGCTCAGGGATGGGTTAGGCTGTCAGTCATGGTAGGAAAGGGTGTCAGTGTAGACAGGGATGGATGGGGAGAGCAGCTGGCCTCAGGGAGCCCCGAGGGACATCCACACAGAGGGAAGAGCAGAGGAGAGGCTGGTGGGATGTGATAAGGGAGGAGGCTGCCCAGCAAACCATGGAAGCGGGTGAGCAGGAAGGAGCCTTCAGTGGGCCGGCGGGGTGGCGCCCAGGCTGTGCCCTGGGAAGCAGTAGCGTTTGTGTCTAGTGGTCTAGTGGGGAAGAAGCCCAACCAGTTTGGTTTAGGAGAGAGTAGGTTGGGGGGGAAAGTGAGAAACAAAGTATGAGCAATGCCTGTGTACTTTACTTACTGTGTACATGTTAAGAAATTTTGCTTAAAAAGTTCCTTGACCAACCATGCCATCACCAAGGTCATAAAAGAAAGACTTAAGACACAGGTGATGGCAAACAAGTGGACATCAGGGCAGCTCCTTGCTGCAAAAATAACATGAAAATATCATTAACACTGATATTGTGAACTTTGAGTGGAGGGAAATCTTAATTTTCTTCTGTTTTTGAGTTTTTGCAGTGACCATTGTTTTATAATTTAGAATTTTAGAAATTAAACATAGCTAATTGAAGAGTGTTATGGAGCTTTGCTTTTTCCGCTTAAATCTCCTCGGCTGGGCAAGAGGCACCTGAGCACATTTAAATGCTGATGAGAAGGAGGGAAATGTGAAGTCATGTAAAAGAAAACAGTTGATGGAGCTCGATTCGAAGGAGGCAGGAAGTGGGAGCCAGGCCTCTGTGAGGGATTACCTTCGACCCTGTGAAAAAAGGCAGAGATGGTTGCAGATGCAAAGAGGGATCCTGGAGGGGTCTCAGGAAACAAAGTGAGGTTATTTGCTGTGATGAAGGAAGAGAGGACGTGAGGTCAGAGGTTAGGAGAGGAGCAGAGTTACAGGTTCAGAAACCAGATGCAGACAGAGATGTGTCTGCACTTAACAGGAAGGAGCCTGGAGCTAGGCAGGGGTGCCTGCTGGCTTACGCCACAGAGGAACAGGGTCTTTTCAAGGATGACCGAGTGGTAATGGTTCAGAAGCTAGGAGGACGCTGACCGTACCTCTTGATGGTGAGGCCCGTGGGACAGGGCTGGCCACGTGACTGACAATGCCCTCAGGAGAGCTGCGTTTCCATTGAGACAGCAGGTGGCATTGAGACATCAGTGATGGGGTCACCAGCCAGGGTTCTTGGCCTCGTTAATCAATAGACAGGCCAGGCTTTATTGGGGCCCCTGCTGTAGCAAGAGAGCGTGGAGATGGTAACGGTTTCCCTTGCTCACTCCCAAGGGCGTCGGCGGTCTGGGTCATTATGTGGGGTGAGGGTGGAAGTGGGTCCAGGCGTTGGGATTGAGGGGTGCTGGGGTGGTCTGCCCACCCCTTTGGGGGTGGTGTGTGCTGGGTCCATGTGCAGCACCCTGCTTTTGCTCCCCAACACCTGCTTTTGCTCTCTGCTCTTCAGAAGTAGCAGTAGACTTCTTTGGGTCTTTTTCGTGTCTTGTCCATGATTTACCCCAGCTGCACACACATGTAGTTATTTTTAGTCCTTTATAGTTTTTTTGTACTTTATTGCTTAAGATGTTTGTTCAGATGCAGGCACTGCGGCAAAGGGTCCCAGGTTCCAGCCTGTTTCATTCCCCCTGAGGGATTCTACACCCTTTACTCTTGAGGGGTAAGAGGTCAAAGGTCTCTTCTAGAGTTCCTTCCTGCTGGACAGGGGCTTCAGCCCCTAGCCTACCCTAGAGGTTAGAAGTCCCTCTCTGACTGCTCCAAGGACCTGTAGAGACCTGGGCCACCCTCTGCTGGAAGGGGTTAAGTTCTTGTGCCATCATGAGTCTTATCTGAAACTGTTGGAGCTTAGAAGACACAAACTTGCCCAGAAGGTAACAAACAAGGGCCAAAAAGAGAACTATAGTATCCTATAAAGGGCCTAGGAAGGGAAGGAACCAGGTTAACCCTGGGAGGTCTAACTTAACTGTTGACCAGACAGTGGAGGCAATATTGCCACCGCCTAAACTGTGAAGCCAGTTGGCCTGGATGTATATTCCCTTAATGTTAACTTCCACCCATGTGATTAGATTGCTTAGTTTTCTGTGATTGTGGCTTTCAGTCTGCCCTCTGATGGAGAAGGATAAGAGGCTTCACAAGGAAGCTTCCTGATAGGAGAGACTGACTGAGGGGGAAACTGGGTCTTGTTCTGATGGTTGGGGCCATGTTCGGTAAATCTTTAATCCAATTTTCTGTTGTTGGATGGAGCTGTGTTCCCTCCCTGCTGTTTACTTGGGCCAAACTATGGGGGAGGTAATGAAGATAATCTTCAAAAGACCCCCACGCATGTACTGCTGCACTCAAAGCCCCAACCCCTGCAGCAGGCCAACACCAGCCCACGCCTCCGCTGAAGATTGCTGGACACTCACAGGCAAGTCTGGGTTAGTCTCTTGTGGGATCACTGCTCCTTTCTCCTGGGTCCTGGTGCACACAATGCAAAGGAATAGAGGAAAACAGTAGAATAGGAAAGAGTAGAGGTCTCTTCAAGAAAATTAGAGATACCAAGGGAACACTTCATGCAAAGATGGGCTCGATAAAGGACAGAAATGGAGAAGGGGACAACAGAGGATGAGATGGTTGGATGACATCACTGACTCAATGGACATGGGTTTGGGTAAAGTCCGGGAGTTGGGGGTGAACAGGGAAGGCTGGTGTGCTGCGGTTCATGGGTTGCAAAGAGTCGGACACGACTGAGCAACTGAACTGAACTTCCACCCGTGCTATCAGATTCGTTCAGGTGCAGCCAGAAGTGTTAGTTATCTCGCAAGTTCCTCCTTCTGCCAGCAGGTGATCGAGAGCTAGACTATTGTCAAGAACATTAGCCAAAGAAACGAGAGGACTTGTCCAGTCTGTGCCATCGTATAACAAACTGATGAGATTTCTCAGTGTTGCTTCATGATAGGTAAAACCTCCCCGTGAAACTGCGGATCTGATGGCCAGCCCTACCCCCACTGAGATCATTCCTAGTGCTCTCTGGGTACAGTGTGAGCCAGAGTGGTCCTGGTACAGATGGAAATCCCACTCACCTTGTAGTCCCTACACTATGTGTTCCTTTAAAGGGAACTTTATTGTGCATTTATAGTCTGTAGCCTGGCTGGAAAAGCACAGGGCCTGGCCAGAGTTCCATAACATATGATGATTTGGGTGTCTGCAGAGGAAGGGATGCAGATCTGAACGTCCATCTCACAGTTGTTAAGTGGAGACATCCTTGAAGGATATAACTGTTGTTATAACTTAAAACAGTGCGGGAACAGCAGACCGTTATGTTGATAATGAAGTGGGTAAAGCTCGACAACATTGATCTTCACTGTCATGTGGGTCTTAGTTCCCCAGTCAGGGATCAAACCACGCCTCCTGCATGGCCACGTGGATTCTCAGCCACTCGGCCAGCAGGCGAGTCCGACGCTGCCTGTCTTTTGAATAGGCATCTCAGCTCTTCCACTGGCTTTACAGCCGGTTGCTCTTCTGTTGTGACCTGTGGGGTTTCTGGAGGTAGAAGCTTTAGTCTGGACAGATGTACCCAGCTCAGAGATCCCTTGCTCTTTGACAGTAGTGGGAGTGGTTCAGATGACTTTATAGGTGCCTCTCCGTATCAGCATTAGTTGGTCTTCAGAGAACCTTTCTTCTCAGGGTTTGGTTTTTTTGTTTGTAATTTTAATTTGTTTACTTCTGGCTACACTGGGTCTTTGTTGCATTGGGCGGGCTTTCTCTAGTTGCAGCTGGCAGAGGCTGTCTTGTTTTCGGTGCGTGAGCCTCTCATGGCTGTGGCTTCTCTTGTTGGCGAGTGCAGGCTCTAGGAACACGGGCTCGGTGCTCGCGGCTTGTGGGCTCAGAGCTTGGGCTCAGTAGCTGTGGCACACGGCTTAGCTGCTCTGCAGCATGGGACGTCTTCCCGGACCAGGGATCCAACCTGTGTCCCCTGCATTGGCAGGCAGATTTCTCTTTTTTTTTTTTTTTTCCCATTTTTTATTTTATTAGTTTTGGCAGGTGGATTCTTAACCACTAGACCACTAGGGGAGCCCTGGTCACTTTATTTTTTAAGTGATTAAAATTTTTAAATTGTCCTTTTAGTGGAGTATAGTTAAATTATAATGCTGTGTTAGTTTCAGGTGTACAGAAAGTGGATCTGATATATAGATCTCCATTCCTTTTCAGATTCTTTTTCCGAATAGGTTATACAGAACACCGAGTAGAGTTTCCTGTGCGATATGCTCGGTCCCCATCAGCTTTATGTAATAGTGTGTGTTTGTTAATCCCAGTCTCCTAATTCATCCCTCCACCCCACATTCCCCCTTTAGTCACCATAAATTTGACTTCTAGATCTGTGAGTCTGTGTTTTGTAAAAAGTTCACTTGTGTCGTTTTCATTTATTAGTTGTGTTTCTTTTGGCTGTTCTGGGTCTTCACTGCTGTGGGGACGTTGCTCTGGTTGCGGTGAGCAGGGGCTGCTCTCTGGATGGGGTGCTCAGGATGCTCGCTTCAGTGGCCTCTCTTGTTACGGAGCTCGTGTTCTAGGGCGCTTGGGTTCAGTACCAGCGGTGTGTGGGCTCAGGAGTTGCGCCTCCTGGGCTCTCACACACAAGCTCAGTACTTGTGGTGCCCGGGCTTAGTTGCTCTGAGGCATCAGGGATCTTCCTGGATCTGGGGTTGAACCCTTGTCTCCTCTAATAGTGGGAAGAATCTTTCCCACTGAGCCTCCAGGGAAGCCCTGTGTCACTTTTATATTAAATTCCACGGGTAAGTGCTATCACGTGCTCTTTGTCTTTCTCTGTGGGGCTGGCTCCACTTAGTGTGATAATTTCGAGGCCCTTCCATGCCGTTGCATGGCCTCGTTCTGTTCCTGTTAATGGCCGAGTAGTATTCCGCTGTAT
>SJYX01019970.1:206332-256355 GCA_006410675.1 Oreotragus oreotragus
CCCTCCAGCACGGCCTCTTGTGGGGATCCTGGAGCCCCTGTGTGGTTGGTCCCTGTCCCTCCAGCACGGCCTCTTGTGGGGATCCTGGAGCCCCCGTGTGGTTGGTCCCTGCCCCTCCAGCGCGGCCTGGCGGGCCCCCCTCTCATGTGCTGTGCACACACTGTCCCCTCTTCTGTGCTGACTCCTCACGCTCCGTCTCTCCAGGCCTTCGCACATGCTGCTGCTTTCCGACCTCACGTAGCTGGTTCTTTGTCATCCAGGTGTTTTCAGATGGCTCCTCTCTGACCACTGTATTTTGAGGCTGCCCCCGGTGACCCTGTCCTGTTAGCTGTGTTGCTTATTTTGTTCGTAAATTGGCTGCTTGTCTGTCCGTCTCAGATGTAAGTGGTGTAAAGGCAGGGACCTCCTCGTTTGTCTTCACCGCTGTTACACTGGCAGCGTGTCTGGAACTCAGGAAGTCCTGAAACGTTGGCTGAGGGAACAATTAGCGTTCTGGGTTTCAGCCTTTTCTGGTTAATCCTGTGCTCTGAGTACAGCGGAGTGACCCACTTGGTTTCTTCTGTCTAGTGTGAATTCCTGGGATCTGCTGCGTGGCTGGGCGAGAGCACGGCCCCCGTTGCTGACAGACGTGATGCTGCACCGGTTGCTGGCGGTGGCCCGAGGCCCGGGAAGCCGCCGAGGATGGCGGAAGGGCTCCCCCGCCAGAGGCAGCGCGTCAGCGGCCGCGGCGCCGCCCGTCGCCCTGCCCGCCCGGGCGCAGGTGGTCGTCTGCGGTGGTGGAATCACGGGCACGTCTGTGGCCTATCACCTCTCCAAGATGGGGTGGAAGGATGTCGTCCTCCTGGAGCAGGGCAGGTAGGACTCCAGTGGCTGTGGCTTGGGGCTCTGCTGCTCTGGGCTTCCCTCGTCTCTGTCATCTCAGTAATGCTCACCCACCAATAGCTAACCTAAATGTCACTGCTGCTATTGCTAAGTCGCCTCAGTCGTATGAATAAGTTACAAAAAGGAAATCTTCAGGACTTTGTTTTGTGATGCCTAATATTCTTGTTTTCTGGTTTTCAGAGATTGAGACGTAACAAGTAGATAAAGGATGTATTTATTTCTGGTTTAAAGTACATCTTGCTCTCTTTATTTGAAGTACATCTTGCTCTCTTTGTTGTATTAATTCAGCAATAAATACTGTGACTTGGGTGCTTCTTCTGTGAGCTGAAACGAAATTGGCTATATTCTGTCTTATTTCTGTTCCTTTTCTTTGATTATTTTAGAAATAATCTAAATTACTTTAGATGTACAGAACAGTTGCAGTGATAGTGCAGAATTACCTTATACCTCACATCCATGTTCATCTGTTACCAACATCTTCTGTAAGGATTAATGTTTCAGTTAATGATACATTCAGTTAATTGATACATTCGTTTAAACTAAAATTGATGCTTTATTTCCCCTAACGTCCTTTTTCTTTTCCAGACTTTTGTTCCCTGCCACAAATTGGACTTCATACTAAATTCTGAATAGGTGACACATTTACGTAGTTCAAAATTGAAAATGTGTAAAGGAGTACATAGGGAAAAGTCTCCTTCAACTCCTTAACCTCTAACTACAAGTTTCCCTTACTGGAAGTGAGTTAAGTTCTTTAGGTACCATTCCAGATAAATTGTTCCCTGCCACAAATTGGACTTCATACTAAATTCTGAATAGGTGACACATTTACGTAGTTCAAAATTGAAAATGTGTAAAGGAGTACATAGGGAAAAGTCTCCTTCAACTCCTTAACCTCTAACTACAAGTTTCCCTTACTGGAAGTGAGTTAAGTTCTTTAGGTACCATTCCAGATAATCCTCTCCATATATAATCAAATAAGTGTTGGTAGGTGTGTATGTGGGTATCTGGAGATTCATTTATTTTTTTCATACAAGTGACAGCATACCCTAAATAGTTTTCCTCACCTCGCCTTTTTCATTAGAGTTGCTCCATTAGGATTGGTCCATGAAAGTGTTCTTTTTTTTTAGATGTTGTATACGTGAAATTCCAAAATTTTAACTCATTCTTATGTTGATAGACAGTGAGGTTGATTCCATCTTTGGCTGTTGCAGCAGTGGTGTAATGAGGAACCTTGAACTTGCTGTATTCACTGACATATGCATCTCCCTAACAATCTATCCTGCAGGCTGGCTGCTGGCTCTACGAGGTTCTGTGCTGGCATCCTAAGCACCGCCAGGCACTTGGCCATTGAGCAAAAGATGGCAGATTATTCAAACAAACTCTATCATCAGTTAGAGCAAGAAACGGGGATTCAAACAGGTAAGCAGGTGGTCTAGACCTGTACTCAGCACTCTAGCGCTGCACCAAGGTGGCCTGTTGACCTGGTCATCAGACTTGAGTTTCAGCCCGGGCTCTGCCACTTGTCCAGCCCTGGCCTTGGGCGAGTCTCTTAGCTTGTTGCACTGTCTTCACTTTCCTTATCTGTAGGTTGAGGGTCTTCAGTCAGTACCCTAGCTCCTTGTCAGATTCTGTTATTCTTATGAAGTGAAAATCTTCCTGGGCCATCTCCTATATATTCCAGTCCTCAAAGTATAATAAGTGGTAACACTTGGCACCTCAGCTTCAGGTATTTGATGGTTAAATCATAGCTTGACCTACCCAAATATTGATACTTAGTGGTATTTCTAACTATAAAGCACATACCTGTGTTTCTCCTTACCTGTGTAATTAGGGGAGTAAGGACACAGACTGTAAGCCACTTACTGGAGTAAGTAAGAGTCCCAAGAGCAGGAAGATGAATCTAAGACCATGATCCGCATGGCAGCAAGGTAGAAAGAAAGTCTAGTACTTTGTTGTAAGGTGACGTGTTAGCAAGAAGCCCAGAGTCAAAGCTAGTTTCATTGCTGATGAAGCAGGTTGGTGACCACAGTACTGTGAGGGGATGGTGAGGCCCGGTGCTGGCGACAGGACGAAGCCTGTGTGAGGGATGCTCTTTTGCAGGCCTTGTGCCATTCAAATCACAGATACATCAAGATTAATGCTGACAAAGGATGGTAGCTTTTATTTTTGCCAACTGAAGTATAACCTTATTTGTAAATTATAACTTAAGACTGATTTTCTAGCAACTTAAACATGGTAGACACGGACCTAACTGTATTTCAGTCTTTTTCGGATGCATTTAATTTATGACTTGAATCAGGCATTAGCCAGGGTTTGGGTCTGAAGAGGGTCCACTACAGGCCCAGAGGGGGCACTGCTGACTCCTGGTCCCTTTGCTGCGCCTGGCACTCCTCCGCTATTAGAGTCCAGAGGGATGGGGACTTCGGGAAGATAACTGAGTCTAGCCTTTGTTCTGGGTCACCGTCCGGAACCCCCTGTTGGGCCTGATCTCTCCCTGGTGCCTGTGGGGCGGTGAGGAAGTCAGGCAGCCGAGAGCAAGGTCACCCCCGCGATGTGTCACCCCCACGCCGTCCACCAGGGCCGCAGTGAGACACGACGGGGGGGCTTCCCCGATGGCGGAGTCTGCTGTCCGGCAGGATGGACGGGTGTGCACTCCCGTGACTGCGGTCCTCCAGTGGATGCTTGAGACATTAAATGACATCTCTACAGCCTAGTTTGTTTTGTTTTGTTTTTTTGGCCTAGGAGCATACAGGATCTTAGTTTTCCAACCAGAGGTCAGACTTTCCCCTGCCGCCCTGCAGTGGAAATGCAGGGGTCTAACAACCACTGGACCGTCGGGGAAGTCCCCAAACCTAGATTTAATGGTGCCGTATAAGACGCTAATCTTCTGAGAACAGTTCACTCACATGACGTGTGCGTTAACTGCATTCAACTCAGTTACTGGGTCGCTTCAGGAGCCCTCATTATAGAGTTAGTTTCTGCTGTGCTGCTGTTGTACCTGATAAAATTTTTGTCAGGCGACTGAATGTGATAATCTAAAAATTTTAATAGTCTTCTGAAAGTATTTCACGTATTATTTGACCTTATAGTAAGGATGGGTCATTCTTTTACAGTTGAAAAACCTAGATGCAGGTAGATTAAGCCACTTGACCAAGTTGATGACCAATTAATTTTTAAAAATATTTTGTGGGTTATAAGGAACTTTTAGAAAGTTTTAAATATATGTAATCATTATGATAAATGTGAATAGTACAGAAGTATAAAAAGAAAGCCAACCTCCCCACTGAATACCCACCACAGGGTTACCACTCTGTGGTTTGCTCATGTGTACTTTTTTAACCAAAATGAGATTGTATTAATCATGTCTGTACCTTGTTTTTTCCACTTAATAGCCTGCACAAAAATATGCATGCATAAAGTTGATGACGTCCACACACAGGAGTATTAAGTAGATGTAAAAAGGAGGAGAAAGATGCCTATGAACTGCTATGAAATTATCTCTGGGATACATTGTTACATGAGAAAACCAAGATGTTAAAAGCTATATAAAATGCACTGCTTTTGTATAAGAACTAAGAAGCAATAAGAAAATATACATTATTTTGCAAATTTAATATAGAAAGGCTAAATCAGAAAGTACTGAGGTTGGCTGGGCTTCCCTGGAGGTTCTGCAACAAAGAATCTGCCGGCCAGTGCAGGACACCAGAGTTTGATCCCTGGGTCAGGAACATCCCCTGGAGAAGGAAGTGGCAACCCCAGTATTCTTGCCTGGGAAATCCCATGGACGGAGGAGATCCTGGAGGGCTGTAGTCCATGGAGCCGCAAAAGAGTCAGACATGACATAGCACCTAAACAACAACAGCTGAGGGTGGTCACCCCCAAAGTAAGTGGGGAACAGGGTGCATGGTGGGGAAGTGGGGAGTAGTGATATTTCTGGCGTGACGCTGTGTAGTTTTGACTTTTAGAATGATTTGGACATTCTCCATACTCAAATATAAAAAAAACTATCAGAATGGGAGGGAACCAACAGTGGAATACTAGCAGAAATAACAGCTGCATTTCAGATGAATAACAGCTTTATTATGGGGAAAAAAAAGAACAAACTCGGAGACTTCTGACCATAGTGTTTCACTCTACCTTCAGTCGAAGACAAACGGAACTGTGAACAAACATTGACCTGTACTTAGCAAGTTGTTTTTCACAGGGGGATGAACATTTTTCCTTTCTGTATATNTATTATGGGGAAAAAAAAGAACAAACTCGGAGACTTCTGACCATAGTGTTTCACTCTACCTTCAGTCGAAGACAAACGGAACTGTGAACAAACATTGACCTGTACTTAGCAAGTTGTTTTTCACAGGGGGATGAACATTTTTCCTTTCTGTATATCCTAGGACAGAGCAAAGGAATAAACATAATGAGGCTATGTCTAATACTTACAGAAGCCAGGCTCTGAAATGATCATGACTGTATTTCCGTTTTAAAAAGACCGCTGACTGATTGAAGCTTTTCTTCATGAGAACTGATAAGACATTGCACTCTGGGAGGATTGTCATTGACTTAGGTGTCCTAGTGGTCACATCCAGTACGTTAACCGCAAACAACAGGAATCGCCTGGGGCGAAGCTGGGCAACAAGGAGCTTCTGGAAGGCCACTGGGGCCTTTGGAGCCGGAGGCAGGGTGGAGCCGGGTGGTGAGGACCCAGGCCCTCAGCTGGAAGGGGGTGGGCTGGCCGGGACACTGCTGCTCCTGAGATGAGAGGAGGAACCTCCGCCTTCTCTCCTGGCTCAAGCCCCAGTGTGCCAGGAGGTCAGACCGGCTGAGCGCAGGTCACAGGCCTGCGGCTGCGCTGAGGGCAGCCATCGCCACGGTTACGTGCCCGCCAAGGACCGAGGAGAAGGGGCCTGGTTACCCAAAGGGGTGAAGGAGGGAGGGGTCGCAGTTACGTCCCTCGCAGAGCTGTGAGCTGAGCCCGTCCAGGACTCCCTGCGGGCCGCCCGCCTGACCGTCTGGTGGGCTCCCACTGCACCCGCAGGTGGCCCGGTCTGAGTTTGGGCTGCTTTCCCTTCCAGGTTACACCAGGACGGGCTCCATCTTTCTGGCCCAAACCCAGGACCGGCTCATCTCCCTGAAGCGCATCAACTCGAGGCTGAAGTACGTATGAGGCTGAGCCCGTCCCGACTTGCTGTCAGCTGACCTCTGCGGAGGCCGGGGAATGTCATTGTGCCCCTGTGTTCTGTGCCAGTGTCATAGGCATCCCCTGCGAGATCATCTCCCCCAAGAAAGTGGCCGAGCTGCACCCTCTGCTCAACGTGCACGACCTGGTGGGGGCCATGCACGTCCCCGAGGACGCGGTGGTGTCCTCTGCCGACGTGGCGCTTGCCCTGGCCAGTGCCGCCTGCCAGAGCGGTGAGTGGGCGCGGGGGGAGGAGAGGGGTGGTCTCGGGAGAGCGGCTCGGCGGCGGCAGGGGCAGCAGGCGGCCTCCGCGTGGAACTGCTGCCCGCGGCTCTGAGTCGTCGTCTCAGCGCGGTACCTGTCAGCGCAGTTTCCCTCGGGCCACGTTTTTCTTGTTAGTATCCGAGGCACTGCCTTCAGTCCTGCTTAGAGCATTTTAGGTGTGAGGGCCTTTCTCCCTCCGCAGGACTGGAGAAGCTCCAAGGCTGGCACGTGCCTTGGGGATTTAATGCACAGCTGGGGTCATGTCCTGGGGTTGGAATGAACGAGGGGAAGGCTCGTCTGTGGTGTTGTCTGCTCTGGATGAACTGCTTCGTGGTGTGGGTCGATCAGGATTGAGGAGGCCCTGTGGCACTGTTTCTCTCCTGCCCCTTTAATGATCCCTGGATTTTTGTTTGGCCGCACCATGCCCCTTGTGGGCCTTTGATTCCCAGCCCCTGCAGTGGAAGCGTGGACCTGAACCACCAGACCGCCAGGGAAGTCCCATGATCCCTGAGATTTCATTACGTACTTCAGTTGGTTTTTTCAGTTGCCCTGGTCTTTTTAGTCTTGGGAAAGGCCCATTTCTACCATCTCAGGATGTGGTTCCAGGAGTGTTTTGGATTCCAAAGTTCAAAGTTAAAGCGTGGACCTGGTCTTTTCAGTGTTTGTTGAGAAGCCGCGGCAAATGCCTGACTCAGACAGCAGATGGCAACTCCCCAACTCTGTGTTTACCTTGGGACAGGTGTTCAGATCTATGACCGGACAAGTATTCTTCATGTTATGGTCAAAAGAGGTCAAGTCACCGGCGTGGAGACGGATAAAGGACAGATCCAGTGCCAGTATTTTGTCAACTGTGCTGGTCAGGTAGGTTAGTGACAAGACTGGGTCACTGACTTTCTTATTTCACTTTGTCTCCGGGATTTGGGGTACAGAGGTAAGCCTAGTTTTCTGATGGACTGAGCAGGCGTCCGGGACACACTGTTCCTTCTGTGGCCGGGAAAGCTCGGAATCCCCCCTCCACACGGGAAGCCCGCCCTCGCCCCTCGTGTGGAAGCCGGGCGCCGGCCCCCTCCTCCCCGGCCGAGGGGCAGCCCTGCTCAGGGAGGCCCAGAGAGTCAGCGCGGACGCGCTCGGTCCCTGGTCGGGCTGCGGGTGGTTCGTGCCCTCCCGCCACCCAGCAGACGAGCGCCGGGGTGCCCCTGTGTCGGGAGCGCGGGTTCCGTGTCAGGACCCTAAACCCTGCAGCCCCGAAGGCAGACTGTCCCTTGCCCCCCTCCACGGGCCCAGGGGGCAGCCGGGAGTACTTTCTGCCACGTGGACGTCTTCGAGGTTGGTGCTTGGGGTTCGGAGGGCCTGGCTCCCCACGGGCTCCCCTTCCGAGCTGGCGGCTCCGTCTCCTCTGCTCAGAAAGGAGACTCTGGCTCACCCGGTACAGTGTTGCTCCCCTCCGAAAACGTCAGGAACCAACGCTGGGGGTCGGCTTCCCACAGCTGACGTGGGAGCGGGAGCGCCGGGAGCCGCTCGCGATGACACTCGTCTCAAGAGGCTGCCCTTGCTCACGCGCCTTTCTGTTCTCTCCACCCACCCGTCCCTCTGTGCGTCCGTAGTGGGCCTACGAGCTGGGTCTGTGCAGCGAGGAGCCGGTTAGCATCCCGTTACACGCCTGCGAACACTTCTACCTTCTGACTCGCCCCTGGGAGACCCCGCTGCCGAGCAGCACGCCAAGTGAGGACTTGCACTTTGTTTTCACTCTTGTCCCCTCGCTCCTATTCCGTCCTCTGCCAAGAAGGGCTTTCTGCTGAGGACAGACTGCGCCCAGAAGAGTCTTTTCACTTCTTTTCTGGAGCTTGTTACAGGGTGGTGGACCCTGTTCTAACTTGACTTGAATGTCTCTCTATGAAAGGATGGCCAGAGTGGGGGTACCATTTGAGCAGTTTTGTTTCTTTGTTTGCAAGCTAATTGTAGTCCCAGACAGAGGTCTGACTTGCCCATGTCTGGAGTGTAACCTAGAGTTGACATAATGCTACCCGTTGTGGAGATGTCACTGGTGAACTCTAAACTCGGGCTGTTCAGTGACTCTCAGCGCCATAGGGAAGGTTCAATACCGCTTGGAGGTCCTCATCCCTAAAGTGGACTCTGCAGCCCCCTTTGTCAGGCTTTCATGTGGCACAGTGGCAGTTATGTGGTTTGATTCTGAGAACTAGTCAAAGCTTCTAGGTAAGTGATTGGTATAGGGGTAATCGGAAAAACAGTCTCCACAATGAATCTGGAAGGAGCATCCTCGCCCATGACCGGGAAGAGCATTTTAAAGCTAATGATGCTTGTGTTTACTGAACACTGCCTGGTTAATAAGGGCAATTTTAGGTGTTTTTGTTTAACTTCTTTTTCTGTCCATGTAGACAGCTGGCTTGCCTCTAAACCCTATGTTCTCTTCTGCTCCCTTCCCCCTTGTCATTTTTCCCTCTCAGCTGTTGTAGATGCCGATGGAAGAATTTATATTCGGAACTGGCAGGGTGGCATCCTGTCAGGGGGCTTTGAGAAAAACCCAAAGCCAATTTTCACTGAGGGCAAGAACCAGCTGGAGATTCAGAATCTGCAGGAAGACTGGGATCATTTTGGTATGTAAACTAGATTTTAACATGAGAGCCTTGTATTTGTTTAAGATGTTACACATTAAAGCCTTTTCAGGAACACAGGCATGTCTCATTTTATTGTGCTTGGCAGATACTGAGTTTTTTTTAATAAATTGAAGGTTGTGGCAAACACTGCACTGAACAAGTCTATTGGCACCATTTCCCAACAGCATTTTCTGACTTTGCATCTCTTGAATTTTGGTAATTACAGTAATATTTTAGACTTTTTCACTGGTATGTGTGTTATTGGATGTGTGATTTGTGATCTTTGTATTTCTTCAGTGATCTGTCTATTGTATTAAGATCTATCTGTTGTATCAGTGATCTATCAATTGCAAAAGATAGGATTCTCTGAAGGTTCAGATAATAGCATATTTTAGCAGTGAGGGTTTTTTTGTTTTTTTTTTACCTTTTTATAGTTTTAATAATATACTGAAGTCTGAGTGGAAATTGTTTAATGTTTAATGGCATTTTTGAGATAAAATTGATGTACACAATATACAAGTTTCATGTGTACAAACAATATATCAGTTCTCAATTTTAAAAGGTTATGTTCCATTAATAGTTATGAAATACTATAGTCTGTGTTGTACAATACATCCTTGTAGCTTATTTATTTCATACATAGTACTTTGTACCTCTACACTTCCTCCCCTTACCTCACCCCTTCCCACTTCCCTCTCCCACTGATAACCACAAGTCTGTATATGTTTCTTTTCTGTTATATTCACTAGTTTCTTTCCTTTTTAGGTTCCACATATAGGTGATAGCATACGGCATTTGTCTTTCTCTGACTCATTTCACTAAACATAATACCTTTCAAGTCTGTCCATGTTGTTGCAAGTAGCAAAAGAAATTTTTTAATAGCTGCGTAGCAGTCCATTGTATATATATACACCATATCTGTTGATGGACACTTAGGTTGCTTGTATATCTGGCCAAGTATTTTTTAGTTTACCTTTTTTGGTATGTATATTGGTATTGTGTTTTTGCTTTTTTTGTTTTTGGTGTTCTTTTCCCCACAAGGCTTGCAGGATTTTAATTTCCTGACCAGCTATTGAACTCCGTGCACACACCAGTGAAAGTGTGGGGTCCTAATCACTGGACTGCCGGGGAATATCCTGTCCATTGGTTTTTTTAGACATAATTCTGTTGAACACATAATACAATATAATTTTTATATGTGCTGTAACATAATTTTTATATGCACTGAGGGAACCAAAACATTCACATAACTCACTATGGCAGTATTCACTTTATTACAGTAGTCTGGAAACAAATCGAGGTATACCTGTGGTTCCTTATTTGATCTTTGTAACAACCCCATTTGGTTGTCCATAGAGGTTGTCTGGTCTCAGGATACAGTTACTGGCAAGTCGATTCAGAGACCTAAAATTAAAACCTTGGTTAATTTTGCTTTCTCACTTTTTCGTCTAAACTCATTGCTGAAATTTTAGGCTAGGAGGAAACCTACTTTTTTTTTCTTTTTTTTTTTTAAAACTTCTTTTGATAGGACTTCATTTAAGATGGAAGAGAATTTTTAAAAGCGAAATTGTTAATATGTTCTTTTACTCAGTTTTTAAATAATTTATTTAATAGGCAATATAATCATGTAATTCCAAATTCAAAAGGTATGAAAGGGTCTGTCATGAAGAGTGTCCTTTCTTCCACTTGAATTTTTTTTTCCTTAATTGGGGGAAATTTCAGACTTTTACAAGTGAAGAGAATAACATACAGACGTCCCATGTCCCTGCCAGCCGGCTTCAGTCTGGCTTCATCTTGATCCCTGTCCCACTGGATCTTTCCTGGGTGATGGACTGACCTTAAAACAAGCTGAGGATCTGTCTTTTGCAGCTGTTAGAACATAGGAAAACACTGCCTTTTATTACATATCTCTTTGGGGGCCTTTTAATTAAGAGCTTTTGTCCTACCACTGATGCCTATGAGAGTTTATGTGGGGGCCACACATAGTATCTGGTCTTCCATAGCACCTTTCCTTTCTACAGAGTATCTTTTTTTTCTCTGTCTTTGTGACAAGAACTTTGTAGGGATGTTCTGTAATTCCACCAAGGCTTCTGCTTCTGATAGATGGCCCACTTGGCTCTTCTCACAAAACCTCCCCAAGACACTTTTGGGGAAGGAGTGGGAGGCGAGGCGTGTAGGGGAAGGCAGCTTTGAGGCCCCTCAAGCTGAGGACTGGGTTTGGGTCTGTTGTGTCGCTCAGAGCCCCTGCTGAGTTCTCTGCTGCGTCGGACGCCACAGCTGGAGACGCTGGAGATCGTGAAGTTGGTGAACTGCCCCGAGACCTTCACCCCAGACATGCGGTGCATCATGGGCGAGTCTCCCTCAGTGCGGGGCTACTTCGTCCTGGTGGGCATGAACTCGGCAGGCCTTTCGTTTGGTGGAGGAGCTGGAAAGTAAGTCCCTCCCACTCAGACTCGGCTTGCTGGGCTTCCTCCTTTCTTCTTGTTTACATGGTCTGCGATGTACTTAGTCCAGCACCTTTGTAGTAAGCGGACGACACATGTCCGTAGAGAGCTCTGTCCCTGTAAAGGTACTCGGCCTTGTTGCAGGCACGTCACTGTGAACCCCTCTTTTGGAGTTAGCCTGGGAACCAATGGGGTGTTCGTCTGTACTACTTCAGTCATAACAAACATCGGTCCTTTGGATATGTTTCTTTTGAGTTTGGTAGTAGTGATGGTGAGTGGAGTAGAAGATCATGTTCATCGCCCGAGTTTTTATTTTAAAATTTGGTACTAGTAAAAACAAAGCCAGTGTCAAAAGGACAATACTAGAAAACTCCACCTGTGTGAATACGTAAGAGTGGCACCGTTCATAGAGACAGACGTAGAATGGTGGTTGATGGGGGTACGGGGATGGTCTCTGTGTACTGGATATAATTTGTTTGGGAAGTGAAAAGAATTCTGGAGGTGAATGGTGGTGATCATTACAGATAGTGTGAAAATACTTAACATCCCTGATGTATGTACTTGTAAATGGTTGAGATGGTAAATTTCATATTGTCTGTATTTCACCACAGTTTAAAAATTTTTTTAAATTAACTGACCAGTAAGTATACTTGGGTGAACTATAGAATGGCTCTGAAGACGGTTATGAATTAGAAGTTACCAAAAATGTTTGGAGCAAAGGTGATAGGCCATATAACTATATAACCTCCTGAGATGACTGTTTTACAGGGAAAAAAAATCAAAATGTATAGAGTACATTTGTATGTTTGTTTTAGTCTTATTTCTTCACGCGTGTATACTAAGTCACTTGTCATGTCTGACTCTGCGACTCTGTAGACTGTAGCCCACCAGGTTCCGCTGTCCGTGGGATTTCCCAGGCCAGAATACTGGAGTGGGCTGCCATGCCCTAATACTTCCCAGGCAGTCTTACCACTGGTGCTCATGTCCTCATGGTGGTCTTGTGAGAGCAGTAGGTAGATCTCATTTGCTTCCTCCAGAAGTTAAGGAATTAGAGAACCGCTCAGCCAGTCTTGACAAGGCAGGGTCTTTCCATCTCGTTGGTGCTTGAGTCCTAGCTTTGCGCTGAGGTGTCACGGCGCTGAGAGGCCTGGCAGCTTCCCCCTTTGCAGGTACCTCGCTGAGTGGATGGTGCACGGCTACCCGTCGGAAAACGTCTGGGAGCTGGACCTGAAGCGGTTTGGAGCCCTGCAGAGCAGCCGAACCTTCCTGCGCCACCGTGTCATGGAGGTCATGCGTGAGTGACGCTGCATCCCCACTGCCCGTCTCCGCAGGCGTCTGGCTGGCCCTGTCTCCACGGGGCAGATCCTTCCTCGGGTCTTCAGCAGTCGCTTCAAGTTGGGCTTCTGGCGTTTGCCCGTCCCAGGCCTGTGTTGGGGGCGTTATGCCCATGGCGTGTGTGGACGGTTTTGTTTAGTGTGTTGTACAGCACTTCCCTGCGTGACCAGGAAGTGGGCCGGGACGCACGGGGGTCACTCCTGTCAGGCGCGCAGCAGCAGCTTCTTAAACGTCCTTGTCTTCGCCTTTTTTCCCTTTGCACGGTGAATGCTCGCACTCCCCTCTTGGTCTTTGAGATCGTGGTTTGCTTTCCAAGGCAGAGAATTTGTCAAGTTAGCCTCAAAGCTCATCATCAACCCACCATATGCTCACCAGATAGGAGGCCACTGCTCCTGTAAATACCAGACATGCTTTTCTGCTTTCTCTTTGGTTTTGCTTCTGACTTTGAAGGATTACTGGCTTGTCTTGGCTTTTTATTTCCCAGTGAGCTCTTTAGAGATAGCTTAAAATATGTATCTATATATATAATGTGTTTACTTTTGGCTGTGCTGGGTGCTCGGCGCTGCATGCGGGCCTTTCTCAGTTCTGGCAGGGAGGGCTGCTCTGCTCTGGTGCGCAGGCTTCTCATTGCAGCGGCTTCTCTTTTTGCGGAGTGCAGACTCCAGGCCACACCGGCTTCAGTGGTTGTGGTGCACGGGCTGGTAGCCATATGTGTGACTGCCAAGGTTTTTTATTTTATTTTATTTTCTGAGCTTCTTGAAGATACAGCACTCTGGGGGCCCTTCTCTGATTCTCATGAGTTGCAAGTTTCAGGCATGACAGAAAATGGGGAATTGGAAGGTAGAACCTAAAGCCCAGAAGAGATCTGGACAGTTCAGAGCGGGCACCACGGCTTGCTTCTGCCTCAGCGAAGTGCCTCTTGTTTGGCCTTGTGTGAAGTCCCGTCTTCTCTCTGAAAGACACTAAAGATCATACTCTTTCTGGATATTTTTACTTACTGCTGTTGCAGATTGGACATTAGGAGAAGTGAATTCTGCCCCTAGCTTTGTCATGTAACAATGTCAGTGGGACAAACTGTGCAGCCTGTCAGGTTCCATATCAAGTGCGCTGTGTGCCCTTTTGCTTCAGAAATGGTTAAATACTAGGGCAAGTGTGTGACAGGTCTGAGACTCCAACCACACAGGCACTGGAAGGAAGCAGGTGCCAGTGTTTCACACTATATAACCTCCTGCGTCTTGTGTAGACGTGACCTCCATCCCTGCTGAGAGCTCAGCGAGGTTTAGAACCCTTTCTCCCATTATTTCCACCTGACAGCTTAAAAATAATTATAAACAAAGATCTGGAGTCTTGACGTGACTCACAGCTATATAACTCTGTGGAGGGGCAACACCAGCTCTTACAATGCAATCCTTTCTTCTGGAATGTTCCTGTCACACTAGGTACTGGTGGGAAATTGGGCTACAGCAGCCTGGAAAGCATGCTCTTTTGAACGGAAGCAGCTCCAGAGTCTCGTGGATATGAGTGCTCAGCTCTGTGGCTTGGGCTCTCACGGCCTGCTCTTCCGTCTCCTAGCTCTGCTCTACGACCTGAAGGTTCCCCGTTGGGATTTCCAGACTGGAAGGCAGTTACGCACCTCTCCTCTCTATGACCGGCTGGACGCTCAGGGAGCCAGGTGGATGGAGAAACATGGATTTGAGAGGCCAAAGTACTTCGTGCCCCCAGACAAGGGTAAGAAGGCACGTTCTCATACTTGTTCTTTTTGTCCTAAGAATAGTAAATCTTGGTTTGGTCTGGTTTTAAATTACGGATTTTTGTCTGTGCCTGGTCTCTGTTTGGGAGTGGCCGCTCCCTCAGCTGTGGCCCGCGGGGCCCGCTGCCCGGTTGTGGCCGGCGGGGCCCGCTCCCCGGTTGTGGCCCACGGGGCCCGCTCCCCGGTTGTGGCCGGCGGGGCCCGCTCCCTCAGCTGTGGCCCGCGGGGCCCGCTGCCCGGTTGTGGCCGGCGGGGCCCGCTCCCCGGTTGTGGCCCACGGGGCCCGCTCCCCGGTTGTGGCCGGCGGGGCCCGCTCCCTCAGCTGTGGCCCGCGGGGCCCGCTGCCCGGTTGTGGCCGGCGGGGCCCGCTCCCCGGTTGTGGCCCACGGGGCCCGCTCCCCGGTTGTGGCCGGCGGGGCCCGCTCCCTCAGCTGTGGCCCGCGGGGCCCGCTGCCCGGTTGTGGCCGGCGGGGCCCGCTCCCCGGTTGTGGCCCACGGGGCCCGCTCCCCGGTTGTGGCCGGCGGGGCCCGCTCCCTCAGCTGTGGCCCGCGGGGCCCGCTGCCCGGTTGTGGCCCGCGGGGCCCGCTCCCCGGTTGTGGCCCGCGGGGCCCGCTCCCCGGTTGTGGCCGGCGGGGACCGCTCCCTCAGCTGTGGCCCGCGGGGCCCGCTGCCCGGTTGTGGCCGGCGGGGCCCGCTCCCCGGTTGTGGCCCACGGGGCCCGCTCCCCGGTTGTGGCCGGCGGGGCCCGCTCCCTCAGCTGTGGCCCGCGGGGCCCGCTCCCTCAGCTGTGGCCCTCGGGGCCCGCTCCCTCAGCTGTGGCCCGCGGGGCCCGCTCCCTCAGCTGTGGCCCGCGGGGCCCGCTCCCCGGTTGCGGCCCGCGGGGCCCGCTCCCTCAGCTGTGGCCCGCGGGGCCCGCTCCCCGGTTGTGGCCCGCGGGGCCCGCTCCCTCAGCTGTGGCCCCGCGGGGCCGGCTCCCTCAGCTGTGGCCCACGGGGCCCGCTCCCCGGTTGTGGTGCACAGCGTCTTGTTGCAGAGCACAGGCTCTAGAGCACGCGGGCTCCGGGAGTCGTGTGCACAGGTTTAGTTGCTCCATGGCATGTGGGATCTTCCTGGATCAGGAATCAAGCCTGTGTCCCCTTACTGACAGGCAGATTCTTAACCACTGGACCACTAGGGAAGTCCTGAACCTTATTTTTAAGTCCGTATAGTTCGACTGTGTTCCTGGGAAAATAAATAATGAAAACCAATTATACTGTCCTAAGCTATCAAGGAAACTCACCAGGACACATCCGCTCCTTTTCCTTCTCCCTTTGGTTTTCTCTGTCCTATAGACCTCCTGGCCTTGGAGCAGAGCAAGACTTTCTACAAGCCAGACTGGTTTGAGATTGTGGAGTCGGAAGTCAAGTGCTGTAAGGAAGCCGTGTGTGTCATTGACATGTCCTCTTTCACAAAGTTTGAAATAACAGTAAGTATTTGAGAACCAAAAGAACAGACTTGGAAACATGCATGTTTATTATATGGGTCTTGTTTTTCATCTGTCACTTCAAAGCTGATTCTGTAAGAACTCAGGTATATTTTAGTGTGTCAACTGAAGTATAACATTTTCTGGAATTTTTAGCTCTTTGTTTCTGGTTCTTTCTCTGCTTGTAGAGGCCCGTTTGACACTAGAATCAGTAGCTAGCTTACCTGAGCTCCTTGCAGTGGGGTGAATCTGCAGATGTTGCACGAGGGCCAGCACGTCAGGCCGCATTGCCAGCCAGAGATTCTTACATCTGTTATCTCTGTTTCATTCCCCAACCCTACAGTCCACTGGGGATCAGGCATTAGAAATTCTCCAGTACCTCTTCTCCAACGACCTTGACGTGCCCGTGGGCCACATCGTGCATACCGGCATGCTCAACGAGCGTGGCGGGTACGAAAACGACTGCAGCATAGCCCGGCTGAGCAAGCGCAGGTGAGCCAGGCGCTGCCCCGCCCCCTCCACGCCTGGGCCCTAGATGGCGTGGCCACTTTTGCAGGACACCGTTAGTAACACCGAGAATAAAAACATTTCATTAATGCATGGCCAGTGCATCAGCAGTGCCCGTGCACGCGCATGCACACACACCCACTCCACTCCACCCCGCCACGAGGAGGGGGAAAAAGCGCACCAGATTATTTAAAACCTAGTGTGGAGAATTAGTTATTCTGCTTGGAGAAAGTGCCTTATCCTACGTAGGCTGTACCATTTCTTGGCACTAGCAGGACGCCAGACCCTGCTTTGTCCTGACGTGGTGTGTCCGAGAAGGATGTGCTCTTGGCCCTTCCTGAAAGTGAAGAGACCGTTGGCCACGTTCTGTCCGTTGCTTTCACTCTACCTGAGAGCCCACTGCTTCCTGATCATTCTTCTGCTGCCTGGTTTTGATTACTTTTGGTCTCACTTTCAGTTTCTTCATGATTTCTCCAACCGACCAGCAGGTCCACTGTTGGGCTTGGCTTAAGAAGTACATGCCAGAAGACAGCAACCTGATTCTGGAGGACGTCACCTGGAAATACACTGGTAAGGGGCCCTCCAGGGTCAGGGGGCCTGCTGGGGCCAGGGGGCCCTCCGGGGTCGGCTGGCCCAGTGATCCAGGTTTGTCTTCTCCATTTGCCTTCTTCATATCTGATGTTCAGGAGTGTCAGAACTAGCCTCTTGTAAGAGGCTCCTGGTCATAGCCAGTCGATCCTTAGCACTTCCCCACATGTTATGTGTGAAGTGTGGGATGACTTATTGCTTCTTTGTGTTGTTATTGCTGTATCCCCTACAGTCAGCAAATCACAGTGCAAATATTTGTTGAATTAACGAATGACTCATTATTAAATTATTTTAATTCATTATGTAAATATTGTTTTCATCACAATTTCCCCTTAGTTTGTTTTTTTTTTTAGTAAGTAAATACTTCTTAAGGATGGTTAACTTATTTCCTGATTATCTCCCCCTCAGCAATCCTCTCATGGAGCAGCCCTTTCCCTTCTGCCCCCTAATTCCAGCTTTAATCCCTCCCTGCTTCTCACTTAAAGGACCCTTGCCTTGCCTCCACCAGAGGCGAGTTCATCGTAGCAAATATGATGGCCTTCTTGCTACCAGTTTGGAAAACTAGAAGCTTACAGAAGCCAGCCTGTTTTCTAGTCTGTCTGAGGGTGTCTGATGTGTGACGTGCTCAGCTGCTATCACAGATCCTGGCTAAGGGGCAGCTCTCCTCGGGGCTCTCCTGTTACTGATTTGTGTTTGAGGCTTTTCCATCACACAGCTGCACTGGGAAGAGGAGGGGAGCAGGACATATGCAGGTGTTCAGGGCCAGCCCTGGGAGTGGACTCCTGTCCTCTGGCTTCATGCTCCCAGTCTCCCTGCAGAGGAGGCTGAGGAGACTCGTCTTCCTTTGTACCCAGGAAGAGGCCACAACTGGCCAGGCTCTCACATGCCAGGAGTCAGTGGCAGCACTTAGCAGCCTTGTCAGGATAAATGTGTTTGCCAGAATCTAGGGGCATCCTAGGACAGCCTAAACACAGGAAGGTTTTCATGGTCTTGCCACCCAGACCCGGCCATAGGTGAGCAAGTCCAGAACAGACCTTCCCCATTGGCTCAGCTGTTCACCTGGAGCAACCAAACATGTCCTGTTCTTTCCCCTTTAGCCCTCAACCTGATTGGTCCTCGAGCTGTGGACGTGCTGTCCGAGTTGTCCTATGCCCCTATGACTCCAGACCACTTCCCAAGTCTGTTTTGCAAGGTGAGTACTGGAAAACTTCTAGTTTTTAAATAAGCAGGGAATGTTCTTGTATAGAGATGGCAATTACATGTTCTCATTATGGTGTTAACATCCACAGAGTGTGTTCTTATGTTCATTAAGCAAACAGAATGAGTATATCCACTATTTTCCATTCTTCACAGTCTTCTTATTTAATAAACATTGACATCTTTAAAGTGGACCTAACTTTTCTCAATATCAGTTCTATATATTTATTGCTTTCTGTGAAACTGAAAGTCGCTCAGTCATGTCCGACTCTTTGTGACCCCACGGACTGTATAGTCCACAGAATTCTCCAGGCCAGAATACTGGAGTGGGTAGCCTTTTCCTTCTCCAGGCGATCTTCCCGACTCAGGAATTGAACCAGGGTCTCCTGCATTCAGGCAGATTCTTTCCCAGCTGACCTATCAGGGAAGCCCGTTGCCTTCTGTAGCAGTGGCTTACATTTTTATGTTGTAATATTATGACACTGATGCCAAAAAACTCCAGCCAAGGTCAGGTCCCTTCTTCCATGCAGAGCTTCCTCTTTTCCACCCATGAAAAAGTGTATGTGGCCCCTTCAGATAAGAAATGGCTAGGTGAATCCCTAAACAACATACATAGTTTTCTTTCTTATACTTGGCAAGTAGATCTGAGTGAAACGAAGTACAGCTGAGTGAAAGGAAGGACAGCTGAACACTGAGAAGCGGCTAATGGAGAGGTCTGCACAGACGGGTGTTTTGGCAGCCGTCACAGGCAGCTCTGGGACAGTTACGATGGGGTGCTCTTTGAAGTTCAGACTGAAGTCAGGTTCCTCTTAAGTGACTTCACAGCTCTCTTCTCTGTGGCACAGTTACAGCAGCAGAAAGCTCTGTTAGCTATCGGCTGGTCCTGTCAGAGCCCTTTTCTTTTCTCTGAGAAGAGGCTTGCCCCACACCCTTGTGCCCCCAGCGCCTCCCCACGGAGGTGGCCTGCTGGGAGCCGTCTGGGGCTCCCCACACCCTGCCACAGAGCGCGGTCGAGTCAGAGGCCCTTTTGAGTCACTGCTGCTGGAAAAGTGTTCAGAACATGGGGAGCCCAGTGTCTGCCCCCAGGATAGCAGGTGAACCAGCGTCTTCTCTGGGGCAGGTGCCCAGGGCTGGTCTGCCAGGTCCTCCAGGGAACATTTGCCTGCTCTTCATAGCTCCTGATGTCCTGACTAAAATTACAGCAGATCTTCAGCAGGACTTTGTGGAGAGAAGTGTTTCCTACTTGTCAAAGACTGCCTCCACTCCCCCAGCAGCTGGGCTGGCACTCCTGAGCTGGGCGTTGGGAGGCTGGGCTGTGTACCTAGTGACCCCATTGCCTGGAAACAGACCATTGGGAAAGAAATTCCTTCATTCACATGTGTCTGTCTCCTCCAGGGTCAGACGCAGGGAGGGTGCAAAGCTAATGAGAGGGCTCCTGAGACCTTCATCCTCTGACACCTCCACGGTGACCCCCTCCCTTGGTCTCCACAGGAGATGAGCGTGGGCTACGCCAACGGGATCCGGGTGATGAGCATGACGCACACGGGCGAGCCAGGGTTCATGCTCTACATCCCCATAGAGGTGAGCACCGCGGGGCGGGGGTGGGGGGGCAATAAAATAGGATCACCTACATTGTCCTCCTGTCTGATATTTGTCTTTGGGTTGGGGGACAGTTTTTACCCAGTGGAGATGGATGGGCTTATTTCAGTGAAAAGGAGGGGCAAACAATTATCTAAGACCTACTGTGTACTGTGTACACTACCTACTGTGTAGTGAAGTGATGCAAATGTTTTTCCTCCTGTACTGCGGAAGAATCATGGGGCTAGGGGGAAAAAAACGAAAACAATTTTCTAGACAGGGTGAAAGGTGGCATTTCATACAAATGGCCAGAGCTGGTCAAATATTTATTGTCCATTAGGCTGTCCTTCAGAACCCTGGATGTTGATTTGTATCTTTCCCTTTCATACCAGGTCATGGCATTTCTCTAACGATGTGCCTCTCCCAGCTGGCAGCAGCCTCTCCAGCCTGGCCATGACCCTGACATCCAAGAGAACCTTGCACAGTTTGGGAATAGCTTCTCTGAGCCAAGCCTTACTCTGCAACCTGCAAGTGAAATGAGAGGAAATTCAAGAGACCAAGATACAAAGCCAGACCAAAGGGTTTTACTGCCCCTTCATTCCCGCTAGAGATAAAGATTGCTGTTACACTGGTTCTCGCTTTCCATCAAAGCAAGGATTCCTTTCAACATCCAAACAGTTGTGAGGTCCTGAACCACTGAGCTCACCTGGTCTGGGAGCACTCAGAAGGTGTTTGTCTGCAGCCCACAGCCAGGGTCTGTGGGTGTATTTGAGTAAATGTTTCCAAGAGTGGCAGTGATCTGCTCACTTGTATTACATCCATGGGGCAGAAATTGTTAGCTCTTGGTGTAACTGTTTATAATGCTTTGACCTCATTCAGTCACTGAAAGGCAAATTTCTCTTTGTTCTTTTACAGGAACACAACGAGGCAAGTAAACATGATGTCTAAGAGAGA
Organism: Oreotragus oreotragus; assembly: GCA_006410675.1. NCBI lineage: Eukaryota > Metazoa > Chordata > Mammalia > Artiodactyla > Bovidae > Oreotragus > Oreotragus oreotragus. The sequence continues at coordinate 227,086 of SJYX01019970.1, forward strand.
CTGTCAACAAGGGTGTTTACGGGCTTATCATGCCCTTGCTGTTCCACTGAGTAGCTTACCTTTGGGGAGAGAGGCATACATATGCCCCCTACATGCCCACATGTGTCACAGTGGTTGTCATTTATTAACACTGTTTGTTCCCGTAAGGCAGGAAAAGTAATCTTAAAGTGACATAAGAGGGTCTGAGGAGGGTCTTCTTTAACTTGCAGGGTCATTTATTCACTCAGCAAACATTTCTTGAGCTTCTCTTAGAATGCTGAGCTAGGCAGTGGGGAGGACAAAGAGGCTAAGACCCCTCCTCTGTCCTCGTGGCCCCAAGTTTAGTAGCTGAGTTCCCCAAGCATCTGAACATTGCAGAAACATGGAGAAATATGCCAGAATTGGACTCTTCAACTATGATGTGTCATATAGTCAGCCTCTTTAGAAACTGGGAACGAATCAGGAAATCAGATCCATTTGGTACACTTATCATGGTTAAAAAGGCAAATTTTATCTTATATATATATATTTACCATAGTAACAAAGTTTTAAAAGCTAAAAAATAAAAAAAAACATGAAAAAGAAAATCCAGATCCATTTGGAAAGATGGGAGAGGGCAAGGTCAAAGACGACAAAGACACAGAAAGTATGAGTTTGCAAGTTTACTCACCAAGTCCCAGAACATTTGCAAAACAAGAAGCAATGACCCCTTTTACCAGGTGAAGGAAAAGTTGAAATTGGACCAAAAAATTTTCAGAAGGGAGCGGTGAGTTGGAGCCTTGAACCTGGGAGCTGGAGCACCTTCCCTCTCTGTGATTTGGTGTCATCGGCTGTACAGTGAACAGACTGGGCCAGATAACCTTGAAGGTCCATGACTCCATGAAATTAAGCTGGATTTTACATTTGGTTGGAACTCTGTACAAAAGGTTAGTGAAGGTGCTGTTAATATCAAAGAAAGATTGCAGCACCATAAAGCGTTACAAAGACGAGGACTCTTAGATAGCTGGACCCCTTACTGTACAAGAGAAGAAACAGAGGCCCAGAGTGATAAAGTACTGTGCTTGAAGTCACAGAGCTTGTTAGGGACAGAGCTGTGCCCAGAGTCCAGACCTTCTAATTCCATGCCCTGGCTCCTTCACAATGCTCTGAAGCTAGGTTCAGAGGTTTCTGAAGACCAGAATTCTGGCTATCTATTGTTATGCAACAACCCTTAATAGGTTCTTGATAAATGCATTTTGAGCTCTGTTTAAACACTATCCTATTCAATAATAGCGTAGACTAGCATTTACTGAGCGGAGAAGGCAATGGCAACCCACTCCAGTACTCTTTTCTGGAAAATTTCATGGGCGGAGGAACCTGGTAGGTTGCAGTCCATGGGGTCGCACAGAGTTGGACATGACTGAGCGACTTCACTTTCACTTTTCACTTTCATGCATTGGAGAAGGAAATGGCACCCCGCTCCAGTGTTCTTGCCTGGAGAATCCCAGGGACGGGGGAGCCTGGTGGGCTGCCGTCTATGAGGTTGCATAGAGTCAGACACGACTGAAGCGACTTAGCAGCAGCAGCAGCAGCATTTACTGAGCAATTGCCATATGCCAGGCACTTGGCTAAGTACTTGACATGTGTCACCTCAACTGATCTTTATAAAACTGTATAATTATCTGTAATTATCCTAGGCCTGATATTCAGGAGGTAAAAGCCAGGAAGGCTCTATTAGTTGTTGAAATTGTAAAATACTTCCATATGAGTTGGTAAATAACAGCTGCTCTGTTCCCCTTACCCTTAGACCTCTTCACTAAACACTCCAGCCCAAGAGAGACCCAGGTGAGCACAGGCAGGGTGGACCCCTTATCATGTCTGAGGCCCTGTGTTTCCCTCACCATGAATCACATTACCCTGTGTCTTCCTGTTCTGAGCTGATTCCATGCCGAAGGGGTAGACAGAGCTTGGTAGTTGTGCTGGAACTTCGGCAGGTAAGTGCTTGTTGTCTGCCAAGAATCTTCAAGAATGAATGGATGGATGGAGGGAGGGAGGGAGGGATGGATGGAGAACTTAAGAACTAATGTGCTAGAGTCACTCTTCTGTGGCTGCTTGTGGGACTGGCAGCCTCTGCAGGATGACTTGTGGGCTGTTGAACATTTTGAATATTGCTCTTAATTGTCTACATTTGACAGAAAAGGCAGTTGAGAATTGTAAAGTTTTAAATGACTCGATCAAAGTTACGTAGCTATTAACAGTGAGGGGGTTTTTGTGTGCATGTTCAGTCTTGGACTCTGCAGGATGACTTGTGGGCTGTTGAACATTTTGAATATTGCTCTTAATTGTCTACATTTGACAGAAAAGGCAGTTGAGAATTGTAAAGTTTTAAATGACTCGATCAAAGTTACGTAGCTATTAACAGTGAGGGGGTTTTTGTGTGCATGTTCAGTCTTGGCCAGCTCTTTCGTGATTCCATGCACTTTGGCCCACCAGGCTCCTCTGTCCATGGGATTTTCCAGGAAAGAATATTAGGGGTTGCCATGCCCTCCTCCAGGGCCTTCCTGATCCAGGGATGGAACTTGCATTGCCTGTGTCTCCTGTACTGGCAGGCGGATATGTTACCACTGAGTCACCTGGACAGCCCAGTGTGGAGTGGGTCCAGGACTAAATGCCTCTGAGCTCCACGTTCTCTGCTGTTGCACTAAGCTTCTGTATTAGTATTTTAGGGCTGTTGTAACAAAGGACCACAGACTGGATGGCTTTAACAACAGAGATTTATTGTCTAGAAGAATGAGAGGCTGGACGTGTGAGATTAAAATCAGCTGTGTTGCTTCCTTCCGAGGACTGAGAGGGAAGGATCTGTTCCAGGACTTCCTCCTCTGCTTTAGACAGCCATTTTCTCTCTGGATCTCTTAACATTGTCTTCCTTCCATGCCTGTCTTAGGAGCCCACCCTAAGACAGGGCTTCCCAGGTAGCACAGGGATAAGGAATCTGCCCGCCAATGCAGGAGACACAGGAGCTGTGGGTTCCATCCCTGGGTGGGGAAGTTCCCCTGGAAGAGGAAATGGCAACCCACTCCATTATTTTTGCCTGGAGAATCTCCACGGACAGAGGAGCGTGGTGGGCTGAAATCCATGGGGTTGCACAGAGTAGAACACGATTGAGCAACTGAACACACCACACAGGACTGCATTATGACCGTATCTTAACTAATTCCAGCTGAAATATTCCGATTTCCAAATAAGGTCACAGTTTGAGATACTGGGGGTTAGGACTTCAAACATAGGTATTTGGAGGGAGGACTCAGTTTTTTTCTTTTTCAATGAAACTTCCTTATCTCTGTATAACCTAAGTTAGGTGTTTATGTAAATCATTTGAAGAAAGTTCATGATGCACAGGTCTACTAGCACCCCAGTTCATTCTTGACCACTGTAGGGGGACCTCATACTTCAGTTAGAAGTAGTGTGAATTGACACTGACTCAGCAACATTTGCCTTCCCTTCGTGCATTCCATACCTTTCCACTGTGGCAGCCCCTTCTGATGTTCAGTCAAAGGCTCTGAGATGGGGTGTTCTTTGCTCATTCTTATTATTTTTCACTCTGTTTCAGCGTTCTGGGCTCGTAGCTGTTTCTGCAGTCACTTTGGGTGCATGAGGTCAGCCCATGTCCCGTCAGCCATTCAGTGCACTCTGCAACTCCAGAGATCCTGGAACTACGGTTTACATATGATGAACCCTTCTTAGTCTCAAGGAGCTACTGCAAAGGCCTTTCGCAGGAAGTGCTATTTGGAGCTTTTCTCTCACTGGGAGCTTCAGCTCTACTCTGTATGTGAGATGGTCATCTGGTTTGCTTTGGCATAGGCCTTTGAAACTGACAGTAACCTTGGTCTCAGATGCAATGTCCTCAGACTTGGAAACTCATTGCACCAAAAATGTCTACAACTTATTTTTCCCCTTAGATTTTCTTTTTTTTTATTGATTTTCCATTTTTAGCACAAGATTGATCACCAGCAAAATACCAATTTACATACAGATTCTGCTAAACTCAGCATCCTATATACTTGGGACTTTTTCATCCATAAACCAATTTTTTAAAGAGAGAGATTCTATTATCAGAAGTGTCCCTGACGACAGTCAAGATGGCCTGTAGAGAGCAGACTCAGGAGGCCCACAACTTGGTGCGGGTGAGCTCAGCTGATTTGTGAGCATAATAACTATGAAGCCAAGGTCGCAGTTTGATACCCATCTGGGCAGGTTCATCTTTTGCTTACTTTTCTGGCCACAAGCCTAAACTGCAAACCTTGGTCAGCTATCTTACAAGTTCATTCAGTAAAATTCTACAAAAAAAAACTTTGAGTACCTACTATGTGCCAGGCACTCTTTGGGACTGGGAATAGAGCAGGGAAACAAGAAGAACATGAGCCTGTCCATATGATGTTCACAGTGCCATGGTGAAGTAGATATCAAACAGCTATGCAAAGGATTAGTTAATAGCAAGGTGATAAGTGCTATGAAAGAAAAATACAGGGATGCTCTGAGAGCATATGATGGGAATCTAAGTTGTGTCATTTAAAGCAAGACCTTGAGGATGTGTAGTTAGCTAAGCAAGAGGGTGTAGGGTGAGAATACAAGAACCTCAGGCAGTTGATTTAACCAAAGAGTAGGGAAGTGAGTGACAGGAGATCAGGCTGAAGGGAGGATCAAAGTCAGATCTCTGTTAAGGAAGCTGGAATTTGTCAGACAAGCACTGGGAGCCCTTGAATGGTGTGTTAGGATTAAAGTGATCCTTGAGTCGCAGAGACCCAAACATGTGTGGCTTGAACAAGAAAGAATTTAATTTCCCCTTCACATGACAGGCTGGCAGGGCAGTCCTGCTCCCAGGGCCATTTAGGGCCTGATGTTCCTTACATGTTATGGTTCTTGCTCCCCCTAAGACATCATCCTGAAGTGCAGATTTGAAGCTGAGTTGCTGGCCTAATTGTGTTCCAANGGAACTGATAAGGAACAGAGGATTTATGAGAGACAGGAGACAGCACACAGGAACCCTCCTGTTAAACGTTCCCTGATGTGTGTGTGGCCTTCAGAGGTATTTTGAAGTTTTCCCTGTGTGGATGTTATAAATCTATATGAATAATATTTTGGTGGTGTTGCTATTGTGAATAGGAAGGGTATCTTTATTCTAGTATCTTCTGGGTGATTATGATTTCTAAAAGCTTTTTTCTTCTGTTTATCACTGCTTCAACCTGTTTTCTTCCTAAACTGTCTTACTGTTTATAGCTGTTTTTTAGTTGTTTCTCTGGAATTTTCAGAGTTCAGTCTGACCATATACAAATAGTAATCATTTTTCTTGTTTCTTAACAATTTTATTCCTCCATTTTCTTTCCTGTGTCCAGTTGTGACACACATAGATTTGCCATCCCATGAAATTTCATCTACTTTTTCACACTCAAATGTTACAGTTTGAGAAGAGCTGATACATATATAGTGGATACATTTTGCCTGTACTGACAGGGGATCAACTGTGAATATGGTCACTGAGGTGTTACCACCCGCCCCCAGGTCATTAATCAGCAAAGTCCATCAGGAGGTGGAAGCCCTGTTTCCTACCTGATTTTCTTGGGCTGGTCCTATTCTTACTCATGTTTTCCATGAGTCCAAGAGGTAATTTTTGCACTGCTTGGGTTCTTTTCAAGCTGGTTTTTGTCCTCAAGAAGGTTATACTTGACTCTTAGAGGAGATGGCTTCCAGAAGCATGGTGGCAGACTGCAGATTGTTTGTTTACCCTCAATCCCTGGCATTTAGTGAGAAAGTGAGTAAACGGTGCGGACCTGCTTTTCCCTTTGCTCTTCTCTAGCCTAAGACTAGTAATTTGCTTTCAGTCTTTCCTCCCTGTCTTCCTCTTAACTCAGACACAAAGCATTCAGCTTGAGACACTGAACCCGCCTAAGATATGGCTCATTCTTACTCTCTTTGCCCAGCCAGTCCCCACTGGTCTCCTCCACCCACCTTTGCTATCTCCAGTGTTTGACTTACACACATACCACAGGCTGTGTTGTACCAAAAGCTCAGACTCCCTTTTCCACATCTAAAATCGTCTCGACCACATTGTTCTGTTTAGTCGAGGCCTGTTTGGCTGCAGTAGTACAGTTTATAGAGCCATATACATTAAAGAATTGCAATACCAATGAAGCTGCTTTTCCTCCCCCCCCCCGATATATTGAGAGATAATTTATATACATCATTGTGCAAGATTAAAGTGGATGGTGTAATGGATTGACTTACGTAGACTTAGCATTCACTGTCTCATACAGCTTCAATAAAAAAGAGGAAAAATTTTCTTCCTGTGAGAACAGGAAGTCTCAGGATTTACTCTTAACTTTCATAAGTACCACACAGCAGTCACATGCTGTACACAGCATCCCTAGTGCTCACCTTACAAGGAAGTTTGTACCTTCTGACCACCTTCCTCCAGTCCTCACCCCTCTACCTACCAGGAACCAATCTGGTCTCTTGTTCTATGAGTTTGGATGCTATTTGGGGGGTTTTTTGGTGGTTTTTTTTAAAAAGATTCCACACATAAGTGTGGATTATATAACATCTGTCTTTCTCATTTTTCTGTGTCTTGTTTTCTCTGAGTTACAGTTTTTAAAGTAAACAGTATAGTTGTTGTTGGGCTTTAGGCTTAACATAGTATGTTTATTTGCTTTCAGTTTGGAAAACTTTCTGCTTATTTAAGTTATCTGGTACTTAAACATATCTGGAACCAAAAGCAAAGCAGTGTGAGAGACTGGATGCTGCGGGACATGGTGGGAGGGCTCTGCTTTCTGGGGTCCTCTGTGACCTGCTCCAGGGCTAAGGTGCCACAGTTGGTGTGACAGATCAGAGTTGTGCATGCACGCCTAGAGTTACGTGCAATACTAGTTTCACAGCATGGGCCAGTGCACACGGGAAGGACCAGGGTTGGGGAGCAGGAGCAAGAGAACACGGCGGGGAGGATGCATGGCTGTTGGAGAGGCGATTACGAGATTGATTGTTTGCTGAGTGGTAAGAGAGCTTCTGTGGGTTAGGTCGTGCTGCTGTGTACTTAGATCCTAAACATTCCAGAGAGGTGAAGAGACGGGTGCTGCTCTCCTGGAGCTTAAGTCTGGGCTGTGGCAGTGGGGCTCCTGATGATTATAGCCAGCCTCCCGCCCTGTCCGGGGAGCAGGGACGGCCATCCGTGCACCGTGTCCGGTGCTGAAGGCCTGCTCATTACTGACCTCTCGTCTCTCCCTCTAGTACGCCCTGCACGTATACAACGAAGTGATGAGCGTTGGGCAGAAATACGGAATCCGGAACGCTGGGTACTATGCTCTCCGTAGTCTCCGAATTGAGAAGTTTTTTGCCTTCTGGGGTCAGGACTTAAACACCCTCACCACACCCCTGGAGTGCGGAGGAGAGTCTCGGGTAAAGTTAGACAAGGTACTGTACTTGTGTGCATACTCCACTCCGCCCTCAGCTCTCCAGGCAGGGAGCCTGCAGGAGACCAGGTGTACAGGAGCCGAGGCCTCAGGGTGTCTGAGGGATAAAACACTGACTAAGGAAACACGACAGATAGGCAACACGTGTTTGGGGCACTGTGCTCTGTTTTAGACTAAGTGCTTTCTGGGCAGTTTTTCAGAGTTGGTTATGGCGATTCATTAAGCTGCCACAAACATGTACAAATGAGTCACGTTACATTCAACTTGATAATATTTTTGCTTCAAAATTAATATATGAAAATGCTCTTTTTAAATCACCATTTAAGAGGATAAAATTCTCTTTCCCCGCATATATGGCTGAGCCCCTTCACTGTTCACCTGAAACTCACAACATTGTTATCTGGCTATCAGTCCAGTTCACTCCAATTGCTCAGTCATGTCCTACTCTGTGACTCCATGGACTACAGCACGCCAGGCCTCCCTGTCCGTCACCAACTCCCAGAGTTTGCTCAAACTCAGTGTCCATCGAGTCAGTGATACCATCCAACCATCTCATCCTCTGTCGTCCCCTTCTCCTCCTACCTTCAGTCTTTCTCAACATCAGGGTCTTTTCCAGTGAGTCAGCTCTTTGCATCAGGTGGCCAAAGTATTGGAGGCTCAGCATCAGTCCTTCCAGTGAATATTCGGGACTGATTTCCTTTAGGATGGACTGGTTTGAGCTCTTTGTAGTCCAAGGGACTACAATTGGCTATATTCCAATTAATTGGCTAATCAATTCAGTCCAGCCCAGTCCAGTTGCTCAGTCGTGTCTGACTCTTTGCAACTCCATGAATCACAGCACGCCAGGCCTCCCTGTCCATCACCAACTCCCGGAGTTCACTCAGACTCAGGTCCATCGACTCAGTGATGCCATCCAGCCATCTCATCCTCTGTCGCGTCCCCTCCTCCTGCCCCCAATCCCTCCCAGCATATATCCCAATTAATTGGAATATTATATTGGAGTTAATATATTCCAAAAAATTAGAATATAATATTCTAGTATATTAATTGGCTATATTCCAACATAAAATGAAAAAAATTTTAATTTTTTATTCTGCTTTTTTGTACATATGCATAAATATATATGTATACAATATATAAATGGACTTTTTGTTGAGATTATATAAAAACATTGCTTTTCTAAAACAGTTCAAACAAGCACCTTTAAGTGTAGATTTTTCTGGCTGTTTTTGTTCTGTGTGGTCTCGTGATTGAAATGTGTTTATAAAACAGAACGATATATACCTGTGCTGTTACAAGGATCCTCTGAAGGTATCTCGTGTAGGGAATGCAGGTTTCCACACAGTGGGAAGCACGCCTTCTCCAGAGCGTGCCCGGGGGAGGGACGGAGGGGCGGTCCTCCGCGGTGACGCTGGGGCCTGACCGTCTGAGCGCCGCCTTTCTTTCCTAGGGCGTGGATTTCATCGGGCGCGACGCGCTGCTGCAGCAGAGGCAGAATGGAGTGTACAAGCGCCTCACCATGTTCATCCTGGACGACCACGACACAGACCTGGATCTCTGGCCGTGGTGGGGGGAGCCCATTTACCGGAATGGGCGATACGTGGGCAAGACCACCAGCAGCGCCTATGGCTACACCCTGGAGCGCCATGTGTGTCTGGGCTTCGTGCACAACTTCTCCGAGGACACAGGGGAGGAGCAGGTGGTGACAGCGGATTTCATCAACCGGGGAGAATATGAGATTGACATTGCAGGACACCGGTTCCAGGCCAAAGCCAAGCTCTACCCGGTCCCCTCCCTCCTCACCCATAAGCGCCGGAAGGAGGACGTGGAACTAAGTGACTTGCACGGGAAGTGAGGCCAGGCGGCCTCACTGCCACCCCTCCTTATCATCATCATAGGGGTTTTGCTCCTCCTCCTGACCCCTCCCTTTTCTTGAGTTAAGCTTGGCCTCCCATCTCTTCTCTCCTAGTAGACTTTTCCCGCTTTCAACTCTCTCTTTGCTCTCTCCTGTCTCCCTCCATCTCCTCCTCCCCCTGCGTCTCCCATCTCCTGATACTCTGGGCTGGTCGCGGCTTCTCCACCTCTCAGGTTCCCATGGTGGCAGAGGGCAGGAGCAGACTCCTTGTGAGGTGGGTTGTGCTGACAGCCTGACCACGTGCTGTGTCTTGAAGCAAGGCAGGCTGCAGGCTAAGTGTCCTTCTCTGTGGGGCTGTTTCCTTGGAAGAACCTGTGAATTCTGTGGGTTACTGTCGTGGAACAGCTTATGCCTTTCAGCTGGGCAGGTCCTCCTCCCATTCCTTTGTGCTGCGGGTTGGCTCCCTGAGCCCTCTGTCAGGAGGATGACCGCCTACTTCGCTGATGAGAGAGGCATCATGAGGACAATACCTGGGGGTTAGCAGAGATAAACAGTTAACCCTCCTGGGCCTCCCCACTGACCCAGTTATCAAACTGTTGGGCAAGGGCCATCTGCCTCTAAGTTTCTTCCTCTCTTGCTAACCTCTACAGTGAGGGGGTTTTTGGTTGGTTTATTTGGCTGAGTAGACAAGTAAGCCACACTGTTTGAAGAGAAAGGCCAGTTTGCCTTCTGGGTTGCTTTTCCCAGCTGACAGAGTCTGACCTCAAAGTACAGCTCAGCAATGCTGAGTCTTCTGGAAATAGTGCTGCTTTTCGTTCAGCTGCTCACAGTTCAGCCACCCCACCTTGATGATCCCCTTCTCCAAGCCCACATAACTTTCAGGTCAGCCTCCCATGTCTCTGCCACAGGAAGCACCCAGCTGACAAGAGTCTGACCTCAAAGTACAGCTCAGCAATGCTGAGTCTTCTGGAAATAGTGCTGCTTTTCGTTCAGCTGCTCACAGTTCAGCCACCCCACCTTGATGATCCCCTTCTCCAAGCCCACATAACTTTCAGGTCAGCCTCCCATGTCTCTGCCACAGGAAGCTCTGGTTCAGCAAACCTTCTCCCCCTTTAGAGCAGGGCGAGGGAGGCAGGCTGGGCTCCCTGGTTGAGGGAGTGAGCCTGGGGCCATGCTGAGTGGGTGGGAGCCACTGGCACTCCGGGTCTGGCTTCCCCCACAGAGAAGAGACAGAGCCACGTGGAGGTGCCCTCTGATCCTAGTGTGGGGAGTGTGTTACCTGAGCCCGAGGTCTGCTTCCATCTTCTCTTTCCAGCCATCTCTCCACATCTGGAATAGAAAGCGACTGGGGTGAGGAGGACCTGCTCGCTTTAAGCATTGCCTATGTTTGCTAAAGATCTCCCGGACTGTGATATCCATCCCCACATGTCATTTCCCCTTGCAGACAAATTGCTGCTAGAGACTTGAACCATAGCCTTTGGTGTCTTGGCTGCATTAGTCCTGACAGGTCTGTAAGTATATTCAAGATGATCCTTCGTGTTATTAGAGAAGCTTAAACTTCTCAGATCTCTGCCTACTCTGGCATTTCTCTGGGATTTCTGTTTACCCACTTGATCACTGACTTCAGTGTCCATCTTCTTACAAGGTCTTCACTGATTAATGAGGGAGTACGTGATTAGAAATCTGTTGGGGGTTTGGTATTTTGATGTAAGTGTGTATTTAATGAGTTGAGAGGTGCTGCTTCCAGGCAGAGAGGAGGGGTGCTGCCCAGCTGGAGAGCACAGAACAGCAGCCATGAAACTTGGGGGAGCAGGACATGAGCCCTCGCCAACGCAGGTGTTGTCCGCAGACAGCTGACTGACCCAGGAAGATGGAGACTGTTGTAGAACTAAAGGTATCCCATGCTCGGCACCACTGCAAAGTTGTCTTTATAAATGAAAATTTATTTGGGACTGAATCCAAAGTAAATTCTAGGTTTTAGATGTATGTGTAAAGTACAAGCTGTCAAGATTCTGGGGGCATCACTTGTTTTTTGAGTGCCCTGAAACTTACATATTTACCTTCTGGCACTTTACATTCACCCTGGAAGTCTCCTTTGTTTCATTGGAATAGGCAATATGAATCTGGTAGGTTTCTCTGTTTGGTCCTAAACTGAAAAGAGTGACTCCTTCCTGCCTCAGGCATGGTTGACAATCAAAACATCCTCATTTCTGTATCACTTCCTTGACTTGGGGACTGGACCCGTGACAACTCATCTCTTTCTTCCTGGAGACTCGAGGGTTTGTTGAAGAGGTGGCTGGACTCTTTGTTTTAGATGGATGAACTTTCTTCTCTGAAATGATTTGTCTTGTGAGAAGGGGTCCACAATCTTCTCAGCATATTCAATTGAATCGTTTTGAACCTAGAAATACAAAGTGTGTTGGCTTCAAACAGATGGAGAATCCAGGTTCCAAGTCTGCTGGGGGTCTTCTCCCTTGAGATAAGACCCTAGTTACTTGGACCATGTGTAAATCCCATGATCATGTGATTGACATTGAAGATTTCTTGTCCGTGATAAAAGCTCTAATAGAGAAGGTTTTCACACACACAAAAAGGGACAAGAAACCTACCTGGCTGTGTAGCCCATTTGATGTCCCTTAGCTTGTGTTTTGGTCACACAGCACTGCGTGGGCAGGACACACTCCAGGAGACAGAACCGAACAGTTCCCACTACATTCAGGTGCTCTTCTGGGGAGTCCCTGTACCCCCTAAATGCACACTCTGCCATTTAGCCCAGTGATTAACCCCAGTCTCCCCTTGGCCCCAGAGTTCCCATTTCTGTCGGAGTAGCACCAAGTCACTTCCGTTTGATTCTCCTCAGGAGGCATGCAGTCCTTGGATTCTACCTCCTTGAACAGACCAAGAGTTTTAGCTGCATCTCTTCTTTCCTGGGCTGTTGCTTCCAAGAAAGTAACAAAACGTGAAGAGTAACTCTTCAGCTTACTTCTTTCCCCTGCCTTTGCATGCATTGGAGATGTTAGTCCGGTCTCCCACCACCACGTGTGTGGCTGGAGTGACAGGCACTTCTGAAAAGTGATTTTGTGTCTCTGAAGAGATGACCCCACCCCCTTGATTCCGCCTCTAAAACCACTATATCAGCTGGCTTTCAGGCATTAACTACAAGGTCCTTTTTGTGTCTCTTTGTTGCCTCTTGGCCACTGTAGTCAGTGAGGATCGTCTTTAGTATCCAAGCTAGAGATCTGGTCAACAGTGTTGAATACTCAAGTATAACCTATTGTTTCCTTTCTTTGCACATCCACACTCATCCCTCACAAACCTTGATATGAGCAGCATTTTCTCAACATCATACAGAGGAAGTTCCTCCTGAGCGAGGATTCTTCCTCCTGCACGTCATGTGCAGGCACGTGGCCTCAAACACAGCTGAGTGGGAGAGAGAGTGGGCAGGTGAAGTACACGGCAGTGACCAGGCCGGGCAGTGAGTGCTGAGGGGACTAGGGCTCTCCTGTGAGCATGTGCCCCACGCCCCTGCCACTCTGCCCTCCACGTTATGGTGCTGAGTTAGCTGTAAGGCTCCTTCATTGTCACTCTGGGGCTGGCATCTGCAGCCCCTCACCACTACAGATACACTATTTTTTAAGAGGACTGAGTATTTTTGTATGTCTTTGCCTTCTCTTTGTCCATTAAACACCAGAGTTGTTCCTTGTATAATATGATTCTTCTCTGAGCAAAACCCTTGGAGAATTACACATTTCTTCACGGGCCATTTTTCTCATGATATTTAGATACACCTGGTTTTATCCTTTGCAGACTTCCTCCCTTCTCATTTTTCTGTCTCTCAAGGACAGAAATTATAAGTCGTGGGGGGGATACTTTTAGCACTTGTTTCAACAGACTGATGCCAGGATTCCCTTTGCACACCAGGAACTGGGGCTTGGGGCCCTCCTCCACCCGGCCAGGTTCTAGTGCCTTACACTCCAGAGCATCACACGGCGGGCGGAAATGGAAGAAGGACCTTCAGCAGGCGGGTGTGATGGGGTCGAAATCTTCCGCAGCTCATTCCAGTGAAGGGTTTTCCAGCAGCACAGCTAACACTACTCTCTGGTCAACCCCTGGGATGTATGAAAACGCCACTGTAACTAGTACAACAGATACAACTCATTCTTTGCGTTTGTAAATGTGCAGTTCAGCTCAGCCCTTTCCCACTCCTGTCAGCATGTGGTCCTGCAGCTGTGCGAGGCCCTTTAGTAAACGGGCTCTTTCTCCCGCACCCTGGGGATGACAGGCACCCAGGGTGACCGAGTGTTTCTGCCCCCGTGAATGCGGCATTAACTTTGTGCACTGTGTTTCTATCAAGCCAGATTTCAATTAAGGTTTTCTTTTCATGTTATTAAGTTTGTAAATGAATAAACATTTTCTCTACTCTTGTTATGTGTCCTTGAGAAATGTTCGGCATCTGTGGTAACCAGGTATGTGTATTTACTATCACTAAGGATCAGTATTGCACATAAAATCATTTGTACCTGTTACCAGAGTGTACCAGAGAATTTGGAAACAGGTAAAGAAGATGCCTGTCTAAATCCAAGGCTAACTCCAAAAGAGGGGTTCCAAACACATTCTGTACAGTGACGTGCCTGGAACAACGGGAAAGTACCGTTACAGGAACAGAGCTCTCTATGGACACGTGTCGTCCGCTTACTACAAATGTGCTGGACTAAGTACATTGCAGACCATGTAAACAAGAAGAAAGGAGGAAGCCCAGCAAGCCGAGTCTGAGTGGGAGGGACTTACTTTCCAGCTCCTCCACCAAATGAAAGGCCTGCCGAGTTCATGCCCACCAGGATGAAGTAGCCCCGCACTGAGGGAGACTCGCCCATGATGCACCGCATGTCTGGGGTGAAGGTCTCGGGGCAGTTCACCAACTTCACGGTCTCCAGCATCTCCAGCTGTGGTGTCCGACACAGCAGGGAACTCAGCAGGGGCTCTGAACGACACAACAGACCCAAACCCAGTCCTCAGCTTGAGGGGCCTCAAAGCTGCTTTCCCCTACACGCCTCACCTCCTGCTCCTTTCCCAAAAGTGTCTTGGGGAGGTTTTTTGAGAAGAGTCAAGTGGGCCATCTATCAGAAGCAGAAGCCTTGGTGGAATTACAGAATATCCCTACAAAGTTCTTGTCACAAAGACAGAGAAAAAAAGATACTCTGTAGAAAGGAAAGGTGCTATGGAAGACCAGATACTATGTGTGGCCCTCAAATAAAATCTTACAGGCATCAGTGGTAGGACAAAAGCTCTTAATTAAAAGGCCCCCAAAGAGATACGCAATAAAAGGCAGTGTTTTACTATGTTCTAACAGCTGCAAAAGACAGATCCTCAGCTTGTTTTAAGGTCAGTCCATCACCCAGGAAAAATCCAGTGACGGGGATCAAGATGAAGCCAGACTGAAGCCGGCTGGCAGGGACATGGGTTCTTTATATTATTCTCTCCACTTTTAAAAGAAATTTCCCCAAAGTTAAGTCCACATAGACAGGGAGAATCTCTTCATTTATAAACCCTTTCATATATTTTGATTTTGAACTGATACGACTATGTTAACTATTCAATAAATTATTTTAAATTTGAGTAAAAGCCCATATTAATAAAACAGTTTTCCCTTTTAAAAATGTCTTCAGTCTTATATGAAGTTCTACAAAAATGCTTCCCCCTCGTGTAAAATACCAGCACTGATTTTAAATAAGTAATAAGCTGAAAGTTCCTTAACAAGATTTTAGTTCCTTGAATCTGCTAAACAGTGACTGAAGCCTTCCAAGAGGCAAACTGTATGCTGCCCTTACATTGTACAAAGATCAAATAAGGAACTCTTCCTGAAAATGAGTTGAAAATTAACATCTTAGACAAATATGAGGCATTCTTGTTATAATCTAGTTCACATGCCAAAGTGATCCCAGGCTTTCTATAGATTCTGAATCTCCAGCTGGTTCTTGACTTCAGTGAAAGTTGGTTTCCAGTTCTCAAAGCCCCCAGACAGGATGCCATCATGTCAGTTCTGAATATAAATTCTTCCATCTGCACCCACGGCAGCAAAGGAAGAGAAATGATGAGGGAGTGAGGAGCAGAAGGGAAAAAACAGAGTTGAGAGGCAAGCCAGCTGTCTAAGTGGACAGAAAAGGCAAAACAAAANCATCATGTCAGTTCCAAATATAAATTCTTCCATCTGCACCCACGGCAGCAAAGGAAGAGAAATGATGAGGGAGTGAGGAGCAGAAGGGAAAAAACAGAGTTGAGAGGCAAGCCAGCTGTCTAAGTGGACAGAAAAGGCAAAACAAAACACGATTGACTTTATTAAAACAACATCCAAAGAACACAAGTATTCATTGGCTTTTCCATCCCTCGTGCCATATATGAGAGTAAACTCAAAATGGAACCATAAAACTAAAAGCAAACATAGGCAAAACATTCTCTAATATAAACCGTAACAGTATCTTCTTCAGTCTCCCAAGATGACATAAAAGCAAATGGGACCTCATCTAGCTTATAAGCTTCTGCACAGCAAAGGAAACCAAAACCAAAATGAAAGCATAACCTACACACTGGGAGAAAATACCTGCAAACAATGTGACAGACAAGGACTTAATTTCCAAAATATACAAATAGTGCAACAACAACCTAATCAAAAGTACAGATCAAAATATGCATAGAAATGAATGAAAATGAAAACACAACAACCCCAAACCTATGGACACTGTAAAACCAGTGCTAAGGGGAAGGTTCATAGCAATACAGGCTTACCTCAAGAAACAAGGAAAAAGTCAAATAAATAACCTAACTACACCTAAAGCAACTAGAAATTGAGCATTCTTTGGCACTGCCTTTCTTTGGGATTGGAATGAAAACTGACCTTTTCCAGTCCTGTGGCCACTGCTGAGTTTTCCAAATTTGCTGGCATATTGAGTGCAGCACTTTCACAGCATCATCTTTCAGGATTTGAAACAGCTCAACTGGAATTCCATCACCTCCACTAGCTTTGTTCTTAGTGATGCTTTCTAAGGCCCACTTGACTTCACATTCCAAGATGTCTGGCTCTAGATTAGTGATCACATCTTCTGCATTAGATAAAACTAAATTTACAAATCTCTTTTAGTCATGCCCTTCTCTCTTGGGCCTTTGTGTGGGTATTGTGAGACAACACCCTTAAGTTTCTCAGAAGTTCTTATTTTTTAGTGAAGAAGTTCTACAAAAGACACTTTAAGATCCTTAGAAGGACCTTTATCTTCCTGGGAGAATCTCTGAGGTAGCATCTTAGATCTTTCTGAGATTGAAACAAAGCATCTTATAGCACATCTTGAATCTACATTTTTCCAGAAGCCACTTCTTAGTTTGGGACACTTCCTGGCAGAAAAGACTGTTCTGGAACCTTTATACAGTCTCCAAGTTACCTTGAAAACTTAAGAATTTATCTTGTTGTCTGTTGTGAGACAACACCCTTAAGTTTCTCCTGTTATCTATCTCACTCTCATCTCATTTTTTTATTGGCAACTGGAAGTCAGGCAGCACCCTCAATGTGCTGCCCAGAAATCAAATTTGCTAGATATATTTTCTACTTTTATACTTTATCACAGGGAAACATTTTACTGAAATACTTCCACCACACAACAAGGATTTCCTTTCCCTCAGTTTCTGGTAACATGCCCCTTGGTTTCGTTTAAATCCTCATTAGCACTGTCCTCAGACCCTTCCAGCCTGCCCTAACCTTCCTCTCAAGGGCTTCTGGGACACACCTGCCACAGGGTCCCAAAGCTAATGCCATGGTTTTAGTTTTTTGTTACAGTAGCCCTCACTTCCAGATTTCCAATTTTCTGTGTCTGATTCTAATAATATTATTCCTACTACCTCCAAACTTAGGGGCATAAAATATACTCAGTCGTGTCTGACTCTTTCAACCTTATGTACTGTAGCCTGCCAGGCTTATCTGTCCAAGGGAAGATAACTATTCTTCCCTGTCTTCCCAGGGAAGAATACTGGAGTGGATTGCCATTTCCTTCTCCAAAATAGTATGGCAGTGAATTACTGGAGTCAGGAATTCTGAAAGGATGTAGCAGGGATAGCTTGGGTCCAGTGC
The DNA here is from genome assembly GCA_006410675.1 of Oreotragus oreotragus. Classification (NCBI taxonomy): domain Eukaryota; kingdom Metazoa; phylum Chordata; class Mammalia; order Artiodactyla; family Bovidae; genus Oreotragus; species Oreotragus oreotragus. Next base: position 244,472 of record SJYX01019970.1, read on the forward strand.
ATCTCAGGTGAAAATACTTGAAGGCTGGGATTAACTCCATGACTGGCAGCTGGACGATCTGGAGACTTCTTCAGTCACATGTCTGGCATGGGGGCCAGGAGAACTCAAAGACGAGGACTTGTAACTGGAGGGGCCACCTGTGTCTACTGCACACTCTTAGCTTCCTCACAGTACGGCAGCCTTGGGATAGTCAACTTCTTACTCGGCAGCCTGGTTCCAGCACAGATGTTCAGATGAGCAAGCTGAATGCATTTTATGACTCGGCCTCAGAAGTCCTCAGAAGTGAATGTGGTCACTTCTCCCACATTCCATTGGTTGTAAGGAAGTCACAGCCCATTTGGATTCTAAAGGAAGGGATGTGAACTTTTCCTCTTGGTGGGAGAGTGTCAAGGTCACCTTGAAAGGAATACAGGGGATGTGAGATTTTTGAGGCCATCTTTGGAAAATGTAATCTGCCACATTCAGGAAGGTCATTACCGAAGCAGCAGAATGGCATCGTTTTGAAGCCCAGATCCCCGTTCTTTTGCTGCACCATGCTGATGCGTCAATAGCATTATTTGCATGAATGAAGGTCCTTATGTTATTTAAAAGAAAAGTTGAAACATAAGGCAAAACGCCAAATTCAGTCTCAATTGAACATTCTCTGTATCACAAATGCAGCATAAATATGTTTTCCATAGCTCTCACAGAGCAAACAGCTGCATTTATTTGTGTCCAAAAACATGGAAAAATTCCAAACTATAAGCAAAGTGAAGAAACTCAAGAAAACTACTCAAACTTCTGCAAGTGTAAATCTTCATAAAAATAGTGTAAGGTTGATTAGAGCAGGTGCTGAAATCTCCTAGTCTGAAGAGTTCCACTTATGTAATGATGTCATTCTCTAGGTTCTGCTTCTATATTTGTCTAAGCAGTCAAATGCCTATTAAACTTTCTTGACCCAAACCCCCACTATCTCCAACACACATGAACTCAGTCTCTCTCCTCTCTCAGTACTCACACACACACAAGCATACACAAACTTTCTCTTGGAACCCTTAAAGCTCCTTAGATCCTTTATAAGAAAGGTTTATTTTCTACAGCTAAGACTTGGCTTGGACAAAATTCAGGGCACATATATTTGTGGACATCCATGAAGTCTATTTTACTCTATTCCTTCCTTTTGGCCTATGAATAAAGATTTTGTCTGGAAGAAGAATGAGACCAAAGAACCTTATAAAACTGCTCACCCCTCTTCCCCCTTGATCATATATTCAATCTCTGGTCTGAGAATCTGAAAATGTCAGGAATGCATTGTTCCCTACGATTTAGCATTAGCAAGAGAGCTCTTTGAAAGGATTCTATTACATCTTTATGTCTTTGCACATAAACTTGGTCTTCTCTGAAAACTCAGTTCCAATTTGATTTGCGGTGAAAATCCCTACAGTTGTGGTAAGGATTTTAAGAGATGAAGACAAGAAACACCATTCAGCAGTTACGGTGTCTATAGCAGCATGCTAGGTGCTTTTCTAGACATGGGTGCCTTGGATGGTTTGGCATAAAAGAGGTCAAGATGCATCCTGTGTGTAGATGAGGCAGGTGCCCAGCAAGGAGGACATGATGGAAGGGGAGGGAGGGGCAGAACCAGGGGAGATGGGCACAAGCTGGTTTGGAAGGATGTCTAGGAATGTCAATAATAGAGTGGATGGTACACATAAAGGAAGAAACCTTGACCTTGGCATCCTAAGTTTCTCTCCCTTTCTTGAGCTCCTGAACTCCGTCTCACTGTCTCTGTGGGAACCTGTCTAGTATCGGATGACCCAGAAATCTCCCTTGGCTCCCACTGCTCTTATTATTTCTCTCTCTGCTTCAAACACCCTGGCCAGGCACATCCCACTTCAGCCCCTTGGCAGTTGTGTTCCTCCTGCTTTGAATGCTTTTTCAAAACTGTGAGAAGATCATTGCTGTGGTTTTCAGTACCCCAGTTAGTGGCACTGTGCTGTGGTAGCCCCAGCACCCTCATACAGATGGGCCGTGGTCTTCACAGAATAGCAGTGTCTTCCTGCTGGTCTCTAATGTGTCCAGGAACTGAACCGAGTCCAGAAAACAAAGAAGGCAAAGAACAGGAGGTGCAGGTTGCTCTCCACCTAGCAGCAGACACCTTAAAAAAAAAAAAAACCTGAATGTGACAACCTAGAGGGGTGGGGTGGGGTGGGAAGTGGGAGGGAGGCTTAAGAGGAAGGAGATATATGTATACCTTATGACCAACCTAGATAGCATACTCAAAAGCAGAGACATTACTTTGCCAACAAAGGTCCGTCTAGTCAAGGCTATGGTTTTTCCTGTGGTCATGTATGGTTGTGAGAGTTGGACTGTGAAGAAGGCTGAGTGCCGAAGAATTGATGCTTTTGAACTGTGGTGTTGGAGAAGACGAGAGTCCCTTGGACTGCAAGGAGATCCAGTCAGTCCGTCCTAAAGGAGATCGGTCATGGGTGTTCATTGGAAGGACTGATGCTAAAGCTGAAACTCCAGTACTTTGGCCACCTCATGCGAAGAGTTGACTCATTGGAAAAGACTCTGATGCTGGGAGGGATTGGGGGCAGGAGGAGAAGGGGACGACAGAGCACATGAGATGGCTGGATAACATCACTGACTCCATGCACATGAGTTTGAGTGAACTCCAGGAGATGGTGATGGACAGGGAGGCCTGGCGTGCTTCAGTTCATGGGGTTGCAAAGAGTCGGACATGACTGAGCGACTGAACTGAACTGAACTGATGGCTGATCCATGTTCATGTATGTCAGAAACCGGCACAATTGCAATTATCCTTCAATTAAAAACAAATGAAGTTTTTAAAAGTTGAAGTATAGTTGATTTACAATGTTGTGCTAGTTTCAGGCGTACAACAAAGTGAATCAGTTACACATATACATATATCCACTTTTTAAAGAAATTGTTTTCCCATATAGGTCATTACAGAGTATTGAGTAGAGTTCTCTGCACTATGCACCAACTAGGTCCTTATTACTTATCTATTTTACAGATAGTCATGTGTACATGTCAATCCCAGTCTCCCAGTTATCCTTCCCTCTTCCCTTTCCCCCCATAGGTTTGTTTTCTACATCTGTGACTATTTTAGCAGACTCCCTTTTGTTAGGTGACATTTGTGGTCAACGGAAATGATCTTGAATTACTGCTAAAACTTCATCTGCCAGGTGGCTACAGTGTCATGCACTTAGCTGGTCTGCCTGCCTAATTTAAATAAAGAATAAGCACTCTTATTAGCATAGAACTCTTTGGTGCTTTTTTGAAAGGCTGAGGGTGGAGGAAGCCAGGCTCCACAGCAGTGGCTTTCAGCCCCACTCCCATTCAGAAGATGGGTCCATTCAGAGCTTGCCTGAGGGTGCTGTTGGGTAACTTCTGTGTTCTCCAAGCTGATTGCCAAGCAGCCCCACTCTACTGAGATCCACTCAAAAGCAGTCCATAATCTGCACTTTTTGTCATGTGGGCTCCCAACGAGCGGAAATTGCCCCCACAGCACCTTGTAAATGATGATCTCAAGGATCCTTCTCAGAGTGAGACAGAAAGATTTCTGGGTAGATAGGAAATTTTAAAGAATCTTTTCTCCCTCCTAATCATTAACAGCACCACTACTATCATTTCCATAATCATCTTTATAATTATTTGAAGTGGAAAGGAAGCAGGGTACCTGCTTAATGAAAAATAGATGGGGAAAAAATAGAAACTGTGAAGATAGGTGATTGAATAGCCTCTCAGAAATGCACACCGTCGTATGTGATTAGTGAGCACTGGAGGGCATTCTTGGCCCCCTAGAAACTTTTCCAGCTGAAACTTGCCTCTCGTCTTCTAACACCTTTTGCTCCAGTCAAACTGAATCTCTGATTTCTTACCAAAATGACTCCTCGATTACCTACCTCTGTGACTCTGCTTCTGTTTTGCCTCCTTCACTCCCACTACAGAATCCTCCATCTGTCTCCTCTTTAGAACTTCCAAAAGGCCCTATTTGAATCTCTCTTGGAGCTTCTGTTATTGTCTGCCATAGATAGATAGATACAGATATAGATATATTGATAGATAGAAATAGATAGATAGTTTTTTTCCTTCTACTAGATTAACTCCTTGAAAGATATTCTTTGCATTCTTCTCCGCATCTCCCTTACCCAAGTCATCAGGCATGTGCTTTGAACAGAGTAGGTGTTCCCTAAATGTCTGTTGAAAGAATGAGAAGCCAGAAATTTACAAAATCACTTTTTTTTTTAATAGACATAAGTCAAGTGGAAAGGCTTGGGGGGAGCAATATCAGTTGTGGCAGAGCCTACTATTATTCCCAAAACATCTTTTGTCTCCTTCCTGGAAACACAGGCAAATAACATTTACTTATTTCGCAGTTAGAGGAGATCTGGTAATTAAGTTTTGGAAAATGGCATGTGAGGAGAAATGCTGTGTCCCACCTCAAGACCTGGCCCCATAAACCTGCATACATGACCCTTCGTTTTCTTTCCCTTCTGCCAGCTTGATGAAGGTTAGCATAGCAGTCTTGGAAATCACAGCTTGGAGATGACAAAGACATAAATTAGTAGGAAACTGAGTTCTTGAATCATCACATGGAGAGAAGCTCCTTAGCAAGCAGTAATACCATTTTGAGATTTTGTGTAAGAAATAAATGGCTACCATATTTGAACCATTACCCAGTTTGGGGTTTATTTGTTACATTAGCTAGAATTACCTTAACCAATGTAATAGGTTTTAGTGTTTCCAGAAAAAAAAAGTACAAAAAATAGCATTCTTGGTGTACATAAGTAAACTGGTTTCCCACTTTGGTCACCAATATGCCCCCTTTTTGGAGAAGGCGATGGCACCCCACTCCAGTACTCTGGCCTGGAAAATCCCATGGACAGAGGAGCCTGGTAGGCTGCGGTCCATGGGGTCGCACAGAGTTGGACACGACTGAGCGACTTCACTTTTACTTTTCACTTTCATGCATTGGAGAAGGAAATGGCAATCTACTCCAGTGTTCTTGCCTGGAGAATCCCAGGGACGGGGAGCCTGGTGGGCTGCCGTCTATGGGGTCGCACAGAGTCAGACACGACTGAAGTGACTTAGCAACAGCATGCCCCCTTTGGGCTTCCCTGGTGACTCAGCAGCAGGCTTCAGTCCATGGGATTACAAAGAGTCAGTCATGACTTAGTGAATAAGCAACAATGACAGCAAATGCCTCCTTTTCAGTCTGGTTGTGGAGGGAGGTATTTAAAGATCACTCCATTTCCAGACACATGCTCATCCAGCAATGCCCCCACCCGATGGAAGGAAGTGTGACAGTTTGGGGTCACTCTTCCTAGAAGCGGTCACACCGAGATGCTGTCCCAGTTCCTGTAGCAAATGCAAAGAAGGTTCCTGCTACTGTGGACAGGGAGAGTTTATGGAGATGGGTAAGAGTCATGACAAAAATTTCTATTGTAGGAATCATAAAACCCAATTCTTTTTGGTATTGACCTACAGAACACACTTGTAATGTTTGGGAAAAGGAGGAAAACTCTGGCTCAAGCAGGTACCACCTGAAACTATTGGACTTCACCAAAGTGTCGTGCTCTTCAAAGAGCTCTCACTGCTACAACCTGCACAGTGTAATCTTCCCAGGAAACATACTTCATTGTTCTTTGCTGTCTTATGGATTCAGGTCTGAACTCTTTAAGGCCCTCCATGATCTGACCTCAGTTTTTCTTTCCAATCAAATAGGTATTTATCCCATAAGCTGTATTCTTTCCATTCTTTTTCTCAGGCCCAGCACCATCACAGACATATATGTATAAGGTTACATTACATATGTATAAGGTTACCTGTATAAGGGTAGTAAACATGTGTGTATATTATACAAGGACATATAAGTTCTATAAAACCTTGGTCAAGACAGATTAAGTTGACTTCCCTGGTGGTCCAGTGGTTAGGAGTCTGCCAGCCAATGCAGGGGACACGGTTCGATCCCTGGTCCAGAGGTTCGCTATGCCATGGAGCAACTAAGTCTGTGCACCACAACAACTAAGCCCACGTGCCCCACGACGGGCGCCCATGTGCCCTAGAGCCCATGCTCCGCAACAGGAGAGGCCGTTGCAATGAGAAAGGCACTCACTGCAACTGGAGGAGCCCTGCGTGCAAGAACAAAGACTCGGTGCTGCCACAAGACCCCCAAAGGACAGGTGAGATTACCCTAGAGTGACAAATTAGGCCCCAAACCCCAATAGCTTAGCATGTGAAAGGTTTCCGTTTTGCTTCTGCTGCACATCCATTGTAGGGCTTGTGTTGAGTGTTTGGGTTAGAGGAGGCATTCCTCCTGCATCCCAGCACTCAAGGTACCCAGGCGGATGGCCTTTCTACCACTGTAGCTGCAGCACCTGCGATGGGCAGCCTCCTCTTACTGCAGTAGGAGAGGAGGGGACCCAGTAAACTCAGCACTTTCGCACATGCTTCAGTTACAGGGCAGGGAAATAGATGAAGCAAATATAAATCAAGTAAGCATCAGTGTCTTGGTCATTCTTCCAAGAAGCCTCCCTGGTTCCCTCCATCTGCAAATGATGTCTCCTGTGTCTGAATTCTGGTAGCAGTATATGTGCCACTCCCTTCTAACAGTTATTTTCTATATTGTATGGACACACACACACACATCCATATCTATATAAAATAGAAATCACTTGCTACATGTCAGACTCCCTGCTGTTTACATTTCTTACCTCGTTTAAATCCTTATAATAATTCTATTATGTAGAACATTTATGTAAAGGTAGTTGCTCTTATTGTCTCTGACTTACAAGAGAGGAAACACAGAAAGGCTAAGTATTCTAACAAGACTCTAGCTCGGCCAGCTGACTTCCACAGCACATGCTCTGAACTACCCTGCTGTATTATGTCTTGTCTTTTGAACTTCTTTATTAACAGAAAGTCAGCTATAAAATGGTCTCATTTTGTTTTTTTCCCATAATGTCAAGTACAGGTTTAGGTGCATAAAAGGTTTTCAGGAAGGCATTGCCCACAACTAGTCCCTTTTCTAATCAAGATCGTCAACACATCTGGTTTTAGTAAGTTTCACTTTCTGCATTGCTGGATTGCTTCTAAGGTCATCAGGAAGCATTTTAGGAGATGCAATTGTTTCTCCTTAAAAAGCTACAGGTCTTTAAGAAGATAGAAGGGGGTCTTTGGGGACATCTAGGGGACAGCAAGACAGAAGACAGCAGAAGTTAAGGTAAGGCACTCAGGAAACACTTGAGCCACTTTATTTATATTGTGTTTGATTTCGTGCTTAAGAGACTGTTAAATTGCAGCAGGGAAGTGTGGCTCCTCAGGCTATTTGGTCTTCATTTGAGTCCCCAAACTCCGTCAATAAATCCAGATCCCCAGAGAGGACTTTCCTTTGCTTAAATGTGAATTCCTGGTAAACCGTAATCCCCTTCCACTGGCTGTGAGCCTTCTACAAACTAAATTTAGAAAAATTAAATTACAGCCCAGCAATGCAGCTCCCTAAATGAATGTATAGGACAAAGTACCTGAAAACACGGGGGAAAAGGTTCTTCAGAGGGAAGTGGCAGGAACCCTTGATCAATCTCATACATCTGCAGTCAGAAAGGCAGCGATCTAGTTCATTTTGAAAGAAACAGGACTGTGTAAACCAATTTAGAAGCATCAGAGCAATGATCTGGGAGAAGAGGCTCATTCTAATTATGACTTTGTGTTCCAACCAGGCATGAAAGAAATCACAGTAAAACCTATTCCAGAGGAAAGCATTCCCCAATGAGGCAGTGTCCGATGTCTTCTGCATGGTGAGGGCCAGTGAGTCAGGGAGGAAAACTGCCAGAAAAGGAGCTTTGATGACTAACAAAGAGGGACTGTTCTCATGTTTTGATGGAAAAATTGGTGTGATCTCAGGAATTAATAAGGAATTATCAGCCCCTGCTTGGATGTTTTATCCTAAATGTGGGGACTTCTATGTATTTAAATAGGAGGGGCTGGTGGCACCAGAAGTCTATCCAGAAAAGAGAGAGGATGAAGTGGTACTTTGTCATTAATCCACCCACAGGATTGCTCTGTACTATCCAGTGAATGGTAATATGTCCCAGTTATTTTAATAGTGACTAGAGATCTCTGGTTTAAAAGGCAAAAGTAGTTGGATGTTGGAATTTAAAGAAGAATGTTTTCATGAAAATGGATATGATTTGGGAAGAAAAGGAAGGCTGATATATCAGTGTTTTGTGTCCATCTTGGCCTTTCAATAACCAATGTTGTGATTGGACTGGCCCTTGTGGTTCTTGTTATAATTGGAAGGTACTCGTCAGCAATAACTATCAGGAAACTTTGAAAAAATAAAGATTTATTAGTCAGCAGGAGCTAGACATTATCCCGCACACCTGGAAGCACACACGGCATAGTCAGGAGTAAAGGGAAAGAGAGAAAGAGAGAGAGAACGCTGGCTTGGAGTTCTGCGTTTTTATTGGGCTCAAGGGTGGGAGTCTCGGGTTTTGAGGACTCTTTATTGATGAATCTAAAACATAAGAGTGGGAAGAGAGGGAAAAAGAAAACAAGCAGCCCAACGGGTCAGTAACAGAAACCAACCAAGAAAAGTCAGTGAGCTGGCCTGGCTCCATCTTGTTCATAGCTGGCAATGTGTTCATAGCTGCCATCTTTGAAATGGCCTTCTCTTTGAAGTGGATGCCTCTGTAATCAAAGCCTATGTCAGGTACTTGCATCACAAGAAAGAAAAAAAAAAAATCCCACCAACTATCAGGGTTTACACTACAATCAGGTTCTTAGTATATTTATTTATTCAACAAACATTTGTTGGGTCTTGAAATAGACCAGGGATTGCTCCAAGCACTGGGAATGTTGTGGTGAACAAAACAAAGTCCTTTCACTCACAGACTTTATATTCTGGAGAGAGAGTCTGATAATAAACAACAGACAGACAAAGTAATAATTGTGTAATTTCTTACTGAGATAATTGCTATGAAGAAAATAAGCAATGCTGTAGTCTGTTCTGGCTATTATAACAAAATACCATTAAAATATGGTATAAAAATACTGTAGACAGTGCAGCTAATAATTAACGCCATTTATTTCTCATAGTTCTGGAGGCTGGTTGTCTAAGATCAAGGTGCTAGCAAATTTCCTGTCTGGTGAGAGCCCACTTCCTGGGTCATAGATGGCCATCATCTCTCTGTGTCCTTCCGTGACAGAAAGGGAACAAAAGAGCTCTCTGGGAATTGATTGCAAAGAAATGGGAACAAGTGCACCCAGGAACTAAAGATTAACTGTACCTAAAACAACCAAGATGATGGTAGTCAGACCAGTGATGACCAATTTGAAGATGACTGTTAGAGATGACTGTGCTGTTTCTGCATGTAACCATCCCCCCATGCTCTGTCTATAAAAGTTCTCACCCTCTCCTTGTGGGCTGGTGGTGGGGGGGTGGGGCAATGCAGGGCAGAGTCGGCCTTTGGACAGATGTCTGTCATCCTCCACCTGCCCCTCCAGTTGCTGGCATCTGAAATAAAGCAAACTTTGCTTTCTACCAAAAAAAAAAAAAAAAAAAGAGCTCTCTGGGATCTCTTTCATAAGGTTTCTAATCTCATTCATGAGAGCTCTGCACTCTTGATCTAATCACTTCCCAAAGGCCCTAAATCCTAATACTATCATGTTGGGGAAGAGGTTTCAGCACATGAATTTTAGGAGGACAGACTCTATCTATAGCACAGAGTGAGGAATTATAAAGTATTTCAGGTATCTATTGCCTTGTAACAAATTATCCCAACATTTAGTGGTTTTAAACACAATATTTAGTGGTTTTATTATTTTTCATGATTCTATGGGTCAAAATTTGGGAAGGGCTCAGGTGGCTGGTTTTTCTGCTCCATGTAGCATCAGCTGGGGTCAGTCAATCGGTCACATTCAGTTGGCAGCAGACTAGGCTGAAAGATCCAAGAATGTATTCCTTTGTTTGTATGGTTGGTTTGTTTCCTCAAAGCTCATCCATGTGTCTTCTTTCTCTATATGGTATTCAGTGGTCCAGTTTGATCTTTACAGCATGGCAGTTTGTCTCCCCAGAGAAAACAAAAGTGGAAGCTCGCAAGACTCTTAAAGTTTAGTCCTTAATGGGCACCCTGACATCTACTGTGTGTTTCATTGGTCAAAGTAGGTCACAAGATGATCCCAGACTCAAGGATGGAAAAATAGACTCCACCTTCTGATGGACAGAATCCATGGCAGCCATCTTTGGAAACTGTCTAGTACTGAAATTAACTGAGATAGAGGGAGCATGTTGTGGTAGATAAAATGATCTTAGGAAATGACATTTGAACAAAGACCTGAATGAAACGAGAGGTTGAACCATGGCAAAGATGGGGGCAAGGTGGTATGCTCAGACCAGGGTTTCCCAACCTCTGGGATCTAATGCCTGATGATCTGAGGTGCTGATATAATAATAGAAATAAAGTGCATAATAAATGTAATGTATTTGAAACCTGAAACCTCCTGGTCTATGGTAAAATTGTCTTCCACAAAACTGTTCCTTGGTAACAAAGTTAGGGGATGCTGCTAATAGGTTAAGTAGACAGTCAATATAGACAGAGATACAGTCAGATTACCAGGAAGTTTGAAGTTCGTGTCTTTTTATTTTATTACAAATAGAATGAGAAGCTCTTGTAGAAGAGTAAAATGAAATGGTGTTGGTACCAGAAGGCTCACACTGGTTGATGTGTGGAAAATGGATCAGAGGAAAAGAGTAGAGATAGAAGGAGACCAGCAAGGAGGGCTCCTCAGTCATCCAGGTGAGATGATGGTGGCTTAGCATAGACGAGTAGTGATGGAGGATCAGATTCTGGGTGTATTTTCAAGTTAGATCCAGCAAGGTTTGCCAACAGATTGGATATAGAACTGAGATGAAAGGCAGAATTAAGGCTGACTTCAAAATATTTGACCTAACTTTCATGCATTGGAGAAGGAAACGGCAGCCCACTCCAGTGTTCTTGCCTGGAGAATCCCAGGGATGGGGGAGCCTGGTGGGCTGCCATCTATGGGGTGGCACAGAGTCGGACATGACTGAAGTGACTTAGCAGCAGCAGCAGCAGCAGCTGTGTTAATCATGGGACAATTTCCTGGAATAGAAAAGACATAAGAGGAGCAGATTTGGGGTAAGGGGCAGTAAACAAAAAGAGCTCTGTTTTAGATATTTTAAGTTCAAGGTGACTATTAGATATCAAAATGGAGATTTTAGTTAAGTAGTGGATGCATGGGTCTAGAGTTCATGGGAGAGGGGAAACTGAAGACATAAAGTTGGGAGTCATCAATGTACAGCTGGCACTTAAAGCCATGAAATTGGGACAATTCTGGTGGCCCAGTGGTTAAGACTTCACCTTCCAATGTGGGTTTTATACGTCATCAGTAAGCTAAGATTTCACAGGCAATGTGGGAGATGACGGTTCAATTCCTGAATTGGGAAAATCCCCAGAGAAAGAAATAGCAACCCACTCCAGTGTTCTTGCCTGGAGAATTCCATGGGCAGAGAAGCCTGGTGGGCTATCATCTGTGGGATCTCAAAAAGAGTTGGACATGACTGAGCTAATAAACAACAGCAACGAAATTAAAGGGAGGGGAAATACATACCATGTCGATGACAAGGACTCCAAAATCCCATGGAAAAATTCTGAGGCAAAATGAAAGTCTTTAAAAAAAAAAAAATAAAACCAAGAAACTGAATAGGACCTGGGATTTTCAGCCTTCAGAGATCAGGAGGAGGAGGGGCAGCCAGAGAGACAGAAAAGGAGTGAGAGACAGAAAAGGAGTGAGCCTCGAAGGAGAAACAGCAGGGGAGTGACGCCCGGGCGGCCGAGGAGAGGGTGACGCCCGG
>SJYX01019970.1:268782-287103 GCA_006410675.1 Oreotragus oreotragus
GGAGATGGTGATGGACAGGGAGGCCTGGCATGCTGCGATTCATGGGGTCGCAAAGAGTCAGACACGACTGAGCGACTGAATTGAACTGAACCCATCACTGCCCACCCCATCCCCACCCCCAACTCATATCCACCCAGAACTTCAGAAAGTGACCTGATTTAGAAGCAGGGTAACCGCAAATGTAACTAGCTATGATGATGTCATACTGGATTAGTGTGGGCCCTAAATTCCATATGACTGGTGACCTTATAAGAAGAGAAGGGACACAGATGCAGAAATACAGGGAGAAAGCCAGGGGATGATGGAGGCAGATGTTGAAATGATGCATCTGCAAGCCAAGGAACACCAAGGACAGCCAGCAACCACCAAAAACTGGGAGGAGAAAAGGAACGGTGCCTTTCCTCAGAAGGCTTCAGAGGTGGCATGGTTTTGCCAAAAACTTGATTTCAGATTCTGTCTTCCAGAACCAAGAAAGAATAAATTTCTGTTCTTTAAGTCACCTCAGTTTGTGCTAATTTGTTATGGCAGCTCTAGGAAACTGATACAGCAAGAGGTGCTGATGCTGTTGGTCTGGGGATCACAACTTGAGAATCACGGTTCTAAGAAAAAAGGAAAGAAGGCCAAGCATCTTTCCATACAAAAATATAGAAGAATTTTAGTAATAAAATATTTTTGTGAAAAAGGAACTTCTAATCTGCTTTCTTTTCTTTTGGGTTCTGTAGTGGACTTGTGCTATTTTGAGGTTGCCCCACAGCACCTTGATGGTGCTGGTGGTAAAGAACCTGTCTGCCAATGCAGTGGATGAAAGAAATGCAGGTTCGATCCTCGGGTTGAGAAGGTCCCCTGGAGAGGGCATGGCAATCCACTCCAGTATTCTTGCCTGGAGAATCCCATGAACAGAGGAGCCTGGCGGGCTACAGTCCATAGGACTGCAAAGAGCTGGACACGACTGAAGCGACCTAACACACACAAAGCAGCTTTCATTGCTTTTGGGAATTGCCACTGAAATGGTCATTCTAGGAAACTTTACTCTGAAGCCAGGTCCTTTCTGTCCCTGACCTAATACAGTCAGAGTATGGCATATGATCAATGCTTAGCCAATCACACTCTTCTCTCGGACTTTGAATTGTAAACAAGAGATGCAGGTACAAACATACAGCATTGATTTCCAGCCCACTGATCAGACACCTCTATGAGATGGTGTCATGATTTGGTTGCATACGTCTCTAGGGAATCCCGCCCATTTGTAGTCCATTTCTTCAGCTTTCTGGAGATTCTGTGAGTCCCCAGTATCCTTCCGGTAAATCCCTTTTAGTTAAATTATCAAGTCAATTTCTGTTGCTGGCAATTAAAGAACCTAAGCCAATAGAGAGAATCTGTTGTCTTCATATATGTCCTTGAAGTGGTCTACACTTAGCTGGGTTAGCAAGGAATGAGGCCTAAATTTTTTACTTCAAATTTCCTATCACTCAAACATAAAATTGTTTTCAATTAAAAGATCTTGGGTTCCTCCTCCCTAATTACAAAAGTAGTGTAAATGTTGCAACATATCTAAAGTTTTTTCTTCTTAAAAAAATATTTTTGCTTGACTTGCCATTGATTAAAATGCCATTGTATATGACATTATATAGATAATAATAATAATAATAGAGGATAAAATCTCAGTTAGCTAAAGGGCTTTCCCTGATAATGGAACATACATATTAAAAGGCTGTCTAAAGAGACCGCAGCACTGGTGAAGATGTGGACACTTTATGTTGAGGATTGGGAATTTTCTCTCTGCCACCATTTTTAGGCAAGTTAATACTGACTCCAGCTTGATCACCAGCCTCAAGATTTGTCTTAAAAGTCTCATTTATATTAACTCCAGATACACTCTTAGAGTTTAAGACTGGATGTTAGATGCACAATTGTTTGTGGTATCTATGTATTCATATGTACTCACAGCTTTTCTTCCCTGAGTTGTGAATCAGTTCCTATTTGTGATGTCATCTGCTTTCTCCACTTAAGGTACTTTGTAGTACTTTCCAAAGTCGGCTTCAGTAGCTTCCTCTCTGACCTGGGATTCAGGTTCCCGAGAAGGACAATAATATATATTTTTACAACTGTCAGAGACATTATGCCAACTTTCCCTCCTGATCAATGCACTAATGCATTAAAACAGTCCCAGCTGGGTTTTCACATCTGCTGTTTGCTTACAAATGCCTCCCCCTGCTCTGCACTAAATCACAGGTGTTCAAGTCAAACTGGACTCTGAGGAGTCCTCCCCAGACCCACCTTTTCCTTCCAAGGAATCCAAGCCAAGCTTTTCTGAATCTCCCAGCAATATTTCCACTGCACAGGAAATCTTCAAAACTTTCCACCACTGTTCTTGCAAATAAAAAATGCTACCTTTTAAAAATTAAAAAGGTAAAAGGAAGTATCTCCCAAGGTTCAATCTGAGTTTAGAAAATCCATTATAATGAAAAGAGAAGAAGGCAGATTTTTTTTTCTTTATTGCTTATAGTTAGTGGCATTGATAGATCATGGCAGAACCATCTGCAATATGGCCAAATAATTTCACTGGAGAGGATTTTATATAGCTACAGCTAAAATTCAATGAACTGATTCAGAAGACTCAGTATAAAATATAACAGTGACTTCGAGTGCCAAATCAATTTTGGGGCTTGAAGGGATGGGAGAGCTGTTCATTCCCTCCCTCTTCATGGACGTGACTTTAACTGGAACCGTAAATTCAGAGGCATCGGCATGGCCAGGCAGTGGGTTACAGCAGGTGATTTAAGAGACCTATCACGAAAAATCAGCAAGTGGTTACAAACACCAATGCTTAGAGGAACATGTGACTCTGAAGTGTGGCCCCAGGAAAAAGCTAGAAGCATATCCTTGAGGACAAATTAGGAATTAGCCATCAGGTACTTAGGGTTCCAGGTTTGCAATGTGAATCAGGTCAATATCTGATTTTCTACCTCACTTTCCTCACTGGGGAGTAAGGGGGATGGATCAAAGTACTGGTTTTCAAAATTTTGTTTTGTCTTTTCAATAGAGGAGGCTTTTATCAATGAGTTCATCTTACTGGGCTGAAGGTTGGATGTGCTCCTCCAGGTCAATAGCTGCTATTGACAGAATGTGATCCCCCAAGATTCGTATGCTGAGACCTCATTCCCAGCATGATAGTGTTTGGAGGCGGGCTTTGCAAGGTGATTTGCTCATTAGCAGCCCCGATGAACAGCATTAGGATCCTTATAAAAAGGATAGGAGGCATGAGATATCTGTCTCTGTTTTCCACCACCTCCTTGAGGACACAAGAGGCAGAAAGGTAGCCATCTGCAAGCCAGGAAGAGTTCTCTCACCAGACCCTGGATCTGTCAGCACTTTGATCTTGGACTTCCCAGCCTCCAGAAATGTGAGAAATACATGTTTGCTGTTTAAGCTTCCAGTCTATGGGCAGTTTTGTTACAGCAGCTTGTATGGACTAAGACATCTGCTTTCTTCACCCTGCCCTGAGCTCTGGGATGCCGAGGACCACATCATCAGACCATCTTGCTTCTATTCAGCTCCAGCCAGTCGGAGTAACCAGCAGGCGACTGAAGGATGGGAGGAGACAGAGATCAAGTCAGCTCTATCCCTGCCAGGCCCTAGGTTGGCAGTGGCTGGTGCCCCTCTGCCTCAGCCACACCTCTCTGTTTCTCCCTGTGGGTTCCAGAACCATCCCATCCTCACCCCTTTAGACATGCAGAGCAATTGCTGCTGCTCACCATCCCTTAGGGGTTTCCTTTAATCCTACTCACACCTTTATAAATAACCTCTTCATTAAATTCTCCTCAACTGCCTCCATAGAAATGTGATGTTTCCTTCCTGCTGGGACCAATGTACACAGATACTTCTTAGGCGAAAGAGAAGAGAGAAGAGCTACTCTGATTGTAGCTTGTCAGGCCCTCTGGCCCTGCCCATGATGCACCCCATCTCCATGTGCCTCATAGTATCCTGAAGGGAGAAACTTCCGAGGTGTTTTTCCAAGTCATCACTTGGAGAGAGGTGAGGGGGCCTCCTTTATCCAACGAAATCAAATATACTGAGCCCCTATATTAATCTATTCAATTATTCAGCTATCTTTAGTAGAACACCTCAGTGAGGCAGATTTTGTGCTAAGTTCTGAGGTTAAGAGATAAACAAGCTGGGGGCTCACACACATTCTGAAAACACACAAGTCAAATACTAAAAATTCAAGTTCTCGTCTTTATCTGCACTGAAGCCAAGAAAGTCCCCTGAGGTCAAAGAGAGGCTCTACCTCTGAGCAAGAACCGTAAATCATGCTGTAGGACCCAGCTTCTCCTGAGAGACGAGGTCAGAGGCAGAAGGGTGAGACAGAGGAGGTCTTTTCTCCAGATGCTACCAGGGATTCAGGCATGGACTCCCCAGGGCTCTTGGCTCAGGTGGATGGTTGCTTTAGAAACCTGCAGATCCACAAAAACAGAATGGTGGGCTGCAGAGTCCGTGGGCTGTGCAGAGAACTAGAGAGCCAGGCTCATGCTGGGTGTGAGCCAAAGGCACCATGCATATGTCAGGGCCAGTCCTCTGCCGTGGCTTCTCCTCACTTGGGGAAGTGAGGAGGGACAGTGTTCACCCTGCTGGGAAGAGGCAGGAGTGGTCCTCACAGGGAACATGCAGGAGCACCTCCCCCATCACAGATGACAGCACAGCTAGACCAGTCTCTACCTTCTGCTGACAAGCCACTTACTATCTTCAGTCTCCAAACCTGTAAAGGCAGTTCCTAACCCCACATCAGAGGAGGGATGTGAAGATTCACATAACTTTTTTAAAAGTAATTAATGAATTAATACAGGAAGAGTGGAAAGGGGGAGTGGGATGAATTGGGAGATTGGGACTGACATATATTCACTGCTGATGCTGCTGCTGCTGCTGCTGCTGCTAAGTCACTTCAGTCGTGCCCGACCCTGTGTGACCCCATAGACGGCAGCCCATCAGGCTCTGCCGTCCCTGGGATTCTCCAGGCAAGAACACTACCATGTGTAAAATAAATAACTTGTGGGAACCTGCAGCATAGCACAGGGAGCTCAGCTTGGTGCTCTGTGGTGCCTTAGAGGAGTGGGATGGGGGCAACTTGGGGTTTGAAGGGAGATCTGAGAGGGAGGGAATATATATACATATGTACACATATATAGCAGATTCACTTCATTGTCCATCAGAAACTAACACAACATTGTAAAACAACTATATATATGCCAAGGGCTTAGAATAGTGCCCCCACCTTGTAAGTGCTATACAGATGTTAATTCTTATTACTCCTCATAGGAGAGTGTGCTAAGTTGCTTCAGTCGTGTCCAGCTCTTTGCGACCCTATGGACTGCATCCCGCCAGGCTCCTCCGTCCATGGGGTTTCTCCAGGCAAGAATACTGGAGTGGGTTGCCATGCCCTCCTCCAGGGGATCTTCCCCACCCAGGGGTTGAACCCAGGTCTCTTACGTCTCCTGCATTGCAGGCAGATTCTTNCCAGCTCTTTGCGACCCTATGGACTGCATCCCGCCAGGCTCCTCCGTCCATGGGGTTTCTCCAGGCAAGAATACTGGAGTGGGTTGCCATGCCCTCCTCCAGGGGATCTTCCCCACCCAGGGGTTGAACCCAGGTCTCTTACGTCTCCTGCATTGCAGGCAGGTTCTTTACCACGAGTGCCACATGGGAAGTCCTATTACTCCATCCCACTCTGCTTTTTTCATTTACTAGTGACTCAGTTGTAAATAAAAAATACTTCAGGATGGCCCCTGAGTTAAGTGGACTTGGAGGTTGGAATTTGGCTCATGAGCTTGAGCACAAGGTTGGAAGGGAAAGTGGAGCTTCTTGGAGTAAGATAAACACTGGCCCGTCAGCTGTATTCAGGCAGCTCTGTGATCCTGGCAAGAGCTCACCCTCTCATACCCTTAGTTTTTCCATCTATAAAATGGACATTACTGAGAGCTTTTCCCTCTGAGGGTTTTGGCAGGACTTAATGCAAATCATTCCTCTCTTTTTCATTTGCTCAGTCATTCATTTATTCAATAAACAGATTTCTCCCCACCAACCTAGATGTGTTTATTAAAGTAACAAACTTGTGTCTCCCTCTGGGAGTGGGACTCAGGCACATGTAATGGTCCTTCAAGGCCTCCCACTAAGTGAAAGTGAAAGTAAGTGAAAGTGGCTTGGTGGTGTCCAACTCTTTGCAACCCTATGGACTATACAGTCCACGGAATTCTCCAGGCCAGAATACTGGCATGGGTAGCCTATCCCTTCTCCAGCATATCTTCCTGACCCAGGAATTGAACTGGGGTCTCCTGCTTTGCAGGCACATTCTTTACCAACTGAGCTTCAGGACAAAGTTGCCACAAAGAGCTGACAGAATTCTTACTTCTGAGTTAGATGCCCCCTGTCTTTCTCACATCCAGATTCAAGGATTCAGATTCCCTCAAAGCCTCCGCTCAGCAGTATCAGTGTTCCCTCAGGGATCCCTTCTGAAGAAGAAGCAGCTGTTAACATGCTGGGGGGCCTCGGAGGAGGGCATGAAGGGAACGCTCAGGAAACTGCTGCCCCCAGTGGACGCTTTCCCCACGTGTGGGTACCGCTTGTGACCAGGCAGTGATCAGGAGGATAGGCAGCGAGTGACACGTGAGACTCACGCCTCCTCATATACCTATGCTCCCTGCTTCAGACCTGCCTGCTCCCAAGGAGGTCCCGGGGCAAGCTGTCCCGAACATTTCATTCAGAGTGACGCATCCCTACTCATTTGGGGAAGCTTTTAAACTATAGGGTGGACAGTGTAGCCCTTGGGAACGTGCTTTCATGCATTAGGCGTTGATCTGAAACATCGAATATGCCGTAGTCAGTCATAGAGGGAAATAATAATACAACTTCAAAAGAGCAGAGCCCAGGAGAAAGGGTATGATTAATGGAAAAAAAATGTTCAGTCATAATAAAGAGCCTCAAGTCTGGGGGAAAAAGTCAGGAAATGGGAACAAAATTAGCATTATTATAGCTTTTCATGGTAACTTACTATGGGTTTTTATGCTGGCTTAAAAGGGGAAAAAAGAAGGGAAAACCTACCTGATAATAATTTATAGGAGCAAATACATTTCCTAACTCAAATGCACCTCCGATAGTGACTGTATTTAAAACATTTTCTTTTGATACTGGTTTGTGGCTGTTTATACTTCACAGTGTTGTTAGAGAAAGAAGCATTTTGTTGAACAGCAAATAGGACAGCTCTTTGAGGGCTTTCAGGAAGAAGTGCCATTTAAGGGCCAGGAACTGTGATCATTAATTTGCATCTTAATCCAAGTCTTCACAAAAGCCCACACTGTGGATGTACCCTCTGAAACTCTGCCGAGGGTCACCGCTGTAAATAAATAAATGTGGCTCCTCGGATGCTAGAGGACAGTGAGGTTGGGTGAAGGGCAAGCCCCTTCCTTGTTCTCTCTACCATCTTCTTCCTGGGAGTCCCACTCCTCTCTGCCTCAGCTTAAATAGACCGCCCCACTCTCATGGTTCCCAGCACAAAAGCACTGATTCCTGGTATCCCAATTTTACTCCATTTGACTTTGGGGAATGCACAACTCCACTCTCCTGAAAGTGTTGTGGGGCATATGTGTGCACAATCACATGTGTGCAAATGGGCACGCCTTGGACACACAGCCTGATTCATACACATCACTATGCGTATTCTGTTGTTCACTGTTTGGAGCCACCTGGGTTTGGACATAAGTGAAGTTTAGATGACTGTTAAAAATATTTTTTACTGTGGTAAAAACACGTAGCACAGAATCTACCATCAGAAGCATCTAAAAAATGATTTTACTTCTTTTTGGCTGTGCCGTGCCTTTGTTGCTGGGCAGGTCTTTTCTCCAGTTGTGGCCAGCAGGGGCCTCTCTGTAGCTGCACACGGGCTTCTCGTTGTGGTGACTTGCCTCCTGTGGAGCCCGGGTTCTAGGGCACAGGCTTCAGCAGTGGCAGTTCCCAGGCTCTAGAGCACAGGCTCAGTAGTTGCGGTGCATGGGCGCCCCACCCCAGTGCTCTTGCCTGGAAAATCCCAGGGACGGGGGAGCCTGGTGGGCTGCAGTCCACGGGGTCGCGAACAGTCGGACAGACTGAGCGACTTCACTTTCACTTTTCTCTTTCATGCATTGAAGAAGGAAATGGCAACCCACTCCAGTGTTCTTGCCTGGAGAATCCCAGGGACGGGGGAGCCTGGTGGGCTGCCGTCTCTGGGGTCACACAGAGTCGGACACGACTGAAGTGACTTAGCAGCAGCAGCATGGGCGCAACTGCTCCACAAAGTGTGGGATCCTCCTGGACTAGGGATTGCATCCCTGTCTCCTGCACTGGCAGGCGGATCCCTCACCACCGAGGCACCAGAGAAGCCCCAGAAGCATTTTTAAGTGTATTCACATTGCTGTAAAAAAACAGATCTCCAGAACTTTTGGTTGGGTGGGGTTAGGGGGGAGGCTTAAAATTAAGACAGTTTACTAGAGGAACTTTGGGTTGGCAGAAAAATTCAGAAGAAGATAAAGCTATCTTCACAGACCTGCCCCCACACATACATAGCTTCCCTTGTTGGCAACATCCCTCAACAAAGGGCTGCATTTGTTACAATCAATGAACCTATGCTGACACACATGCTCACCCAGAGTCCATGGTTTACATCAGTGAGCACTCTTGGTGTTGTACATTCTATGGGTTTTGGAATGTATCATGTGTCAATCAATATGGTATCTTGCAGAGTATTTTCACTATACCCCAGATCCTCTGTGCTCTGCCTATTCATCCCTCCCCAAACTGCCCAGAAGTTTCCAGCTTGTAAAACTGAAAACTCTGTACCCATTAAACAATAGCTTCTCATTTCTCCTCCTCCAGGTCCCTGCTCACCGCCATTCTACTTTGTGTCTATGAATCTGACTACTCTAGGTAACTCATATAGGGCAATTCATAGAACATTTGTCGTTTGCCTTTCTGTAAGGAAGTTGGCTTTGAGGATTTCTGTTAGGAGATGGTCATGATGTCAATGGAGACATAGCTGATACTTCTGTATGGCTGTAGTAAAGCGTTCAGCTCCCAGGGACTGAACTGCTCCTCTTCCAATGGTCATCCATTGTCTGTTTGGTCTGGAGAGGATGCCAAGTGGGTGGCAGCTGGGAAAGGGATAAAGACCTCTTCTGTCACATCTGGTGGGGGCTCCGTTGGAGCTGAGGCTGATGGGTATTCCTCACTGCAATCTCTTGTCCCCTGCGGTTATGGTCCGTCCTGGAAACACCATGTGGACCAAGATGACTCCTTCCAGAACAACAGAAGAAGGCCAACTTTCCCTGATGGAAAGAAAGGGAGGAGAGTGTCATTCCTAGATTACACTTGAAGGAAGTTTTTTGAAGAAACAAAGATAACATTCTCCTAGGAACATCAGTTAAATGGCACCTGCCCTCCTTCCCCAAATAGAGGGAAAAAACCTTTGCTTTAATCTTTGGCCAAGAAGGTGGAGGGAAGCTTAATGCATGTATTAGGCTCGAGAGGTGGTTCTGAAAGAAACTGGGCACCATCATTGGGATAGTAAGAGGCCAAAATACAAACCTCAATGTTTTCATGTATCTTCTACCAAATTAACTGGATCTGAGCTGAGTCATTTCTCCCTGTGCTGAGGTAGAAGCAAAAATGGTTTGGGGGGAGATAATGGAAAATCTAGTTAACCCAACCTGACCCCACAACAAGGATTTCTTTGAACTTGCCTGGGGTCAACTCATCCCCACACACCCTCTTGGTGACCCTCTATTAACATATACAAGGACTTTCCGAGTGACTTCTAAAGCTGTCTTGTTTTGTTTAAAGGCTGATTACAGGCTGACTCCATCCTTTAGTCTGAACTTGTGAATCTGCTACATGGTCATCCTATGAGGACTGAACCAGGTCTGAGCGACTTCGTGCTATCAACGCAAATTATTTTAGCAATTATTATTTTAGTGATCAACACACATCCTCCCCCTGCTACTCCAGACCCTCACCACTTTCTCTGGCTCAAGGATAACTGTTTAATATGAAAAATCAAGAGAAAACTGAGGTCTGCTACCTCTGTACAAAGTCATAACCCTCTGCCACTTTCCAGATCCGAGTTATTTCTGGGACCCAGAACCCTCTGCTTGGAGGAAAAGGCTTGAAAGGATGGATTCTGCAGCAGGTGAACAAATATCATCTTTCCTCAAGGGTCTATGTCCATCAGTTTGAGTAACCTGGAGAAGAGGGAACACTCAGACATTTCAAGGGTTTTGGATACAAGGTCTAACTTGACACTGAAACCCAGAGGCAAAAAGCAACTCTGTTAGCATAGACATATGGAGTCAGGTGATAAATTGACTCCTGGGGCAGGTCTGTTTCACAGTGAGACATTGGGTCCATGAAGCTACCCATTGATACTTTCTCTGGTTTCCAAAAGTATAATGCGAATAGGTACACTTAGCAATTGATTGAGCCTTCACACTGGCTTCTTGTCTGTAAACACAAAGTGGAAGCGCCTAAAATTTCAACATCTCCCCAGTCCTCCCAAGACATGATAGTACATATATTTCATATAGATTTTTATAAATATAGATATATCTATTTCTTTATCTATCTGACCCTGGTGGAGGGGGATGGAGAAATCAGTGCCATCTTCAATGGCTTATAAGGATGAAGGGGTCCTGCTCCTGTCAGTTTTTTTTGTTGTTGTTAGTTGCTAAGTCATGTCTGAATCTTTGAGACCCCATCAACTGCGGCACCTCAGGGTGCCCATCATTTTCCCAGTGAATGCACCAATTTGGCCCCTGCAAAGATCAGATGGATAATGGTGGATGGAAAGGGACTACCACCATTTTCACCCAAGTTTAATCGAGTGATAGTCACCGTTTCAGCTAATGTGCTAAATGGGTATCTTTACTAGAGCAAATTGGCACAATGTGGGAATGTAACTTAGGAACATGGTATGTGGCTATTAATATGGTGAATATGCTTTTCCCCACGTTGATCCAGAAGGAGGATTAGAATTTTCATGAGGTGGGCTATAGGACATAATCACAGTTTTGCTCTGAATTTATAAGGTTTGCCTGAGAGTTATCCTAATTTCTATCATAATATAGTCTGAAGGGACCTGGGCTGTGTCGCCATCCTGAAGAACAATGCATTGGTCCATCATATCAGTGATATCATATGAATTTGACCCAGTGAGCAAAAAGTACCATGGATGCCAGAGCTGGACATGGTAGGGGCTAGGAGATAAACCCTACAGAGAGTCAGAGGCCTGCCACATTGGTAAACTTCAGATATGTGTAGTGATCTGAGGCTGGGCCAGTCCATCCAAAAGGCACCTTGGCCCTCCTGTCACCAAGAAAGAAGCACAAACTTGATGGGCTTCTTTTCTGGAGGCAGCATGTCTTACGTGAGAAAACCGATAGAATCCAATTCACTGGGGGACTTGGAAAGTTTCTAGCTCTGAGTGGGACCCAAAGCATAAAAAGTTTCTGTAGTAGGACTTAGTAGGATAAGCATCCTTGTTTGGGTTCTGTAACCAAGAAACCCCATTGAACTAGAGGTATTGGTGCAAGAGAAAGATACAGCATGGAAACTTTGGTCTCAAAAGTAGAAACAGCAGTCTCACACCTCTAGAGTGCTGGAACAAGGTCATGAAGTCTGTGAAAGGAAACTAGACACCATTCAAAACTGGGCTCTGATAGAACTGAATACTTGACTGTGGGACTTTAAGCAACCATGTGACCAGCACTGCCTGTCTTAAGCTGGGAGCTGTCAAACCAACCAAACAATAGAACAGACAGACCCAGTGGTAATACACTGAAAAAAGAAATGTTACCTCTGGGGTCAGACATAAGCAGAGTCAGAGGGTGCAAGGAAGCTTCACAAACAAGTGGCCCAGATCCTCACACTACCTGTCAGTATTTTCTGATTCTGTTTTCATGGCTCACAGCTCACACCCAATGTGGGCTTCCCTACAACTCTGCGAAGGAGAGGGAATTAGCCCAAGCTCAGTGCACTGATTCATTGACGTGCTTTGTAGGTATGGGCCTGAAATGGACCGTCACCAGCGTACAGCCCGGCGCAGTTGCCCTGGAAGGAGCGGGGAGAGAAGTGCCTCGGGGCACTGCCTCTGGTCAGCCACTTTGTATGGCACAAGAAGGGTAGAGTCGAGGGAGTATACATCCTCGTGGGTAATGGCAAGTGACTCAGATCACAGGTTGGCCAACGAGACTCAAATCCAGCCCCATGCTTGTTTTTGTAAATAAAGTTTTATTGAAACCCATCCATACCCATTTGTTTTCATGTTGCTTGTGGTTGCATTTGCACTATAATGGTAACATTGAGCAAAGTGTAAAATATTTGCTACCTGGCCCTTTGCTAACTGTTGGGTGGTTGGAAAGAAGAAAGAGTAAGATTGGGAACCTGGGGACAGAAAGGTCTAAGGAGGACACAATGGGACTGGACATAACGTGTCATAACTTTGGCTAATACATTCAAGTTCACTGGCGACATCTCCTGCAGAAGAGACATGAAACAGTCAAGTGGACCAGTGGCTCAGCCCGCAGATGTCACCCAAGATCACACCTCTAGGTATACTACAATACCTAGAACAATCACTATAACTACCGAAAGATTCAAGCCACACCAAACATATTCTCTGACCACAGTGGGAAATACATTTGAAATAAAGAACAGAAATACATCTGGAAAATTCCCAAATGTGTGAAACGAAACTGCATATTTTAAATAACATGGATCAGAGAAGAAATTAACAGTTAAACTGGGAAGTATTTTTTTTTCATTTAATATATTTGAAGGTAATGTTTTCAGTATAATTTGTTTACTGCTTTTTTAAATTAATTAATTTTTTATTTTAATTGGAGACTAATTTCTTTACAATATTGTATTGGTTTTGCCATACATTCACATGAATATGCCATAGGTGTATATGTGTTCCCCATCCTGAACCCCCCTCCCACTTCCCTCCCCATCCCATCTCTCTGGGTCATCCCAGTGCACCAGCCCTGAGCATCCTGTATCTTGCATCAAATCTGGACTGGTGATCTGTTTCACATATGATAATATACATGTTTCAATGCCCTTCTCCCAAATCATCCCACCCTCTCCCTCTCCCACTCCCACAGAGTCCAAAAGACTGTTCTATACATCTGTGTCTCTTTTGCTGTCTCACATACAGGGTTATCGTTACCATCTTTCTAAATTCCATATATATGCGTCATTATACTGTACTGGTGTTTTTCTTTCTGGCTAACTTCACTCTGTATAATAGGCTCCAATTTCATCCACCTTATTAGAACTGATTCAAATGTATTCTTTTTAATGGCTGAGTAATACTCCATTGTGTATATGTACCACAGCTTTCTTATCGATTCATCTGCTGATGAACATCTAGGTTGCTTCCATGGCCTGGCTATTATAAACAGTGCTGCGATGAACATTGAGGTACACGTGTCTCTTTCAATTCTGGTTTCCTCGGTATGTATGCCCAGCAGTGGGATTGCAGTTCATATGGCAGTTCTATTTCCTAAACTGAGAAGTATTTTGAACTAAATGACTATGAAAACACAACATATTGGAATTTGTGGAACTCATCCAAAACAGAACTTAGGAAGAAGTTTATAGCACTAAGCACCCATGTTAAACAAGAAGAAAGGTCTAAGATCAGCTTCCACCTTAAGAAACTAGAAATCCAAGGGCCAATTAATCTCAAAGTAACCCAGGACCTCCCCTCACAGGTAGTACATACTGTGTGACTCCATTTATGTAAAACTCTGGACTATGCAAACTAATCTAAGGTGACAGAAAGCAGATCAGTAGTTGCTTGGGAATGGGGAAAAGGAGAAGTAATACAAGGGGATTACAAGGGGCCCAAGGAAACTTCTGAGTCATAGATATACTTCCTATTTTGATTGTGGAGATGCTTTCCTGGATGACTACATACATCAAAATTCATCAAGTTGTACACTTTAAATGTGTGCAATTTACTGTATATCAGTTATGCCTCAACATACCCATTAAAGATTAGCGAGGGAAAAAAGCTTTCTTTTGGTTCAACTTGGAGCAGAGTCTGTAAGCTTGAGGCTCATGGCAGCCATCTTGACACTGTGAGGAGAAAACCTGCTAAGCCCACCCAGAGGAAAACAGAACTTGCAAGAAGGCTGGATTCTGGTGATACCTTGAGCACCTGGCTCCAGCTGTGCCTGATACCATCCCTGACATTTTTATTTATTCGCTGAAACAAAACATCTCTTTGTGTGTATGTGTGCATGTGTGTATGTGTGCATGTGGGAGAGAAAGAGGTTAACTCAGTCTGAACTGACTGTTCTCTGTTGCAACCGAAAAGCCCCATAAAATAGTCCAGAGTCAGACAGAAGCACTGAGAGGCCCTTCCTAATCAGCATGTACCCTGGGGGGGAGGGGGATTCATTCTGGGATTGCAGGAGTGATCAGTGCTGCCTGTATTCAGACCGTGGTGGTCCCCGAGCGTGGGGGCGCGAGGAGGAGGCTTCAGTGCTTGCGTGCTGGGCCGTCTCACACAGAATCACAGTCCATGGTGCCCCTGCTCTGGAGGAGTATTTTTCAGCAGCAAATAGAGTGGTTTGCAAATAAACAAGCGCCTGGAACAAATCCTGAAAAGGAGAGCATCTGTGTGTGGCACAACTGCTTTGAGAGTTTGCTCCCGAAGGTAACCTGCAGGTGCTCGCTTCTTTCTCCACCAATCAGCCATCTGTGGTTGGCGAGACTTAGGGTGTCATTGACTTTGTGCTCCTCACTTCCACAAGGGTGCACCCCCACCCCAACCCAAACCCCTGAATTCCACAAAGGTAAGCCCCACAGCTTCATTTGTCAGCGATTCCAGGAGATGTGGTCTCGCCAAGTGATAAATGTGTGAATCTAGAAGGCACAGTGACCGCTTTGGAGCTAGGCAGGCCTAACGTCTCCTCCCAGTTCCTCGGTGGCACTGGAAACCACTGGAACTTCCCTTTCTTTCGGGTGAGCTCATCCTAAGGATTTCGTGATGTACTTCCCCAGCTCGTAGGAAGGGATTCAGCAATGGAACTGTCCTTTCCCTGCTCACTAGGTTCTGAGCTTCTTAAGTACGCGTTTGATGGGAACAGGTGGGAGGAGCACGTCCTAGTTGCCCCTGCACCCCCCACACCAAAGCCTGCACACAGGAGGTGTTCTGAAAAGGCCTGTTGAATGAGCATAGGACTGAACCTGGCCTCAGCTGCGCTAGTTCTGTGGGGTTCCAGCCTCCTTGGTTCTAAAGGATTTTGACTGTCCACTCAAAAGTTTGTGCCAAGCTTCTTAGAATCTATGGGATCTCCATTTGTGTTTGCTTTCTTAAAAAAATAAATCCACATTATTAATGCTTTTATTTTATAAATTGATTTATTTTAAGTGGATGATAATTACTTTACTATAGTATGATGGCTTTCGCCATACATCAACATGAATTGGCCATAGTATCCATGTGTCTCCCCCCAGCTGAACCCCCTCCCCCCACCCTCTCCACCGCGTCCCTCCAGGTTGTCACAGAGCAGTGGCCCTGGGTTCCCTGCTTCATGCATCGAACTCGCACCGGTCACCCAGTCTACACATGGTAAGGCACAGGTTTCAATGCTATTTTCTCAAGTCATCCCACCCTCTCCCTCTCCCACTGAGTCCAGAAGTCTGTTCTTGACGTCTGTGTCTCCTTTGCTGCCCTGTATGTGTGTTTGTTTTTTTGAGACCCACATGGTGTCAACATTGAGGCCTCATAGTGGATCCATCAAGAGCCTCAGTCTGCAGACATGTGGATGTGACTCTGATCTTGCCACTCCCCTATCTGGAGCATTTTGGTAGCTTTCCCTGGCACTTGGAGAAAGTCCAAACTTCTCACACGGTCACCAGAGCCATCCGGAGCCGCCTTCATCTTGCAGACAGGGTTGCGCAGTGCATTCCTAGTAACAAACTGTGTTCCAAATCTCTGTTGCCTAGCACATAGCCGCTAGCCATGCAGCTACCAAGCACTTAAAATGTGGCTAGGCTAAAGTAAAATGTATTGTGAGGGTGAAATGCACACTAGCTTTTGAAGACTTAGTATCTTAAAAAAAAGTAAATATCACATTAATAACTTACATACGGATGATATCTGGAAAGGATGATACATGTGATACATTCTTAAATATATATATGTGATATAGTGTGTTAAATAAAATGTTATTAAAATTAATTTCACCATTTCTTTTCCCTCATTTGAGGTGGATACTAAAAAGTTTTAAATCATATATGTGGCTTGCATCTGGGGTTTCCATTACATTTCTATCAGATGCCCCTAATCTAAACTGTGAGTGATGGTGTGTTGGTGTGGGAGGTCAGTGAGGTCTGGGGCAGTCAAGAAAATCAGGCAAAGCTCAGATTGGGTGATGAGGTAGGCAGAGAGGGACTTTTGGGAGCAGTCTCCTTTGGCTGTTTTCTCTGATTTCCCCTGTGAATAAAATGGACTGTCTGTCCTTTTCCCCCTAGTCTTGTCTCCTGCCATTCCTCACCTACCACCCCCCCAGCATCCTATGTGCTGGCACAGTGGAAACACTGGCGGTCTTGCTGCAGAGGCTGAGCTCCTCATTCACCCCAGTTTCCTTCCCAGAAATGCCCCTCACCCAGAAGGGAGCATCTGGGTTCTCGGACTTGGGCATGTTCAGGGTTTCTTGACAGAGTAACATTTGGGTCTGCTGTCCAATGTCCATGTCCCCCTTCTGGAAGCCATGTGCTTTTTTCTTAGTCAAGGTGGGAAAAGAGACACAGGTCCATTCCTGATGTGACCACCAGAGGGAGCGCCCAATGATTTTCTGTACATGAAAGGAAATGATTGTCCAGTCCATGGATACTGACAAAGAAAACTTGAAAAGGTGTCTTCCTACAAACCTCAGCATCTTCTTGCTAACATGCCAAGAACAATCACTGAATGCTTTTAGTCTGTTCAATGCATCCATCTGGGATCTGAGAAGCATTGCCTTATTAAATCTAGGTCATTTGATTCTGGATATCAGTTTGTCTTGGGAGCTGGCCCTACATTTTACAAGGTGAATTCTGGAGCAAAAAGATTAAAGATTCAGAAAGAGTAAAGTTAACACTGAGCCCTTGGCCTGGTAAACTGACAATCATGCCAGAATAACTATTCTAAAGCTCTGATCCTCATTTCACAATCAGTATGAAGAATGCCACCATCACCTCCCTTCCCCACACTTGTCTGGGTCTTTTAACTCATATTTAAATTGATTATCTCATTTATTATTATTATTATCATTTTCCCAGGCACTTTGGATCATTATAAGATTGCTGGTAATGACAGACTATAATTAAGCTTAAGACATATTTTTCTTTTAGGAAGAGGAGAATCAGCTCTAGCTGAGATTCCAGATTGCTCGGGCTGTAATTTGTGGTACTGTCACAAAGGGGTCCTTTCCCGGCAGCGGTGCATGCGATGATGAGCAAGGAGCTGCAGTTGGGGGCACGTGCCTCTCTCCTCACTCTCTCTGGAGCCCACAGAATGGATGCCTAAATAGCTGAGCATCGTTTGAGACTGATTACAGGCCAGATCCCGCTATTGTGCCTCATCAGTTGTCATTGTTGGGACTGCAATTGCGCTGGGAAGGTTCTCTTTGCCGCCTGCTCCAAGCTCATTTCTAGGACAGGAGAGAAAGAGTCTGGTGAGCTTGAGGCTGGAGTGGGGAGGATTGTTCTGATTGTTGCCGGAGGAAGGTCTTGGCAGATCATTGGAAATGCAAGATGGACTGGTTTCAGCCATGATGCCAGTAACGCTGGTCCTCCTTTGACTCCCAGATCTATGGATAATCTGTCACAAAGAGGGCTGAAGTCATGACTCTGTTCTCATCAGTTGTATGAATTAAGCAAGCAGCTTAACTTTTATGGTCTACTTTTCTCATCTGTACAATGGGATAAATAATACTCTCCTATTTGAGTACCGATGGAAAGAAACATGAAGAACCTAGAGACAGCTAGATGTAGATATAGATAGAGATACATGAGTATACAGACATATAATATATGTGGTAGATATAGCAACAACCCATATATATTATTATGGGTATTGTGGGTGCATGTGTATGTAGTTTCTTAGTAGTAGGGATCAGACTGGATAGAGGATTTTTTATGCTGAAAGATGAAGGCTACACTTGACTGCCTAATGATGATGATAAACTTGCACTGAGCTCTGAGCACTTTCCACGCATTAAAGCAGTGATTCTCAGTAAAACAAAAAAC
>SJYX01019970.1:287569-388463 GCA_006410675.1 Oreotragus oreotragus
GCCTGTTGAATGAGCATAGGACTGAACCTGGCCTCAGCTGCGCTAGTTCTGTGGGGTTCCAGCCTCCTTGGTTCTAAAGGATTTTGACTGTCCACTCAAAAGTTTGTGCCAAGCTTCTTAGAATCTATGGGATCTCCATTTGTGTTTGCTTTCTTAAAAAAATAAATCCACATTATTAATGCTTTTATTTTATAAATTGATTTATTTTAAGTGGATGATAATTACTTTACTATAGTATGATGGCTTTCGCCATACATCAACATGAATTGGCCATAGTATCCATGTGTCTCCCCCCAGCTGAACCCCCTCCCCCCACCCTCTCCACCGCGTCCCTCCAGGTTGTCACAGAGCAGTGGCCCTGGGTTCCCTGCTTCATGCATCGAACTCGCACCGGTCACCCAGTCTACACATGGTAAGGCACAGGTTTCAATGCTATTTTCTCAAGTCATCCCACCCTCTCCCTCTCCCACTGAGTCCAGAAGTCTGTTCTTGACGTCTGTGTCTCCTTTGCTGCCCTGTATGTGTGTTTGTTTTTTTGAGACCCACATGGTGTCAACATTGAGGCCTCATAGTGGATCCATCAAGAGCCTCAGTCTGCAGACCTGTGGATGTGACTCTGATCTTGCCACTCCCCTATCTGGAGCCTTTTGGTAGCTTTCCCTGGCACTTGGAGAAAGTCCAAACTTCTCACACGGTCACCAGAGCCATCTGGAGCCGCCTTCATCTTGCAGACAGGGTTGCGCAGTGCATTCCTAGTAACAAACTGTGTTCCAAATCTCTGTTGCCTAGCACATAGCCGCTAGCCATGCAGCTACCAAGCACTTAAAATGTGGCTAGGCTAAAGTAAAATGTATTGTGAGGGTGAAATGCACACTAGCTTTTGAAGACTTAGTATCTTAAAAAAAAGTAAATATCACATTAATAACTTACATACGGATGATATCTGGAAAGGATGATACATGTGATACATTCTTAAATATATATATGTGATATAGTGTGTTAAATAAAATGTTATTAGAATTAATTTCACCATTTCTTTTCCCTCATTTGAGGTGGATACTAAAAAGTTTTAAATCATATATGTGGCTTGCATCTGGGGTTTCCATTACATTTCTATCAGATGCCCCTAATCTAAATTGTGAGTGACGGTGTGTTGGTGTGGGAGGTCAGTGAGGTCTGGGGCAGTCAAGAAAATCAGGCAAAGCTCAGATTGGGTGATGAGGTAGGCAGAGAGGGACTTTTGGGAGCAGTCTCCTTTGGCTGTTTTCTCTGATTTCCCATGTGAATAAAATGGACTGTCTGTCCTTTCCCCCCTAGTCTTGTCTCCTGCCATTCCTCACCTACCACCCCCCCAGCATCCTATGTGCTGGCACAGTGGAAACACTGGCGGTCTTGCTGCAGAGGCTGAGCTCCTCATTCACCCCAGTTTCCTTCCCAGAAATGCCCCTCACCCAGAAGGGAGCATCTGGGTTCTTGGACTTGGGCATGTTCAGGGTTTCTTGACAAAGTAACATTTGGGTCTGCTGTCCAATGTCCATGTCCCCCTTCTGGAAGCCATGTGCTTTTTTCTTAGTCTGTATTATCCTCCAAAAAGAGATACTAAGAAAAGGATTTGGGTTGTGATTTAGCGGGGAAGAAGTCCCAAAAAACATTGTGAGGGAGTAGCGGTATGAGACAGGGAAAGGATGGAAGGCAATGCAGGCTGGATTAGTAAGACCACTGTAGGCAAAGGGGACTCAGTTCCGTGGGAACACAATGAGAAATGGTGTGGCATACCTCTCATAACGGTCCAGCTGTGGGTGAGTAAGCTGGGACACTTACTCTCTAACTTTTGTTCTTTGATCTGGGTCAATTGTGAAATATTAACTCTGACTTCCTGGTGGCTCAGATGGTAAAGAATCTGCCTGCTGTACAGGATACCTGGGTTTGATCCCTCGGTCAGGAAAATCCCCTGAAGAAGGGCATAGCTACCCCCTCCAGTATTCTTGCCTGATGAATTCCATGTAGAGCCTGGCAGGCTATAGTCCATGGGGTGGCAAAGAGTTGGACATGATTGAGCGACTAACACTTCATACTTCAGTGAAGAGATAGTGAGTGCCCTCTGGCAGAAAGATGCAGGGAACAGTATTTAGAGTATATAAGAAATGTCAGCAACTGACCTTCAGAAAAAGCTGCAGGGAAACGGACAAAACACAGTAGCTGCTTCATCTTACAAGACAGAGAAGAGAAATGAAGAGAAGTGGGATCCTTGATGATGTTTCTGGTTTGTTGGATCTAGCAGTACCTGAAGGCAACATCTAGACTTCTCATTGACCTACGCCTATGAATTCCGCATACTATTTAAACTGGTTTGAGATGAGTTTTCTGTTATGTGCAATATATTGACTTCTAATTCATTTATTTCCAAACTTTGTTCCCACAAAGAAGATTCCCTGTGGTTCAAAAGCAGGACTGATGGGTAAGTCATGCCATTGTTTCCTTCCTGAGACAGGAGTGCAATGGTAAGTGAATGAGCTGCTGCTTGAGGCCATATCCAAGTTCTTCTTGTGACATAGCAGCATTCTAGTAAAGAGGACCACACTGGAGAATCCATCACCTCTCTCTAAACACAGTCAGCTCCGTGTTCCAATCTGAACCCCACATCTAATGCTTTAGGTTTATTCCAGAAAGCTGAATTCACATTAAAAATCTTGCTTTTAAGCACAAAGGCTTAATTTTAAAAAATTTCTTTGATGCTTCAGGAATTCTTACAGAATAATAAATGGAAAATAATGAAGGAGTTATTTATATACACTATAAAAAACTTGTTTATACAAATAATTTATGAAGAATAAGGAAGAAGTTAGAAAAAGAGAAATTTCTCTTGAAATTCTCATCATTTCACAAAGATTGATGGATTCAGGAGGACATCTGTAATCCAGGAAGATTTAGCATAACATCTGAGACTCCCCAGAACTCTGCCTCTCTACTATCACATGTTGGACCTACCAGCTTGGGGCAATTTCTCTTCTCAGTTTCGCTTTGGAGGCATGAGTTGGAAGGTGGGAAAAGAGACACAGGTCCATTCCTGATGTGACCACCAGAGGGAGCGCCCAATGATTTTCTGTACATGAAAGGAAATGATTGTCCAGTCCATGGATACTGACAAAGAAAACTTGAAAAGGTGTCTTCCTACAAACCTCAGCATCTTCTTGCTAACATGCCAAGAACAATCACTGAATGCTTTTAGTCTGTTCAATGCATCCATCTGGGATCTGAGAAGCATTGCCTTATTAAATCTAGGTCATTTGATTCTGGATATCAGTTTGTCTTGGGAGCTGGCCCTACATTTTACAAGGTGAATTCTGGAGCAAAAAGATTAAAGATTCAGAAAGAGTAAAGTTAACACTGAGCCCTTGGCCTGGTAAACTGACAATCATGCCAGAATAACTATTCTAAAGCTCTGATCCTCATTTCACAATCAGTATGAAGAATGCCACCATCACCTCCCTTCCCCACACTTGTCTGGGTCTTTTAACTCATATTTAAATTGATTATCTCATTTATTATTATTATTATCATTTTCCCAGGCACTTTGGATCATTATAAGATTGCTGGTAATGACAGACTATAATTAAGCTTAAGACATATTTTTCTTTTAGGAAGAGGAGAATCAGCTCTAGCTGAGATTCCAGATTGCTCGGGCTGTAATTTGTGGTACTGTCACAAAGGGGTCCTTTCCCGGCAGCGGTGCATGCGATGATGAGCAAGGAGCTGCAGTTGGGGGCACGTGCCTCTCTCCTCACTCTCTCTGGAGCCCACAGAATGGATGCCTAAATAGCTGAGCATCGTTTGAGACTGATTACAGGCCAGATCCTGCTATTGTGCCTCATCAGTTGTCATTGTTGGGACTGCAATTGCGCTGGGAAGGTTCTCTTTGCCGCCTGCTCCAAGCTCATTTCTAGGACAGGAGAGAAAGAGTCTGGTGAGCTTGAGGCTGGAGTGGGGAGGATTGTTCTGATTGTTGCCGGAGGAAGGTCTTGGCAGATCATTGGAAATGCAAGATGGACTGGTTTCAGCCATGATGCCAGTAACGCTGGTCCTCCTTTGACTCCCAGATCTATGGATAATCTGTCACAAAGAGGGCTGAAGTCATGACTCTGTTCTCATCAGTTGTATGAATTAAGCAAGCAGCTTAACTTTTATGGTCTACTTTTCTCATCTGTACAATGGGATAAATAATACTCTCCTATTTGAGTACCGATGGAAAGAAACATGAAGAACCTAGAGATAGCTAGATGTAGATATAGACAGAGATACATGAGTATACAGACATATAATATATGTGGTAGATATAGCAACAACCCATATATATTATTATGGGTATTGTGGGTGCATGTGTATGTAGTTTCTTAGTAGTAGGGATCAGACTAGATAGAGGATTTTTTATGCTGAAAGATGAAGGTTACACTTGACTGCCTAATGATGATGATAAACTTGCACTGAGCTCTGAGCACTTTCCATGCATTAAAGCAGTGATTCTCAGTAAAACAAAAAACTGACAACAAGAACGAAAAAAATCTCTCCGCTCTTGGGCAGGACAGTTCATGCTCTTTGGGACTGTCCTAGGCATCGCGTGATTGTCAAGGTCCTTGAAGACCCTCAGCCTCTCTGCCCACTAAGCATGGCCAGTGCATCTTCAGTCATATGACAGCTCAACCCCTGTACTTCTTTTAAAATATCCACCAAGAACCCTTTTGTTAAGTGTAGGCATGTATCATCCAATGCAAAAGCTCCCAGCCACGTGTACCGATGGGGCACTTGAAGCTAGTTTGAATTGAGATGCACTGTGAGTGTAAAACAATACACCCTGGATTTTAAAGATTCGGCATGGAAAAAAACCCTGCAGTATCTCATGAATATTTTGTAATGTTGATTATACAATGGAAGGATAATATCTTGAAAACAGTATATTAAATAAGGCATTTGGATTCATTTCACCTGTTTCCTTTTACTTTTAAAAAGTGGCTATTAGAAAATGTTGAAGTAGACCATAATTTGCATTTGTGGTTTCTGTTATATTTGTATTGGGCATTGCTAGTAGGGACTGGGATGTTGTGGGAGGTTTCAGAGTCATAATGCTGTCAGAGCTGCTGGGGCAGACACTGCTAGAATGGCCCAGCAAACATCTGTGTTCTGTTTCTTCTGTACTAACAACATCCTGGTTGAGTCTGGAAAAATGCCCTTTTCCTTAACTTCCCAGGTTACCTCGTTCCTGCTCCAAAGGTACGAATGGAAGTCGACTGGATGAGGCATCTGAGAAAACTATTGCTAAACTGAGAAAAAGGGGATTTGGCTGACAAGTGCCTTTTGCCCGTGACTCCTTGCCCCTCTCTCTGCCTGGAAGGCAGCACAACGTCTGGGGGCAGAGTAGCCTTCTTGAAACCGTGAAGTTGACAGTAATTCTCTAAGAATGGTGGGAACAGTAAGAAACTGGTTGCTTGAGCAATATCACTAACCCGACGCAGCCCACCCCTGAGCTCTTCAAGCTGTAAGCAGAACCTCTTTTGAGTAGGCTCCTGCAGTTGGGTTTCTGTGACATGAACTGAGTATTAGATTAACCAATTACCTTCTTCACATTTTGGAGTCAATACAGTATATATTTTCACTCTGTCCCAAACATTAGGGCATCCTCGGTCTGTTTGGGGACGTTCTGGCATTAAGAGCGGAGCTTCTCCATGGTAGAACTCAGAAAACATGATTGCTCAGACCTCTCCCCTCATGAGACTCTCTCAATCAGACTGACATAAGGGAGACTTCAATTCAGAGGAACTGGAGAGAGGGAATCTGTGGGCTATGCCCCAGTAGCTGTTGAGTAAGCTCCTTTTCTGCTTAGTCAGTCCACGTCAGCATCTACAGCCTGTCAGCTAGAAGCCCAATAAACACAGTTGCGATTTGGTGAGGGTCCTGCTCCTCCAGAGTCTCTTACTGAACTCCAGGTTTCCCCCCAGAAAGACATATGACCCTTAGGAGTGACTGACCAGAGATCAGGTACTTCCTTTGGATGTCTGTGACACAGGCAAAAGGCAAGACAACTTTTGGCACCCCTGCCCATCTCTCAGGTCACCACAAGGCAGGGATCTCTGAGCTGAAGTTACTGATGAAGAAACTAAGGTAAAGACCAGTCCTGCACAGGGAAATCTAACAAGTGAGGAGTTGCCCAAACCTCAGCCTTCTGACTCCCAATAAAATACACCTTCCAGTTCACCTTTCCACCTTCAGCCTAAACAAATGTGTGTAGAGTTAGACAGTGTGGATTCAAATCATTGCACCAATAGTTTACCCACTGTGTGACCTTAGCCAGATCACTTAACCTCTCTGAGCTCTGGTTTCCTCTTTCACAGAATCGCCTTCTTGATCATGTAAACTGTGGTCACCCAGGGCTCCCTCTGCTTAGAAGTTTCCCTGTTTTGTTTCCTACTTCGTTGTTACCATCTGGAAATTCTTAAATTGTGAACAAGGAGCCCAGCATTTTCATTTTTCATGGGCCTTGCAAATGATGTAGCTAGTCCTGCTACTTTATAAAATGGAAATAATATTTACTTCAAAGGTTTGCCATGAGAATCAAATGAGAAAATGGCTCTTGGGATCTTAGCCTGGTGCCTGGAAATAGCATCATCTCAGCAAATGATAACTGTTCCACGTCGGTGCAGATTGCTTTTCCTGTGGGATCTTGCCTGACAGGCTAAGCTCCTGCTTGCTCACTAACCTCCATGTAGTCAGGGCCCATCTGGGGACAAACTTGACACCTACTGCAGCTTCAAGGAAGTGGGAAAACTTAGGCAACCCCAAATTCCCCGAGGTGGAATTTTGTTTCAGTTCTTTCCAAATGTCAGGGCACATTGCACTTATGTGACTTTGATACTGCAGATGGAATTTCCTAGAGAACTCCTCGATGAGAAATCCAGGCCATGTGATTAGCCAGAAACACTGGAGGCTCCTAGCTCCAAGTCACCTTCATCTTCTGGACGCTGACATCCATCTGCATGGGAAAGAACCGAGGTTTGGGGATCAGACCCCTCCTGAATCCTCCTTAAATCTCTCTGGACCTCACCTCTTATTCCAGCTGCTTCTTCAGTGACCTGCTCCAAGCAGATGCTGACCAGCTTTGCCCAGGGGCAACTGGACACTTTGTGTGGGATCCACCTTGGGATAGAGGACATGCATCCTGATGTCATGGCATGGGGCACCCCAGAGACTGCCCAATGCAGAAGAAGGCAACAGGGAATGCCTGCCAGGCCACCCTTGCCAGTGGAGGCTGAGAGCTGATAGATAAATGCTTCTAGCCCTTCCGCAGGGTGCTCTGAGATTCAGGTCACATGGCCACTTAGCTGTCCCTAGTGGGATCGGGTAGCAGTCCCTGTGTCACAGGCCAGCCTGTCTCCTCTCCCTGTTCCTCAGTCCTGCTCCCAGGAGTCACAGTCCCCTTGCAATAAAGCTTTTGTCTCAGGCCCTGCTTTCTGGGGACCCAGGCTGAGATGATCCCCATGACTCTCCTGAAATGAAATTCATTTTTAATAACCTACCTCCACACATATTTTTTTAATCAATATGGTGCTCTAACTGTATTTTAATAGAGAAATAAAAAGAAGTAATAAGAAACATCTTTCAATTTGTCCATGTTCAGCTAAACTATATTAGAAGACCAAGCGAGCAGGGTAGACACCGGTGCCTTTGTGTGGATTCACTCACCATGAATGTGACCTGGTGGGCAGAGACTGGAAGCAGGATCAGGGGACTTGGTTCCAGGGGTCAGCTCTGCCATTAACCCCCCGTGTCATTCAAGTCCTTGTCTCTGGGCATCTGTTTCCTCAAGGGTGAAAGATGGCATTGAACTGTGAGCTCGTTAAGGACCAGCTCTGCCCTGTTTCTAGATGGCTTCTGATCTTCTGACCTTTTCTGAACACTTGTTTTCTTGCCTGGCCTCCCTCCAGCTGTTAGATCAGCCATCAAGAGCTGAAATAATAAAGTTGGTATTGAAGATCCATACCAGCCCAGGCACCGAAAGATGAGGCAAAGTTTGCCATTATGAAATTTACATTCTGGGAGGAGATGGGGTGGCTTGCTAGGTAGCAAGCAAACAACTGAACATAGAGCATGTGTTGCATGCTAAGTCGCTTCAGTCACGACCGACTCTTTGCTACCCTATGGACTGTAGCCCACCAGGCTCTTCTGCCCATGGGATTCTCCAGGCAAGAATACTGGAGTGGGTCGCCATGCCCTCCTCCACAGATCTTCCCAACCCAGGGATCGAACCCTAGTCTGTCTCCTGCTTTGGCAGGCAGATTCTTTACCTCTAGCGCCACCTGGGAAGCCCCANCCCTATGGACTGTAGCCCACCAGGCTCTTCTGCCCATGGGATTCTCCAGGCAAGAATACTGGAGTGGGTCGCCATGCCCTCCTCCACAGATCTTCCCAACCCAGGGATCGAACCCTAGTCTGTCTCCTGCTTTGGCAGGCAGATTCTTTACCTCTAGCGCCACCTGGGAAGCCCCAGCTGGCACCGCAGCTGAGGGCAGGAAACCTGACTCCAGTCCTCCCAGTGCGGAAGGCCCCTGGAGGACTCAGGCCAATCAGACATCCAGGCTCGGTTCCCTTCTGCAACATCACCACCTAGTGGACCTGCCAGAGTGCTTCTCTAGTGGGGATAATAATAAATCCCAGTTGCCCCAGGGAAGAAGGAGCAGGTTCTATCTGGAAGAAAAAGGCCATTGATCAGCTGGAGCCTCTAAGCTGCCTTCCTTGACCTCTTTAGCAAGTCAATAGTCTTCATAGCCAGGCACTGTCAAAAGAAAAGGATTTTTCTGAGTTCCTCTAGTTGTAATATATGTTAGAGCTTGACTGATTAGAACAGAGTTTTGCCTTAGGACAGAGGAAAAAGAAGCCACGGTATGAGGCAGAGAAGATGGGTGGTCCATTTCTTCTACTTTGGCAGATTATGGGAGGAAGGGGAGAGAGGCAGGGGAGGCCAAGGACCAGCCAAGGCCCTAGAAGTGGGGGATGTGCTGCAGAGGTCAAGGCAAGAGCGGAGAACTCAGAAGAGCCAGGGGCCCACTTCTCCCAAGTCCCAGTGCAGACTGCAGGGTCTAAGGCAATGAGGGGCCTCTTCCAACATGGCCCCAGCGGAGGGATGGTGAATCTTATGGAGAAGCTTCTGGCCCTCTGGGATCTCATTGTCTACATGCCCTGGAAAGCAGGGCTGCAGAGGCCAAGAGGACTGACAGGGGGACAAAGAGGTCACTAACCTCAGATTTGCAGATGACACCACCCTTATGGCAGAAAGCGAAGATCTAAAGAGCCTCTTGATGAAAGTGAACGAGGAGAGTGAAAAAGTTGGCTTAAAGCTCAACATTCAGAAAACTAAGATCATGGCATCTGGTCCCATCACTTCACGGCAAATAGGTGGGGAAACAGTGTCAGACTTTATTTTTCTGGGCTCCAAAATCACTGCAGATGGTGACTGCAGCCATAAAATTAAAAGATGCTTACTCCTTAGAAGGAAAGTTATGACCAATCTAGACAGCATATTAAAAAGCAGAGACATTACTTTACCAACAAAGGTCCATCTAGTCAAGGCTATTGTTTTTCCAGTAGTCATGTATGGATGTGAGAATTGGACTATAAAGAAAGCTGTGTGCCAAAGAACTGATGCTTTTGAACTGATGTTGGAGAAGACTCTTGAGAGTCCCTTGGACTGCAAGGAGATCCAACCAGTCCATCCTAAAGGAGATCAGTCCTGGGTGTCCACTGAAAGACCTCATGTTGAAGCTGAAACTCCAATACTTTGGCCACCTGATGCGAAGAACTGACTCATTTGAAGGGACCCTGATGCTGGAAAACACTGAGGGCTGGAGGAGAAGGGGGACAGAGGATGAGATGGTTGGATGGCATCACCAATTCAGTGGACATGAGTTTGAGTAAACTCCGGGAGTTGGTGACGGACACGGAGGTCTGGCGTGCTGCGGTTCATGGGGTCGCAAAGAGTGAACATGACTGAGCAACTGAACTGAACTGAACTGATCTTTTATTATGATCCCAGCTGTATAGATAAGGGAACCTACCCAAGGTCACTGAGAGAGAATAGATGGCATAAGCCAGACCTTAGTGGTCCCAGAGCCAGGATCTAGAAAATTCTACATACACGTGAAGATCTTTCCTTAACCCCACTCCTAGTGCCATGAGGACCCTGAAAGCTCTCCTGAAGAAGCAGCCGAGAGGGTGAAAATCTGAAATACTGTGTTTGACTCACCACAGCCTGAATGATCTAATGAGTCTATTAAAACTGTAGGATTAGACTGAGTTTACATGGACTATATTTACCCACTGGTGTGGGATCCACTAAAAAAAAAAAATGTTAGGTCAATTAGAGGAAAAAATACACAAGCTTAATTTTTCACTTGTTTAAATGGAGTGCAAGTCAACTTATGACTTAACATCAATTCTTAGCCTGGCTTACCAAAGGGGCTATTTGACCTAAACTTGAGAGTCAGATAGTACTGCTTTGGAATTCTAGCTGAGCTAGTCACTAGCTATTTGACTTTGAACAACTTACTTAACCCTCGAGGGCTTCAGTTTCTTCATGTGTAAAATGATCACAAGTGTATATTGTTTAGACCAGAGAGCAGCAAACATTTTGTATAGAAGTCCAGACAGTAAATATTTTAGGCTTTGTAGGTCATGGAAACTCTGTCTCAACTATTCAGCTCTGTGGTTGAAGCATAAAAACAGCCACAGGTGGCCTGCAAATAGTGAGTGTGGCTGTGTTCTGTCATGTTGTTCAGTGGCTAAGTCATGTCTGACTCTTTGCGATCCCATCAACCAACATGTCAGGCCTCCTTGTCTTTCACCATCTCCTGGAGCTTACTCAAGCTCATGTCCGTTGAGTCAGTGAGGCCATCGAGCCACCTCATCTTCTGTCATCCCCTCCTCCTGCCTCCAATCTTTCCTAGCATCGAGGTCTTTTCCAATGAGTCAGTTCTTTGCATCATGTGGCTGAAGTATTGGAGCTTCTGCTTCAGCATCAGTCCATCCAGTGAATATGCAGGGTTGATTTCCTTTAGGATTGACTGGTTTGATCTCTTTGCAGTCCAAGGGACTCTCAAGACTCTTCTCCAGCACCACAGTTCAAAAACATCATGAAAATAAAGTTTTTTTTTTTTAATGGATGAGTTCTAATAAAATTTTATTTATAAAATCAGACAGCACTGATCCCCAGGAGTCCTTGCTGCAGTGAGGACTGGGGAAAGGATGACCTCTGAGGCTTTTCATGTTCCCATACAGCCTTCTTTGTGTTTCTGTGCTCTGATACCACACATGCAGGCTTTACCTACAATGGAGTTACAGAAGCAACACGGACTTTGTAGTCAAACATGCGTGGAACAGCCTTGGGCATCAACAAAGCTACAGCTCTTCTGTATTTGTTAGTTAAAGCAGGAATGTAGCACAGTGGATGAAAGTGTACTATCTTTGATGCCAGATTTTCCTGGGTTCAAAGCCAGGCTCTTCCACTTGCTGACTGTGTGACCAGACAACTTCTTTAACCCCTCTGTGCCTCTTTTGCTCAGTCTGTGAATGGATATAATGATTTGACCTGTCCTGCAGGACTTTTGAGGACTAAGTGAGAAGATAGGTAAAGAATTCATAAAATAGCACCCGGCTTTGGCCAAGTGCCATGTCAGGGTTGGATATGATTAGTATTCTCTGTGATTTTAGGTAAATGACATGAGCTGTTTAGTTTCAGCTTCCTCATAGTAGTGCCCCTTCCCGTTGGTTATGAGGATAAGGTGCAAACGTTTGTGTATGGTGCAAACTATCCAGATGCACAAACTAAAATCAGAGTGGGGACGCTTCTCCCCAGCTGCACTTTGAGCATCTTAAAACAATATAGTGCTTAAAAGTGTGGATTCTGGATTAAGGTTGCCAGATTTCGCAAATAAAAGTACAGGATACTGCATCCGTTAAATCTGAGTTGCAGACAAACAAAGGATCATTTGTTAGCATAAAATATGAGAAGTGAAAGTTGCTCAGTCGTGTCCAACTCTGTGACCCCATGGACTGTAGGCTACCAGGTTCCTCTGCCCATGGAATCCTCAGGCGAGAATACGTTGTGGGTAACCATTCCCTGCTCCAGAGGATCTTCCTGATTCAGGGATCAAAACTGGGTCTCCTGCCTTGCAGGTGGATTCTTTACCAGCTAAGCCACTAGCATAAGCATATCCAGTGCAATATTTGGGATGTCCTTATGCTTAAAAAAAAAGTTCTTATCTGAAATTCAGATTGACTGGGCATCCTGCATTTTGACCCTATTCTGGTGGTGAACTATGTAATTATGTTCCCATCCCAGGTCTTAATCACTGTACCAACTTGAACAAGTCATCTGAGTTCGCCACTCTTTAGCAGTGTGACTTTGGCCACCTGATGCGAACAACTGACTCCTTGGGAAAGACCCTGATGCTGGGAAAGACTGAAAGCAGGAGGAGACGGGGACGACAGAGGATGAGACGTTTGGATGGCATCACTGACCTGACGGATATGCGTTTGGGCAAGCTCCGGGAATTGGTGACGGGCAGAGAAACCTGGCGTGCTGCAGCCCATGGGGTCGCAAAGAGTCAGACACGACTGAGTGGCTGAACTGAACTGAACTGAACTGAGCAGTGTGACCCGGGAAGCCCTCAAACTCTTCAAGCCTCCATTTTCTCATCTGCAGAGTGGAGATATGAGAGTGTCCGCTTCATGCGCTTGTGACATAGCAGGTGCTGGGTCGTCCCTAGACACAGCCCGTGTAATGAGAGCGTCTTTCTGCCATGGCCTCCTTCTCCACCCATGACTTGAATGGTTGTAGAACTTTCACATCTTTAATTTCCTAACAGCCATTGAGCTTTTGTTTGAATTCACTTATGTTTCGTTTGCAAGTGTCCACTTATCCCTTCCTCTGGGCATTCATGACTATAAATCATTGTCTGTGATTCCATGCTTAGAAAGAGCCAGGGCTGGAACCTACTCATTGGAGGTTTTTACTGGGTTATTTATTGTGACAGAAAATGCAAATGTATTGGCAGTAAACATCAGGGAAAATAGCTACCTCAGCAGTACCCACAGTACGTAAATGCAGATGGAAACGGTGGGGAGAGAGTGTCATTTTTAGTAAGTAGAGCAGATACTCCACTTCGCTGAATATATGAAATGCCAGAAAATTCACCTGACTTTCTACGTTACTGAAAGACATTTAAAGTTGACCTGCTTCTTCTTTCAGGACCCCAGAATGACATTATATTTCACTATATTTGGTGCTGTGTGATATGAAAGCTGATAAAACAGAAAATTAAAAATTAGAACATGATTGTGGGGAAAACAGAGCTTTACTGGGGTATATCTAGTTCCATCACCTGCAGGAAGGACCCTGCCTCAATGCGGGCAAATTTCCCTTTTCTTCTGGTCTATTTAAATGGCAACCCACTCCAGTGTTCTTGCCTGGAGAATCCCAGGGACAGGGTGCCTGGTGGGCTGCCATCCATGGGGTTGCACAGAGTCGGACACGACTGAAGCGACTTAGCAGCAGTAGCAGCAGCATTTTATACCAAAACATCTTTGCCAAGTGGTTAAGACTATATTTTTATGGTCTCTGTGGATAACTTGCAAATAGAAGTAAGGAACAGGAAGTCGAGCTCTCCAGATCTAGTCAAGGACCAAGAAATACTGACCTGTCCTGAGCTGTTGACAGTAGTGGAGAAAAGGCTCCTTTCCCTCTCCTGATGTTTCCCTCCACATGGAAGGAGCCCAGGAGTGTGACACTCCTGGTACCAGTGTGCCGGCTTCACCCTCTCCACCCTAGACAAGGTAGGGGGTGTCCTAATGAGACTGGTGACTTAGGATACAAAACTGAATGCACTAAACCCAGTCTCACCACTCCCTCCCTCCACCCTCCGCCCTGGTCTACCTGCCAAGAGCAAGTGTGTCTCTTGCTCCTCTATATTGCCAGTCTACGACCAGATGGTCAGTTTCAGCGTTCAGTGTTAGGAGACCCACGTGCCTGCAGATAACGTCACAGTCCCCAAGATGACCCTTATCAGTTAGAGCGATGCTATTCTGGCGTTTTCTCATTTCTCAGTGGGCACAGTTTTCAGACAGAAAACAGAAGCTTGTTTCTTAGTCTGTTTGGGCTGCTGTAACAGATCAGTAGGCCAGGGGGCTTCAACCACATCCATTTCTCTCAGTCTGGAGGCTGGAAGTCTATGATCAAGCTGCTGGCAGGTTTGTGACTGGTGAGGACCCACTTCCTGGCTTGCAGACAGCTGTCTTCTTTTAATATCCTCATGTGATAGACA
Source organism: Oreotragus oreotragus (assembly GCA_006410675.1). Lineage (NCBI taxonomy): Eukaryota > Metazoa > Chordata > Mammalia > Artiodactyla > Bovidae > Oreotragus > Oreotragus oreotragus. The sequence goes on from SJYX01019970.1 coordinate 301,933, forward strand.
GAGGGATCCCAGGTCTCCTCCTCTTTCTTTTTTTATAAGGGCACTAATGCCATTCTTGAGGTCTCCACCCTCATGACCTCATCACCTCCCAAAGGGCTCCACTTCCAAATACCATCACATTGGAGATTAGTCTTCAACATATGAATTTTGGGCTTCCCTGGTGGTGCTAGTGATAAAGAATCCACCTGCCAATGAAGGGGGTGAAAGAGAAGCAGTTTTGATCCCTGGGCCAGGAAGATCCCCTGAAGAAGGAAATGGCAACAAACTCCAGTACTCTTGCCTGGGAAATTCCACAGACAGAGGAGCCTGGTGGGTTACCACCCAAGAGGTCACAAAGAGTCCGACATGGCTGAGATCATGTCTATGTGAATGTTAAGAGGAAACAAATGTTCAGTCCACAGCTAGTGAGAGTTGCCTCAAAGCCCAAGGGCTGACAAGGATGTCTCTGAGGCATCCTGGGCGGCCTTCCGAACACTGACACCCTGCTCTAGGTCAGCCACAGCCAACAGGCCACACTGTCACTAAGACTCCTTCTTGGGAGTGGTTAAGGAAGTTAAGGCAACTGCATTCCTCTTCCCTACTCAATTTTTAGTCGACTAAGTTACTTCAGTTGCCCAGTCGTGACCCCATGGACTGCAGCACACCAGGCTTTTCTGTCCATCACCGACTCTCAGAGCCCACTCAAACTCATGTCCGTTGAGTCAGCAATGCCATCCAACTATCTCATCCTCTGTCGTCTCCTCCTCCCGCCTTCAATTTTTCCCAGGATCAGGTCTTTTCAAATGAGTCAGTTCCTCGCATCAGGTGGCCAAAATATTGGAGTTTCAGCTTCAGCATCATCCTTCCAATGAATATTCAGAACTGATTTCCTTTTGGATGGACTGGTTGGATCTTCTTGTAGTCCAAGGAACTCTGAAGAATCTTCTCCAACACCCCAGTTCAAAAGCATCAGTTCTTTGGCACTCAGCTTTCTTTATGATCCACCTCTCACATCCATATATGACTACTGGAAAAACCATAGCTTTGACTATACGGACCTTTGTCAGCAAAGTAATGTCTCTGCTATTTAATATGTTGTCTAGGTTGGTCATAGCTTTTCTTCTAAGGAGCAAGTGTCTTTTAGTCAATTCTTAGTCAAGACATTGCTCAAATACCTTCAAGAAACACCCATTAGTTTTTTAGCTCAATTGAATATTTTCTCCTTTTAATTTTAATACCAGTGTTTACTCAGGAAATGTATATTAACCTTAGTCAAGTGCTATTTGTGGAAATGGCACCTGTCACTTACGTGTGTGCTGGGGGCTATGGTAATGTGGTGAGTGGCTTGTAGGGGTTTAGTACATGTGGTACATATTTGTAAGTTTGTATCTGATGTGGCATGGTGTGTGATGTGTTTGTATGTTGTGTGTGGTGTGGTATGTGTGTAGGGGGGTATGGCATGGGTATACAGTGGTTTCGAAACTTCCTCAAATTAATGGATTCATTTGGCCATAATCTCATGGGTACATGGTCAGGACCAGGCAATTTGTATGGAGTGTTTTAGTTCTAAGATGAAATGCACTGAGAGATTGGGATGAATGAGCTTCTGACTTGCAGATTTAGAGAAAATCAGTTCTTCCATGCACTTCCCCACAAACACCAAACAGAAACCAGGAAAATGAACCAGGCCCTTCTCCCCTCTATTCTGGTTGAGAGTTCTTGCCCTGGCCTGAAGTGACCTTTTCTCCTAAAATTGTATCATCTGTGTTCATAACTCATGTTTGACTGGAATGTGCTGGTCAAGTTTGTTTATGACTAGTGTCTACTATGATCAGCAGGGCATCCATTCTGTTTGGTTGGTGCTTGTAGTGGACACACTTTAAGGTGATCTGTCTCCAGGGGTCATATTCTTTATAATCCCCTCCCTGTGAGTAAACAGGACTTGTGCCCTGCTTCAGACCAATAGAACGAGGCAAAAGTGACAGGACATCAGGCCCAAGATTCCTGATGACCATGCAGAAGCCAAAGGTTCACGCTGTGAGGAGACCAATGGCAAAGATTGATGGCATGCAACTGTGGAGCTAGAGGTGTTCTCATAACCACAACCAGCAGGAAAACAGGCCCTCAGTCCTATTATCTCAAGGAAATAAATTCTACCAACCACCTGAATGAGCCTGAAATCAGATCTTTCCATCAGCCTCCACATGAGAATGCAGTCTGGCTGCTACCTTGACTGCAGCCTCACAACGCCCTAAGCAGAGGACCAGGTGAGCAATGCCAGGACTTTTGACCCATGGGAACTGGAAGCCAACGAACGTGTTTCTTTTTAAGATGTGGTCATCATCTGGGCCCATCTGTGCTCAGTCATGTCTGACTCTTTATAACCCTTTGGACTGTAGCTCACCAGGCTTCTCTATCCATGGGATTTTCCAGACAAGAATACCGGAGTGGCCTGCCATTCCTCCTCCAGGGGATCTTCCCGGCCCAGGGATTGAACCTGCAACTCCTGTGTCTCCTGCATTGCAGGCAGATTCTTTACCTGCTGAGCCCCTGGGTGTGGTCATATATTAAACTAATTCAGGGCATACATCATACCAATAGTTAATTTAGTTGTCATCCCTCCTTGTCCCATTCATTGCACAATGAGTCGTACATTGCTTTGCAGACTATCCCCTAGACTCGGTGCTGTAATTATAGCTTAATGCAGTTATGACTTTTCCTCTTTACTTTCCTCTTTACCACAAGAACAAGAACTCTGTTCTACTTTTTAAAAAGCCCCCCAGTATATCAAAGTACCTGACACACAAGGGACACAGTCATAAGTGATTGGAGGCTTTGATCCTTTATTTGTTCAATTAAACCAAATGGGTCTTAAAGACAGAGGTACAGGGGACAAACTTTGACTGCATGATTAATGGGCACCCACTTAGGTCTCAGACATGCAGAGAACAAATCAAAAGCCTTCAAGATGATCGTGGTTCAACCCAGCCAGCAGAATCTTGTAACATCATCCCCTTCTCACCAGCAACGCAGTCAGAAAATACCCAAACATCCCTAGCCTTCTTTGTCATCTGTCAGGATGATGATTCTGCAGATCCGGCAGAAGTGTGACTGTAAAACTTCTTCGTGGCTTTTAAGTTTGCAAGTAGAAGAAGCAAGAGGCCCCTGTTGTGGCCATCTTCCATGTCAAAGAGGAGGAAGCCACCAAGAGGATGGATGCACGCTGCCCTTCCTCAGGAGCCCATTGTGGGCAGCCCTTCAACCCTGACTCAAGTGGGCGTGTCCAGATTCAAGCAGACCAGAAATCCAAGCCAAGTCAGGCAGGGCTACTTTTTATTCATAGGCTTACAGAACATGTTGAATTAAGAGGCACATCATTCAGTAAGTCTATTTGCTAAAGCTAAATGTGTATTCAGCCTTAAAATTCATCCATGGTAGCTTGCATTATAGATTGCAAAATTTGCTTTCATATACATATAAACTATTCTTATTTAAGTTACGTATTTAAAATCCATAAAATGGTACCAGATGGCATACTGGCCAATTTTACCACAGTTCTTATACATTCCTGATAAGTCGAAGAGATTGGCAGAGAATGCATAGCTTCCTACTAGAAAAAGAGAGATTCTGATACAAGCAGTGGAATAGTGTCAGGACCAGAGTGCCTCAGTGTAGAGCTAAGTAGTTTTACAATATAACTCTCATTTTAATTAGCATCACAACTGGTTCCCTTCTTTCATAATTGGGATACTGTTAAATTTGCCTGGTCTTTCCACCCTCCATTTGTCTGGCTGAGGCAAAGAATACCATTATTACTTTTCATTTTCTTCCAATTTATTTCTACTTTCCCAAAAGCATTTCTTTCACAGCCATCTGCCCTGCCTTTCTGCCTATTCCAGTGTCCCCAAGTCTGGGTCACTTTGCTCACTGCATCAACACCTAGATTATAGCAGCCCACTCCATAATCCTGTTTAACAGAATTTTTGACCACACTCTAATTAAAGAATTCTCTTCCAAAACTGTGATCGTGGGGCTGTTAACTCTGCAGAAGAATGGGGAAGCTGGCTAAAGAGCTTTTCTTTGGATGGCATGCAAATAAGACTCCCCTCCCGCAGACCTTCGTCTCTCTTTCATTATACCCCAGGTTGGAGAAATTTCCATTGCGAGTGTTCCTGGCAGCCAAACCTCCAGCATCCCATGCTGATTTCTTGCCTAAAAATACACAGCCTCTCATTCCGTGGGGAAGAAAAATGCAACACTGCCATTTCCAGCATGCTCCCCAAAGGCTGATGACGACCCGGGAGCAATTCATCATTATTCGTGCATTGGAGGTTTTGGCATTTCCCTCATGGAACTCTTCTTGTTTATCTTATGGACATTGTGATAAGAACCAGCTGTGTCTTAACTTTAACAGCCCCTCACCATAGCTAACTTGGGGAAGGGGCAGGGGGTGGGGTGGGGAGGAACTATCATGCTAGCTAAAAACCCTCCTAAGAACAGAAAATTATCTGTGACTTCCGGCAGAGTTTAGAGTCTTGCACAGAACTGCAGTTCTGTAGTGTTTAATTATTAAATGGACCAATTGATTGAATGGTGTCTGTTTAGGACGATTTTTCCTCTGTCTACGCACATTTTGTTGCATTTTTTATCTCAAGGTGCTGCTATAGTCAAAATCTGGATTAAAAGTCTTTACTGGGAGGGCACGGCAGTGTCACAGAAAGAGAACACAAAGCCTGCTGCTCAGAGGAAAGCTCTAGCCTTGTCACTCACAACTGGATAATCTTGAGCAGGCAATTGACTTAAGATTGTCTGTGTCTACTTTCTCCGAAATTAGAATAGTATCTGCCCTCCAGTCTGCCTTCAAAAACTGAAAAATTGAGATGAACACAATTGTATATTGGAAAAACAGAAAGTTTTCCCAAAACGCAGGGTTGTCTTTTCACCCATTATGCTAGGTAAAAACACTCCTTAGAACAGAAAATTATTTGTAACTTCTGGCAGAATTACAAGGGTCTTGCATGTAATAGCAGTTCTGTAGCTTTTAGTTGTTAATCACGTTCCTGAGAACACCATGATACTCACACCTAAGGTTTGTTTTCAGAGTGTTTGTGAGAGATCTATGCCTGACTCCATGGAGTTTGGGGACAAGTTCTCTCCCTTTAAGGCTGTGGGGCTTGGCCACATGGCCATACGAAGGGACTTGACATGGGTGCCTAGACACTGAGTTTATAAAGAAGAAATCAACTGCAAAGATGATCAATCAGTGGGTGATCGAGAGGCACGGAGAAGCCAGGGCAATGTCTTCTAAGGCCAGCCCCACGGGGGAGGGGCCCACATGTTTCTCTGCGTTGGGTTTTTGTTGTTGTTGTTGTTTGGGGCTTTTCTATTTGTTTTTTTTACTTCCATTATTACTGGAAGAAAGCTTCTTGCAGGAATTGTTTCTTAGGGTTCTTTGGAGGGAGCAGTAAGATTAATGAAGCAAAGCTTCCACAGCCTTGTGCCAAGAACATCTATGCTGTTTTGGTAAGTCGGCCAGAAAAAATACCTTGTCCCTCGGCATGGGGACTCTGTAGACAGAAGACTCCCATCCTGTCTACAGTTTTTTTAAAAGAAAAACTGAATGCCGCTGATGGGTTTCCCACCCTCTCATCCCCACACCCCTCCTCACCACCAGTTGCTTTAGGTTTTTCTTTCACCCTCCGATGTCTCATCTGGACTCAGCAAGTCCCCACCCACCCCCAGCCCCGTCCCCTCTGCTTCCTGGGTTTTCCAGATTCCAGGCAATGATTCCCAGTGTGGTGAGGGCAGAGGGTGGCCCCCAACTCCACCCTGAAAGGCAAGGCTGAAAAGGTGGTCACTGCTCTGAGAAGGCAGCAATGGAGAAGATGCCCTGTTCCCTCCTCTATCAGCAGCTGGAATCAGGAACATCACTGCGACCTGGCGCAAATGCTGGGATGGTCTAAATGCCTCCTGCACTTCTTGTCAAGTGCCTGCTTTTCTGCCAGGCTCGTCTGAGGGATTCCAGGTGCCTCTGATGGGACGATTTGCGTTTGTTGTTGTCAAGTTGCTAAGTCGTGTTTGACTCTTTGCGACCCCATGGACTGCAGCAAGCCAGGCTCCCCCGTCCATGGGATTCTCCAGGCAAGAATACTGGAGTGGGGTGCCATTTCCTCCTCCAGGGGATCTTCCTGACCCAGGGATCGAACCCATGTCTCCTGCATTGGCAGGCGGATTCTTTACCACTGAGCCACCTGGGAAGCCCAAGGATCTGGTATTTGTAGTCAACTCAAATGAACCAGGAAGGCAAAAAACATAGAAAAAGGAATGATTTGTGCTTAAAAATGAAAATAAACCACTTTTTTTCCCTGTTCACTCATGTTTAGTTGGAAAATTTGGAGCAGCAACGCTACTGTGTGTGGGTGAGTTGGGCTGGAAGCCCTGAGCCTGCAGTCCCAGAACGTCCCCAAGAGTGCTGCTGTGACCCTGGGCATTGTTCTCTAAGTGCTATTTATTGCCTTGATCTGCATTGCCCAAAGTCTGGAAACAACAAACACATTCATATTTGTGACAAAACATCTACCTACTCATGACTTGGCAAACAATTATTAAAAAGCGCAATACAGTATAAGATGAGTGTGCTACTTTTGGAGCCAGAAGAGAACTCACTGGAGAGCTACCCCTAAAAGCTTCCACTTCATATACTCTGAAGAGAACCCCCTAGCCAGGCAGACTATCCACCTGGAACCTCCTACAAAACCAGATCCCATGAGCTTCCCACACCGTCCAGAGAGGTCACCGTTTCCCCTGAGTGTGGATGGGGATTCATTGTGTCTGGCTCCAAACCTGGTCCCTCTGGATCAGCCAGAGACCCCCACCCCCCAGAGCCCAGCCTGTACAGGGTGAGGCCTTGCTGGCACGTGAGCCCACGTGAGGGTGTGGGTTTCTGCTGCCAATGGGCCGGGAGGGGAAGGGGCACTGCCACCATGAATGCCGGGGTTCTGCAATCTGATGCAGCAGCACCTTCAGAAGGACTGGACTGGCGGCAGCCGCACCAGCAAACGGACCAAGCGGGACTGGAACAGGAGGCGGGGGGGTGGACGGAGAGGCAGGGAGGTAGGCTGTATTTCAATTACTTGACATACTAAGTTGCCCAGAGGGCAAAACATGCGTCCATCACAGACTCATCTCTAGGTTTCAAAGAACGTCGAGAGTTGTACAAAACCCTTTTTGACTCCACAAAATCTGACTTCAAAAACTCTACCAAATGCTCATCAGATGAAAATTCCTGTTCTATTGCTCTAGGACAGAATAAAAAGCACCATTCAGTTGCTGGCCTGTCTGCAGGTTACCCACGCACTCAAAGGATGGGTCCAGAGAAGCACGACTCACGGAGAGCATTAAGCGAGCACGACTGCGCTGCCACCGCGGGGCTCAGCTTTGAAGCTCGGAGGGGGAATCGCCTTCGTCTCACTTCCGGGCCCGCAGCCGTGACAGACCAGTATGTGTGTCAGCAGAATACTTTCTTTGTAGCAGAGAAAGCAATGTTAAAGCTTATTTTGTTAACACACCCATGATGAAGATCCATCTATAGGAACCAATGAAATAATCAAGGCTCTGCTATTAGGGGGGATTCAGGAAACTGGAAAGGCTCAAAATAGCACTGCTGAGTTGTTATCAGATTTTAAACTGATCATCAGCAAATCTTTTCAGCTGTCTCTGACTTTAAGGGTTTTTACCCAATAGACTGCTACAATGGAATGAGAAGGGCCCAAAGTGTGTTCCGTCTTTTTGTTTGTTTGTTTTTATTCCATTATAAGAGCGGTCCCAACTTATCGAGTTTTCTCCTTCCTCATTAAAAAGGAAAAAAAAAAAAAAAAAGGCTTATTACTTCCCTAGATGGTAAGAGTTAATGCTGTACTCTTTTCTCAGTAATTACAGGCTTTAGGATGTCTTTTTAAGTGGGAGAATGGACGTGTCATGCAGTTAGCCAATAAATGCAATCCCTGATTAAAATATGAGTTCTAAAAGTTTGCAAACTTCTAACTATTTCCCTAGTGCATTTTCAATTTCGGAGATGTGAACCTCGCTTCTTTCCTCCCCCACCCCTGCCCCCCTCCCCAGTTCTTTCATGTAAGAGCTAAAGCTACGTGCCTTTTAACTTCACCAATCACACCCTCACAAACTTAAGTCGACAACTATGTGTTCAAAAATCTTTGTTTTCCCTTTAAAAAAAAAAAAAAAAAAGGCTTATTACTTCCCTAGATGGTAAGAGTTAATGCTGTACTCTTTTCTCAGTAATTACAGGCTTTAGGATGTCTTTTTAAGTGGGAGAATGGACGTGTCATGCAGTTAGCCAATAAATGCAATCCCTGATTAAAATATGAGTTCTAAAAGTTTGCAAACTTCTAACTATTTCCCTAGTGCATTTTCAATTTCGGAGATGTGAACCTCGCTTCTTTCCTCCCCCACCCCTGCCCCCCTCCCCAGTTCTTTCATGTAAGAGCTAAAGCTACGTGCCTTTTAACTTCACCAATCACACCCTCACAAACTTAAGTCGACAACTATGTGTTCAAAAATCTTTGTTTTCCCTTTGAAACTGGATGCGAAAAAGAAATCTCTCCTGTCAGTGGAGACGGCTGTGAAGGAACGAGGCGCCTGCACATAAATCTCCTTAAATTTTTTGAAGAGCTGCTTCTCTTTATCCCACTGGTATATCTGGGAGAAGGTGTAGTCGCTCCCCAGGGCCAGGTAGTGATTCTCTTTAAAAGAAAAGGGCTGCAGGGTCATGGCCCCCCGGGACGGTAGAGCCTGGATCTCCACAAACTGCTTGCTGTTCCACCTCATGACCCTGGAGTCCCCGATGAAACGGGTGAGGGACAGGTAGAGGGCGTTCTGCATGCGGAAGCTCTTCACAGCCAGCACGTCCTCCATGTTGGGGATGTCACTGTGGGGAACAAACTTCTTCGAGCTCTTATTCCACTGGAGGATGATGGGGACCTGGGAGCGGCTGGACAGGATCAGGTGTGATTTTCCATCTATATCCACGAACTCCGCATCCGTGTCCCTGAACCACTCGTGCAGGGACTGGTACGAGTAGAATCCTTTGCTGTTCCATTTATACACGGTTGACAGACCGGCTTTGGAGCTGTCGGCGATGATGAAGAACGTCTCATCCTCGATCTGAAACAGCTCAATGTCGTTGGGCTTGGAAATGCGAGAGACTTCTATGTCTTGGAATTTGACAAACTTGGTCCAGCTCTCATCGTATCTGTAAATGTGAGAGCCGCCGAAGAGCTGGGCCACCACCACAAAGACCTGATCTTCGATGAGGATGGCCTTGCAGCCCACGATGGACTGACCTGTGCTCCAGAAGAGGAGAGAGGGGGGTTAGGACGGCCACTGTGAGAAACTCTTGTCCAGAGTCAGAGACGGAGAAATGTTATATGATACCACTTCCACATGAAGTCTAAAAATAATACAAGTAACCTTATTTACAAAACAGAAACTGACTCACCAACATAGGCAGCAAACTTACGGTTACCAAAGGGGAAAGCAGAGAGGGATAAATTAGGAGTATGGGGTTATCAGGTACATACTACTGTATATAAAATAGATCAACAACAAGGACTTACTGTATAGCACAAAGAACCATGGTCACTGTCTTGCAAAAATCTATTATGGAAAATAATCTGAAATACATACATATATATACAAAATGGAATCACTTTGCTGTATACCTGAAACTAACACAATATTGGAAACCAACTATAGTTCAATTTTTTTTTAAGAGAAATAACAAACAGCAATGAACAGAGTAAATATTTGTTTATGTACATCTAAGCCTGGTGGGCTGCAGTCCATGGGGTCGCTAACAGTCGGACAGATTGAGCGACTTCACTTTCACTTTTCTCTTTCATGCATTGGAGAAGGAAATGGCAACCCACTCCAGTGTTCTTGCCTGGAGAATCCCAGGGACGGGGGAGCCTGGTGGGCTGCCGTCTATGGGGTCACACAGAGTCGGACACGACTGAAGTGACTTAGCAGCAGCAGCAGCAAACTATATAGTAGTCCAAGGGGTTGCAAAGAGTCGGACACAACTGAGCGACTTCACTTCACTTCAAACTATATAAAACAAGAATTTCTTCAGGTAAATCAACTGTATTAAATAATATTAATCAGAATATTTTCAATTTAATCAAGAGGATGAAAAGGATAAATAATTATGTAAATCTAACTGGTATTTAAAAATTGGTAACTAATAAAGTCTTTAGGTAAATTTTAAAAAAGTGCTTGTCCATTGTGAAACTGGTACTCTTGTGAATGTGTAGCCATTGTGGAAAAAAGTATGGCAGTTTTCAGAAATCTTAACAAAGAATTACCATGTGATCCAGGAATTCCGCTTCTGGGTTTAGACCCAAAGAATTGAAAGTAGGGTCTTAAAGAACACCATGTTCACAGAAGCATCATTCACAATAGTGAAAAGGTGGAGACAATCCAAGTGTCCACTGATGGATGAATAAAGTGTGGTATATACACATCATGGAATATTGTACCACCTTAAAAAGGAAGGAAATTCTGACACATGTGGTGTCATGGATGAATGTTGAAGATGTTAGGCTAACTGATGTAAGCAGTCTCAAAAAGGCAAACAGTGTCTGATTCCACTCATGTGAGGTCCCTAGAGGAGAAAAAGAGCAGTAGAGAGAAAAAGCAGAAGGGTGGTACCCAGGGTCTGAGAGCAGGAGAGAAAGAGGAGTTATAGTTTAATAGGCACCGAGTTTCAGTTTTTCAAGATGAATTCTGGGGATCGATGCATGCCTTGGACAGGACACAAACATAGTTAAGATGGTAAATTTTATATTATGTATATTTTCCCACAATTAAAAAAATAGTTTAATGTATCTCCATAGAAATAGGTAAATGTTGGTCACCTTGGCCTCTGGTGTCTTTAAAGGCAGGTACATAATTTAGGAAATTCACTAAGACACAAATTGTTGGCATGCTATTCCTAGCTCCACAGGTCAGAATGAAGCAATTAAATGGGTTTCTTCTCTTGATGGTTAAAATACTAGGAATCAGGACTTAGAGGCGACTCTTTAGCGACTGCCCAGAGCAGGCGCTGCAGGAATAGCTGCTGATGAGCCACCATCTGAATGATTCAGCTCTGGCAGCACCAAACCAGAACTTTGCAGGAAAAGGGGAACCTTTTCAGTCATCACATCTCTGTCTGGGTCAGCTCCCACCATCCTCTCCCCATCTGCACCCAGAGTCTCCCCCAAAGTCTCCCCAGTCTTCCCATTCTAGCCAGAGAACAATAGCACCATCCACATCTCAAACAGTACTGACCCTCCATCTAGGTCATTCAATTAAAAGTTATTTTTCCCCCCTTATTTCCTAGGCAATTTGGACCAAAGCGAATTTGGTCTGTAAATTACAAGGATAATTACCCAATTTCTAGTCTTAGTATTAACTCTGGGGGAACACAGTGACTGGTTTATAGGGTGGTATTTACTTTTCTCTTCCATTGCTTTGGCTTCCTAGCAAGAACCTGGTCCCTTTCCTTTGTTGAAAACTAATTTTTTGATGTTCATCAAAGCAAATTTTGAAAATAATAATAGGTAACACTTCAGTTCAGTTCAGTTGCTCAATAGTGTCTGACTCTCTGCGACCCCATGAATCGCAGCACACCAGGCCTCCCTGTCCATCACCAACTCCCAGAGTTCACTCAGACCCACGTCCATCGAGTCAGTGATGCCATCCAGCCATCCCATCCTCTGTCATCCCTTTCTCCTCCTGCCCCCAATTCCTCCCAGCATCAGAGTCTTCCAATGAGTCAACTCTTCGCATGAGGTGGCCAAAGTACTGGTAACATTTATAAAGGCACTATTCTAAGTCCTTTACATGCTTATTATATACTTAGTATATACCCACTGAATCCTTACAACAGTCTTATGAGGCTGGTGCTCTTATTACCATCACCATGATCCTCATTCTATACAGGCATAGAGAAATTCACTAATTTATATAAGGTCACACAGCTATTATACCAGGTGGTAGAGTCTGAGACTCAAATCCAGGGAGTCTCATTCCAGTCCACACTCCACTACCAATGTACCAAAAAGCACAAAGAAGGAAATAAAAAAGAAATCATTTGAACTGGAAGTGCTGAAATAACACTTAATATCTTGATATAGTTCTTTAATTGCCAATTTCTGCAAATACTCAAAGGTGCTTTTTAAAAATAAACGTGGGCAAGAGTAACATGGAAACTTACATTGCCATATGTAAAATAGAGAGCCAATGGGAATTTGCTGTGTGGCTCAGGAAACTCAAACAGGGGCTCTATATCAATCTAGAGGGATGGGATGGGGAGGGAGATGGGGGGAGGTTCAAAAGGGAGGGGATATATGTACACCTATGGCTGATTCATGTTGAGGGTTGACATAAAACAATAAAATTCTGTAAAGCAATTATCCTTCAATAAAAAAATAAATTAAAAAAGAAAAGAAATGGGGAAAAATAGATATGTACTTACAGTATACATGGCCTTTTTTAGGCTACTTTTTCCCCTTGACCATTATGTTGTGAACATTTTCCCATGTTATTGCATCTTCTACAACTTGATTTTAACACTACATAATATTCCATTGCATGGAGACACCATATTTTACTTAACTAATCCAATACTGCTGGACATTGCAGTTATTTTCAGTTTTTCATTATTGTAAATACTATGTTTCCCTATAGGGAAATCTGTTTTTGAAAACCATCTGGCAGGGGAGAGATTGCAGGGCAGATGTTGTGCACATTTTTAAGACTTCTGAGTTTAAACTACTAAACCGCTTCTCAGAAACTTCCGACTCCCACCTGCCAATGCTAATTGAGGTGCATGCTCCTTGTTCCCCTGAGGCCTTAGCTCTGGGGTCTCAGCAGGGGGCCATGTGAGACAGAGAGACAGAAAGAATTCCTTTCTTGGAGATGCTCCATAATACCTCCGTCCAGGGGTAGCTTATGAAGTTGTAGCAATGGAGTTGCAACAGCAGCAGAAATCTTGTGTGTGTGTGTGTATTTTAATCTAGGAGGAAAGATGCTGCAACATATTTAGTCGACAGAAATCAGAAGGCAAATGAAATTAACCCAAAACAGGAGAGTTGAGAAGATACGTAGAAAGAAGAAGATGTAAGGCGCAAAGCCGGGGATGGGAGTCATGATCCTGGGTCTCCCTCTCCTACTAGAAGACAGATGTCCCTTTTGCATGATGCCCAGCAGGGCCACAGAAGAGGAAGCATGTGTCCCTCCCATTCCTTGGAGCCCCAGACTTGCCAGCCATGAATGGAGAAAAGCCTACCCAGCCCTTGCTGACTCTGGGATCTCCCTGTGATCAAACCAGATGATAAATGAGGCCTGCACGGCCCTGAGAGGGGAGAACGGTCCACATTTGCCTTCGTCTGGTTTAAGGCAAGTGGTTCAGGGCCGCGCCCTGGCTCATCCACTTGTATGCCCAGCTTATATGAGCTACAGAGCTTTTCTTCACACCAGGCTGAATTCTAGCAAATCACACTCCTTCCTCCAAAGAACGACTGATCTTGTTTCTGTAACCATCCTTCTCCCATGCCTCCCTCAGGCCATTCTCCGCTGGTCCTGGCATTCCTACACTTGGAAAGTTGTAGAGACATTTTTACTGAAGTCAGAGAGTTAGGGTCTATGGGGGAAGGAGAGCTGCTTCTGGTTGCTGTTTTTTTTGTTTGTTTTTTTTTTTCACTATAAAATACAGACAATAGTACACACTATGAGGCTGTGTGATTGAGGTAAGAAACGATTTGTGAATCACTGAGCACATAAATATGAGCTGCCTTCCTCTAAGTGAAAAATTATGTGACAGTGAATGGTATTTGTGTTTAATGGAAATTCATGTATTAAGAGAGCAGAGAGAACAGATAAATCGTTCCAATAAGGTAATCAAGGAATGCTCCCTGTAGGAGGCTGCATTTGAGCCTGGAAATCCAGGTAGAGGGAGAAACAAAAGAAAGTGAGGTGGCTGAATTGTAAGATGTGATCAGAAAGCATTGGCAGAAAATTGGCAATATGTGTTTGGAAATGTGTGTTGGGACCCTGATGTATGAATTCTGTGTGCTTTCATAAATTAAGAAAAGTAAAATATCTGAAGCTGGTGGATCTCCCTAATGGTGGCAGCAAGGAAGGAGAATCACGTGTTTATTTTTTATCCTCAACTGATATCCCAATTGTTAAGAATTGACTATGTGCCAGGCCCCATGCTAAGCATTATATAAGCTACCCAGTTAAATTCCCATGGGCCCAACACTATGATACCATTTTACAGATGAAATGGGAATTCATGAAATTACCATTTTACAGATGAAAGAGGCTCATGGACATTAAACTCAGCCGAAGTTACCAGATAGAAAGATCCAGAGCCAGTTTTATGAAAAAACAGTGTCATGTTGGCGTTCCTAAGCTTAACAAACACAAAGCTTAATGAGCTGTTGCAGCTTATTTCTTGGGCTTGGCTGTAAGGAGGATCGCTGTGGGCTTTGTGTCCAGCTGCCACCTCTCAGAAGATTCAGACTTCGACCCTGAGAGGCCAAGGAGTCCCTGGAAAGCAGCAAGCTCCAGTCCTGGCTCTAGCCTCACCCACTCTGCCTGACCACTTCCTACCCACCAGCTCTGTGGCCTCTGCCAGGTCACTTGCCTGAACCCTTGCAACAGCCCTTCAACTACTTTCTCTCATTCCACTTCTGTCCCCTCTCCACACATAGACCACTCTCCACTCAGCAGCTGGACACAACCTAGCATTCTGTAGCAGGCACCCGAGTCTTCCGTGTAGACTGGCTGATGGCTGCACAAAGTCTTCCATGGCTCAGGTAAAAATCCAAGTCCTTGGCAGGACCTGCAAAGCCCTCAGGAGCAGCTCTTCAACCTCTCTGAATCTGTCTCCTGCAACGGCCCCTGGACCGCTCTGTCCAAGCCAAACCAGCCACCTGCATTTTCATCAAACAGGAAAAATACCCTTCTGCCTCTGGACATTTGCACTTGCTCTTCCCTCTGTCTGGAATGTTCTCCCCCTCCCCCCACCCCTGCTGTCCATGTGCATCAAGCCCTCATGTCCCACAGGTTTTATTCAGATGCCTCCGTAATGAAGCCTCTACCAGATGCTCTATGTAACATTTCAATCCTTGCATGCCTAACACTTCAAATCTTTCCTCCCTGCAGCCTTTTTCCCTCTTAGCATGCTGCCGTCTAATGCTTTGTACGTATGACAATTATTTGCCTTTTGTCTCTTTTTCTCTCCACCATTATAATACAGACTCCTTGAGGGTGGAGGTTTTCCTGTGGCTTGTTCACGGCTATGGCCCCAGCACCTAGACTGGGCTTGGCTCAGAGTAAGTGCTTAAGAAATTTTGAGTGAACAAATGGCTTGAAGAACCTGGTGGTGTGACCTATGCAGTATGTAGGAAGGGCAGATGGAGGGCAGCGCTGTTGCTTCCTACCAAGGTCAAACGGGAGAGGGAAAGGGTGGGATGAGCAGTGACAAACCCTGGGCTCTGCCTTGGAAGTGACAGCAGAGTGGCTCAACAGAACCGAGCCTCCATCTCTTCATTCATAAAGGTGAGAAGGAAGTCGGCATTAAGAACTGCCTGCGCTGTGCCTGCACTTATCCAGTCCTCACATCCAAGTGAGGCAAATCTCCTGCCTATTTCACAGATGAGAAAGCTGAGGCTCAGAGGCCACAGCTACTTCCTAGCACATAGCAGTCAGGAGTAGAACCCACATTCATAGGTTTTCAAAACCTAAGTTCTTCATACTTTATACACCTCCTCTCTTTTGAATTAATGGTGCTTGTCCTCCACCTATGGGCAGGGGACCTGCAGTAACGCCTCAGATAGCTATTGTGAATTCCAATGAGACTAACCAGTGCCTGGATCCCCATAAGCCCACAGCCAGGGCCAGCATGAAGCACTGGCACCAGAACGCCTTGCTTTAAGGCACGACTTCACTCTGCTCCTACTTCCTCAGGTGGGAGGCAGGAGAGGAGCTGGTTCACTTAGCCCTCACCGATTTTCCAGGTCAGAGAAAAGACACAAGCAAAAAACCTTGCAGGTAGCAAAGCGAGTCCCTCTCTCACCCTCTTTTTTCCTCTAACATGGACTGGCTTTAGGGTCTCACGGCCTGGGCTTCCTTCCGTCGTGTGCTGCACTCACCTGTGCTGAGTCTGCACTTGGAGCGAGTAAGGCTGCTCCCCAGGAATGTGGGCTCAGCACTGGGAGGCCAGATGGCATCTTGGAGCATCGAGATGTATGTCTCACAGACCTCTCGCCAGATCAGGCTCATTAGCAGCTCTGCCTCCAATGGTGAGCGTCTCTCTCCCTGCATCCCTGCACCTGCGGCAAGGCCACCTTGGGCCTGAGAGGTTCCTAGGAGCCTCTGGACCCAGAAATGCAGAGGGGGGACCCCCTCTGCAGCAGCAAGATGCTGCTGCAATCAGACCAGGAATCACAGAAGAAAACCTTCACATGGGGCCACAGTTAATGGTGCTGTTTGTAAAGTCAGTATTATGATCAGATTGCATTTCAATAAAGAAATCTTTGAAAGATTATTTTGACTTTATCCACTTATTTAAAAAGCAAGTAGATGGTCCATTTTTAGTAGCTCTAAGACACTGGGATTCAACGACAGCACTGAATGAACCACCAAGCCTTATCCCAAAGGTTTGAATTAAGGAAACCATTTATGCTTATTTTCTATCTATTTACTAAACGGAAGGGCTTCCCAGGTGGAACTCGCCTGCTAAAGCAAGAGACATAAAAGATCTCTGGGTATGATCAAGCAAAAAACCTTGCAGGTAGCAAAGCGAGTCCCTCTCTCACCCTCTTTTTTCCTCTAACATGGACTGGCTTTAGGGTCTCACGGCCTGGGCTTCCTTCCGTCGTGTGCTGCACTCACCTGTGCTGAGTCTGCACTTGGAGCGAGTAAGGCTGCTCCCCAGGAATGTGGGCTCAGCACTGGGAGGCCAGATGGCATCTTGGAGCATCGAGATGTATGTCTCACAGACCTCTCGCCAGATCAGGCTCATTAGCAGCTCTGCCTCCAATGGTGAGCGTCTCTCTCCCTGCATCCCTGCACCTGCGGCAAGGCCACCTTGGGCCTGAGAGGTTCCTAGGAGCCTCTGGACCCAGAAATGCAGAGGGGGGACCCCCTCTGCAGCAGCAAGATGCTGCTGCAATCAGACCAGGAATCACAGAAGAAAACCTTCACATGGGGCCACAGTTAATGGTGCTGTTTGTAAAGTCAGTATTATGATCAGATTGCATTTCAATAAAGAAATCTTTGAAAGATTATTTTGACTTTATCCACTTATTTAAAAAGCAAGTAGATGGTCCATTTTTAGTAGCTCTAAGACACTGGGATTCAACGACAGCACTGAATGAACCACCAAGCCTTATCCCAAAGGTTTGAATTAAGGAAACCATTTATGCTTATTTTCTATCTATTTACTAAACGGAAGGGCTTCCCAGGTGGAACTCGCCTGCTAAAGCAAGAGACATAAAAGATCTCTGGGTATGATCTCTGGGTTGGGAAGATCCCCTGGAGGAGGGCATGGCAACCCACTCCAGTATTCTTACCTGGAGAATCCCATGGACTGTGGAGCCTGGAATGCTATATTCCATAGGGTAACAAAGGGTTGGACACAACTGAAGCAACTTAGCAGGCACACACTAAAACAAAGTAGTGATCACCAGGGCCTGGCCAGGGGGCAGTAGAAACAGCTTTAGAGTGTGTGTCTGTGTGTTGTGAGTATCCGTACATGTGTGCATGAGAATGTGTGTGTGCATGTGTGTATGTATTAACATTCTAGTTACCAGCATCACAAAAGTCAAAGGATGCATATAGCTGCTAGAAAGCTGGTGCAGTCTTAGGCTGTCACGACTGTTCAAGATCAAGGGATTCTAGAAGTGACTTCTCCCCATTTCAGGAAAGTGCTTCCCACCACAAGCCCCCATCACCCTCTCCCTTTACAAAAGGATCACCAACAGTAAATAGAATCACCACCTGAGCTTTCTGTTTACATCATAACTCACCACATCCAGAAAGAGTTGGAGAGAAGTGGGTAGGCTGGAAAAGTGTTCCCAAATCAAATCAAGCGGGAGAGCCAAGCTCCCTCTCAGGATGACAAAGAATATTTCTTCTCTCCCGGGTTTTAGACTACTCTGAAATGAGGTCAGTACATCCAGTCAAAGCCACAACACACCTGTAATGTTGTCATAGCTCCGGAAATTCATTTCAATGTGGTCCCATTCCAGCACCATGCAGTTCTCCATGCTAGGCTGAGCGATGGCCACGTACACATCATTCTTGGAGTTGAACGTATCCACTGAAACTGACTGGTAGGGCAGAGTCTGATGAACAACAAAATCTGGGAATGTGTGTTTAAAAAAAAAAAGTCCCCATGAGATCTCCTGTGGGAATTACGGACCGCTACCCCCACCCCCTCTATCTTTTCTCTCATTGATTCCAAAGAAGACTGGGGAGGAGGGAGGGTGGGAGCGAACACCACACATCCCAGCGTGCTTCAGTCTGAGAGATTCCAGAGGGTTCTGGCTTGCACAGGATTAGCAGATTGAATGCACAGCTTCTTATACAGCTTCCTTGAGATACACAGCTCATGAGTTTGGCTACAGTATCTCAAAGTTTTAAACAAATTTGGTGAGACGTGGCTTTCAGAAAGACAGGATAGCAAGGATGCTGCAGAGTAACATTCCTGAAATTACCATGAAATTTACTCTGTGAAGAAGGGATGCTGTGGTTAAATTCCTTTGGGAGATGCTGTATTTCTAGCTCATTCAGAATAGTCCCAGTAATAAAGAAAAGTGAAAGTTAACTCCCAAAAAGGAAACCAGACTGAACTCTCTGACTAGGCCTCAGAGGTTTATAAAGCCCACAGTTTGGGGAAGTTAACCTAAGTGTGTTTACGGATTACTAGCCTCATACAGTGCTAAGTATGGCGGTACCTGGGATCTGGGCAACGCTCTGCAGCTCAGAGAGCAGTTGCAGATCTTAAATTTTCCAGCAGCATAGAAGCCATCCTATTTGAGCACACGCTCTGCTCCTCCATTTAGTGGTAAGCCAATACCCGTCATCTGTATCGCTCCCCTGAGCTACAATGACTCACTGTGTGAAATCTTGGTAGGAATGTACAGTTTCACCAAGAAACAGGGTTAATATGCCATTGGATGCAAGAATAGTTAGTGTGTGGGGTAGCCGGAGAACTAGTAAAGAAAAAAAAATAATTAAAAAAAAACACTCATAAGAGTTTATTTCTCTGGCCAGAAATATTTTAGGGTTCACTGCTTCTTGGCAGGCTAAAAGCGCCCAGAATAAAATGAGGGTGGATGTCTGGTTTAGGAAAGTCATTCCTATGAGAAAAGCCTGGCTTTGCCCGCCTCTTCCCCTCTCAATCCTTCTCCATTCCTGCTGAAGTCCCATCTCCTCTGCAGACTTGTTCTGATGGGTCCAATCCACAGGGCCAGTTCTAACTCACTGGACTCACAATCAGGCACTATTGCTCACATGTGATTATTCACGGTGATTGAATCTCCAATTTTGTGGCCTCCTGGTAGCTCGATCATTAAAGACTCTGCCTGCAAGGGGGAGACCCGAGTTCAATTCCTGAGTCAGAAAGAGCCCCTGGAAAAGGAAATGGCAACCCACTCCAGTATTCTTGCTTGAGAAATCCCACGGACAGAGGAGCCTGGTGGGCTACAGTCCATGGGGTTGCAAGAGTCGGACACAACTTTGCCACGAAACCTACCTACCTGTAGTGACATCAGGGTCAGATTTGGAAAAATTCAAGGAATCTTAGCTCCAGAAGCTGAAGCTCAGAGAGAATGTGCTCTTGGCCACTGACACACAACCAGCATGATATGTCTCCGGAAGGGCTTCCTAAGGAAGGGCCTGGTTCCCCATGACACAAGCTCACAGCCGCCATTCAAGAAATAACTGATTCAGAAGCCTCACAAAGATGCCAAATGAGAAAGGCATTCAAAGGGCAGAGACCAGGTAATAACTAAGGAAGGCCAGTGCAGAAGGACCAGAGGCAGGTCAGCGGCAGAGCAGCTGAGCCAGTGTTGAGGTGGAAAGCGTGGACAGGCGTGGGACGAGCAACGCCAGTCAGGGGCAGGAGAAGGTGGGGCTGAGGAGAAAGGGCAGAGTGAGGCACCGGAAGGAGCACTGTGCCTGTAGTCAAACCACCTGAAGCCACCTTCTGCCTTTGAATTCCCAGGTTGTGCACTTCCCTTTACAAGGCCTCAGTTTACTTATCTGCAGTATGGGGACAATGATATTGCCTCTCAAGCTCAGTAGCAGGGACATATTGGGCAATGTGGTGGACATGCTGACCTCAGACTCCACACACGCGAAGCAGTCCCCTCCATTGTTCTGGCCACTGCTAGGCTATCTCTCGGGAAAGTGTCCATTGTAAAGACATCTAAGATAAAACGCCAGTTATGAATCTGTTTTTTTGCCAAGTGACCTCGGGGAAGTTACCCAAACTTTCCCTGCCTCAGTTTCCTCGTCATTTATTATGATTCATACTCATGTACAATAGTGCTTTACTTGTGATGTGTGTTAATATGTGTCACCTGTTTGGAGGGGCCCATTTCATCGCAAGTGGACAGGAGCTACTGACTTGGCGAGTGTGGGAGGGCTGACCTCACCCCGGCCTACTCTGAAGATGTCGGAGCAGAGGATGGGCCTGAATGAAGGACACTTGCAGGTGTAGAGAAAAGGGGGAGAAGCAGAGAGAAGGCTGCTTCTGCCTCTGACAGCAAAAGGTGGTCAAGGATCTGTGGGGACAGGTGGCAGGAATGGAGAAGGTAACCCCTTCTGAAACATTCAGAAGCACCAAGGCAGGTGGGACAGATGGGCTCCTAACCCGCCTGCACCGACTGCTCCAGGAACTCAGGGAAGAGCTTCAGATACCCCAGGAATAAAGTGAGAGCCACTTCTCTCTCACAAGGGTGCTGCAGAGACCCAACAGGAGAGAGCTGGTAAGTGTGAGTGCCCAGCCTTGGCTGCACTCAGGAGTTTTATACATGTCACAACGACAGTGAGAAGCTGCCTGTGTGAAGACTTAGGGAAGAGTCAGCATGGCTCCAGGCTCCCTCTCCTCTCTCAAGACCCCCCAAATACCAGCATTGCTTGGTCAAAGATTAAAAATTGGAAAACTTGCCTGATTCATTCCAGTGGGCCCTGGAGGTCCCAGTGCAAAAGTCAAAAAGTGCTCTGGGGGCTGCAAGAGGTTTCTATGTTCACAGGCTGGTCACTGGGAAAGGGAACAGGAGCAGCCATGGTCTGCTCCCTTTCTTGGAGGTAGAAGAGTACTCAGCAAGTACAGCCGTGTTCTTTGAATTGCAGCCAAGAGGGCTATCACCTCCTCTAGCATCTCCGCTTGCTTTTTCTCATCCAAGTGTGCCCAAGGTTACAAACACTCCCAATGGCTATAATCCCAACTCCTTGTATGCACAGACTTCTGCCTACACTGAATTCCCAGCAACATGAGCACTCATGAACTTAAAAATGCAGGCTGTTCAAAGCACAGACCCAAAAGTTTACATTTTTTTTATTTTAAAAAGTTCCAGAAAGAGAGCTGCCAAAAATAGAGAGCATTTTACAAATCTAGCCTCTAATGGGCCTATTTCCATTGATTTCCCCAAAAACGTTGGTTTCATAATATTTTCTATTTCCTAGCTAGCTGACAAAGCAGAGATTCCTAAATCATTTGAATTATAAATGTAATTTTTTTTAAGTTTTTTTTTTTAATGTGGACCATTTTTAAAATCTTTATTGAATTTTTTAACAATACTGCTTCTGTTTTATGTCTTTTGGCCTTGAGGTGTGTGGTATTTTAACCTCCTACCAGGGATCGAACCCACATCCCCTGCACTGGAAGGCAAACTCTAAACCACTGGACCTCCGGGGAAGTCTCATAGATCTAATTCTTAATAGGAGACTCCTTCTCCCTCTTTGCTGCTGCTGACCAAAAAGGGGAGGAGGAAGAGGAGGAAGAAAGAAGAGAAGGAAAAGGGGAAGAAATGGGTAAAACAATATGATTGATGAACATGTGCTTGTGTGAATGGGGGAGGGGACCTGCGGAATTTAAACATCTGCCCCCATCCCCCTCTTACATTACTTGTCAGAGACAGCAAAAGCACATTCATTGTGGAAAGATCTCAGACAATCCACATATTGATATGACATCAATTTACTAGTGTTAAAGTATTAATGGCCTTCTCTGCAAGAAGCCCTGCCGCTTTCATTCACATCGGATTAAGTTCATGATGTCAGTAGGACTCTTACAATTTAGGCTTTGCTCCCACTGGAATCAACAGATTTTCACATAGCTATTTATAGCACTTGCAGGAAATAAATTATACATGATGCTGATCCTATGGGGAGAGAAACTGCACATTAATGCATTATTTCTCTTTGCATTTTCATCAGCCCTGAAATAGGGAAGCTAACGGGACAATTAGGATGCAAAATTCACTCCCTCTAAGGAATTTAGTGAATTATCCACCTAACATGGGGAATCATGAGTAGGTAACAGGGATTTTGGAGGTGGTTAAAAATAGACTTGAAGCAGAGGGTTATGGAGGGACTGTGATTAGTCTGGAGAGCTGAAACCAGCCAGGGGTGGCTTTGTGGTGTTAATTACACCCCTGCGCTAGGAACAGGATGGTAATCATACGTTCCTCTCCCTGGGAAGAACAAGGTGAGACATCTACCTAAAGAATTTACTCCTTCCTAAAACCCTGAGCTAAGAGGAAAACAAGGCACTGAGAAAATATGCTTCTTCCCGCATCTCGTGTGAGGATGCAATACCGGTACCATGAATCTCAGACTTGACTTTCCAACTTCCATCCCTCTTCACCTATTTCCTCCCTAGTCCTAAATAAAGCACCAGAGGATGAGGCTTGATCTGAGCCAGAAGATAGGAAGGGACTGTATTTGGGGGTGGGTCACAGCTTGCTGGCACCATTTTTTCATGATGGAAGATGCTGTGAGCCAGAGTTTATTTGTTCATGAGCCTTAAGGGGATAAAACAAGTGCAAAGGAAAAATCATCATTTCCTTGCTTCTACGGTGGGGTGCTAACTTTCTAAATTTTAGCAAAAAAGCTTGTTAGGGAAGAGAAATATGTATAAGAGAATGCCCAAAATGTATTAAGGACTTCATGCTACCCCAGAGATGCTAGGTCTGGAACAGATGCCCGAGTTCCAGGATCTCTACAGCCCAAGCTATTTCTCTCTGAGACTGGCAGTTTTCACACACTAGGGCCGGGCCAGGTGTGAAGAGAAGAACGGAAAAGCTGCTCACTTCGGTGTGGAGTTTAGAAAACCCTCCAGAAAAATGAGAAGAGGCAGAAAGGAGCCCCAGTGAGCTGTGGTTTCACATTTCGTACGGCATGGCCTTGAATGCCACCTTTTAGTGCAAATGTCATTGACCATGACCTCTGATTTATTGCACTGCTCTACAGTACAAGAAATAAACCCCCAGTGGCCTCAGCTGGCTAAAGGGCACCTGCCAATTACACAGCTGAATAAGTCCCTGTTCAGTGATGAAAGACAAGGGCATTTCCATAAGACTTCAAGTTTCCTCTCAGAAAAGGACAGAACTTGTCGGTGTCCCTTATTGACAAAGATATCTGGAAATAATTTTTACTTCTGAGTTTTTGTTTGTTTATTTGATCAGGGGATAGCAGTAGAGTTTAAATGTGGCATTTTGTTCTTGGGATTTTTGTCTTTTGAGTTTCTGTAACTATTTTCTGAGTTTTCAATCCTGCTGCTCCTACTGACATGCCTTGAGGCTTTGTAGATATCAACTCTCAGCCTGAATGTTTATTTTTATAAGTCTGGTAAGCAGGTTGCATACTGTGGATTGATCTGCTCTCCTTTAAAATGTAGCTTTAAAAGCTGTAGAAACTCCATCTGAGCTTTCATATGGAGCTACTCTCCTGTTTCCTACAAGATATGACAGTTGAGACAGTATTTTAATTTTATCTTTTAACCTAAAAATGTATAAACTGAAACCTTGAGGCAGGCCATAAAAAAAATAATCAAACTTTCTTTACATTTTGTTTCCTCAGTGTGAATTTTTCGTTTTGATAGCTCGTTGTTAACTTGTATTTCCACTCTGCCATGGTTATGTATGAGTTACCTAGTTATCTCATTTTACATGGAACTATGAGAGTAATTCATAGATTTTAAAATTCTGGTATTTATTAGTTAAGTGTCCAATAAATTTCATATTATTCAATCAAGAGAACAGTAATTTAGGCATCTCTGCACTGGCTTTCCATGAAGCCTAGCCTGATTTGAAAATGTTCTCATGCCAAACTCACCAGTTCCTGCCTTAAGAGCTTTAGAGAAATTTTAAATGGTAAAGAATCAAAATTAAAGTCAGTGCAATTAATAAAAATCCTTCCAGACTGCTGAGATATTTTCCCTGCCATGTCAATTCATTTCTTTTTTAACGCTTAAATTTCCCCTAAAATAATTTTGATAGAAAACTTTTATCCCTACATTTTCCAACTCCTTGATAGTAATTTTTTTCTTTTTAAATATAAATTTATTTATTTTAATTGGAGGCTAATTACTTTACAAATATTGTATTGGTTTTTAAAGAAAGGATTATTCTAAATAACAGACTTTGATGATAGAGGTTCCGAATACCTGTAGTTGTGCATTCATAGTCAAAGCTGGTCACGTCATTCAGCTTCTTTTCCTGATATTCTGGCGGACCGATACACAGGACATCAGAAACAGTGGAATTCGTCATCTTCAACCACAGATACAACCACTTGGCTTTGCAGTCACATTCAAACTTATTGCCCCTCAAATCTCTAACAAAACAAAACAAACACAGATGCAGAGAAATAGACATGTCAGAAATGTTTCGGCAGTAATATGAAACTCCAGGATTCTTAATATCCTGACATATTAACAAATCCCAAAAAAAGGAATTAAAAAAAAATTTCTATTTCATGCATCTAATGTCCTTTACTTCGCATTGACTTCGCTGAACACTCTTTAGTGTCCTTGATTTTAACCACATAGAACACAGAGAGTTCTCAGAGTTGACACATCACTATTTCTGCAAATCCTCTTGAAAATGTCAACACACCATGCTAGAAATGAGGGAGGGGTGAAGAAGAACAGCACCCAGCATAGGTCCTTACACGCAAAAGCAAGACACTACAGGAAGATAGTTCTGACAATGCAACTGATACTTTAAGACCTCGTTAAACTTTGTCCAATAAGGGATGACAAACACAAGAAGATAAAGCAGATGGGGGAAAAGGGGGGACTCTATCACCCAGCATGCCGAATTACCACTGGCCTAATGCTACTATGCACAGTTAACACGGCAAAATTAAACACAGTACAATCTATATGCCATTTCCCAGCGTTCGCTGCCTTGTCATGGATTTTTAGCTATTACAACAACAAAACGCAGCATAGAGGAAGACTGGATTTCAAGACAAGCACACATAAACTTAATTTTCATTACTTACAGTTCAATCAAAGAGTCTAAATCACTGAAGACATCCCTTGGGAGTGCTTTTATGTGGTTGTTGGCCAAAGAACTAGAACAAGAAAGTCACGATTTAATGTGTTTATTATCTTTATGCCCAGTCACTCTGAAGTCCCTTAAATAATGCAAGTGATTTAAAACAGAGCTCAATGTAGTTCAATGTCTGACTTTGGTCACTGATGCTGAGATAAAGAATTTTAGTTTAGTTATACAAAGATAACATTAGAGATGCTGAACTACAAAATGTAAGTTTTTAATTTTGTTTTTAAAACAAGCATTTATTAAGCTCTTGATATATATGTTAAACATCATGTTTTATGATATATATGATATACATGTTGGCAGCTCCCGTTTCTCAGAATAAAAGCCAAAGTTCTTTAGATGGGACCCAAGGCCCTCCATTGTCCAGTTACCTCCACTCCCACCTACCCGTGGGACTGAACCTCTAATGACGCAGATCAGCCACACTGGTTCCTTTGCTATTCCTCGCACAGGCTAGGCGTGCTCCCAGCTCAGGCTCTCTGAACCTGGTGTTCATCTGCCTGATGCTCTTACCCTGGTTATTCACATGGTTCAGCAAGCACCCTCTCTAGGTCCATCCTCCACTTTCAGCACCTTCCCTGATCTCTACACAAGTCCCTTCCATGCTCTGCTGATCTTCACTGCACAACTATCACTTAGCAAACCCTGTATATTATCTGTTTATTGACTGTGTATTCTCCCTAAACATAAGCTACATGAGATCAGAGGGTTTTGTCTGTCCACATCTGTGTGCATCTAGCACAGTGGCACACAGTGGGTACTCAGTAAGTCTCTCTCAATGAATGGTTTAAACACCAAATGAGAATGATTAAAAAACAAAACAGATATTTAGTCTTATCCCAGGAAGTTCCCTAGTAGGGCATCCAAGTGAATTTTATTACTTGTGACTAAAAAAAAAAGACTCAGTAAATACTCTTTTACATAAAGAATCTCAGCTCCAACCTTCATGATAATACAAAAACTCAGTGAACCACAATGTTTAGGGAATGACTGATTGAGATCAATGTCATTTTCTCATTAATCAAGGTTGACTAGAAACCATTCTGCATTTTTGTTCTTCGAGTTGAAGAACTTTCTATAATGTCTCTCTATAATATAGCCCCCATCTTCAGGAAGTAGACTTGAACGAATATTATCAACTCTTTCTCTGATGATTCAGGATTATGCAGTGCCCTGCCATTATCCTGCTGAAGATGAATGTCCATGGTGCTGGGCTGCTGACATAGAAAGATGCTAGGTGTTGAAACAGTGTACATCAAGTCTGATTTCCCCCAGGCCTCATGCCCTGAGTGAGTCAGCCAAAACACTCATGCTTACTTTTATTTTCTTCTACACACTTGAGTACAAACAGAAAACATATAAATAATAATCAATACGTAGGGAATTGAGCACCACCCTCTTTAAAAATATATATGAAATCAGTCTTTTATAGCATTCTAATGACCCATCCAAGAAGTAGGAATGAAAGAGTGTTCTTCCTTAGAGTCAGCTAGGATAGAAAGCTTTGTGCCCTTTTTTAATCCAAACATTCTTACTGCATGATACCAACAGAATACAGGGAGACCTGTAGTATCTGAATTATGTCCTTTCTCATCCAGGTAACCACAAATGGATTAAAATACAATTTCATGTATCATTTTACATTTCTTTCCTAAATGATTTATTTGTACATTTTAAAAGATGTTGGAAATAGGTTGAACAGATGATAAATTGGAATTGTAACTACAGACTATAGATTATAGACTTCGGACTGCAGTCAGACTGAATGTTCTCTAGAAGCCACTTTTTGAAATTTAAAAAGGGGATAGTTGTTTTTATTTTTTTCTGGTTGCTAGTCACTTTTTTTAAGTAAATCACTATTTTTTAGTTAATTAAAGGTTACTAGTTTAGCTAAATCTTTTTAGTGAATTGAAATTCACTGGATTGAAGTGATAAGCATATACGGAGTCATCAAGGCCAAAATAAAAGAAACTGTTCTAAATGTTCAATTTAGATTTCAGAAAGCTGAGTTATTTAGATGGATTATCCACCACCACCTCCCCACACCCCCAGACTCAGTGCATAACATCTCACTTTCCACTTCATTTTGTCTACAAATTCATGGCATTTACTTCATTTCTAAAACTACTTAACAGCAACTGGTCCCTTGGGCTTTGTGGAAAAACAAATGTCCCAGATTTTAGTTACAGATTGGCACTGTTCCTTCAATGCTTTGAAACCTGATCTATGTTTCTTTGTGTACGAATATGAGTCTGCAGGTGTTAGAAAAGTTCATAAACGATAAAAAGCAGGTACTTAAACAAGCAAATTTCAGATAGTCACTTCCTTAAGCACAGGAGTGAAGTTTAATGAGCTGATGTGTTCTCTTTGCTTACCAGTTCACATACACACAAGAGGATGGGGTGAGCTGCGGATCAGCTCATTCTTTAGACAGTGTTTTGCTGCTTCATGCTCATGCTGCATGCATGCTCGATCATGTCTGACTCTTTGTAACCCCATGGATGGTACCCACCAGGCTCCGCTGTCCATGGAGTTTCCAGGCAAGAATACTGGAGTGGGTGGCCATTTCCAACTCCAGGGAATCTTCCCAACCCAGGGATCTAACTCACATCTCCTGCATTGGCAGGTGGATTCTTTACCACGACACCACCTGGGAAACCCTGAACAGCGTAGTAAATGTTTTTTATTACTACATACATCTCCAGCCTCAGAGAAGTCAACTTTAAAAGTCATAAGACTTGCACTGCAGGAGAGCATATAAGGAAACTGAGCTTAGTAACTCATTGGTCTGCCAGTGAGTCAGAAAGAACATCCTGCTGGTTTAGCCCCATGTGAGATGCTGGTGAGGAGTAGAGTTAATGGAAGAGCTGTAGGAACCTTGCCCTCAGGGAGCTTTCAACACAGCTCAGAGACGAAACTAGCACCCGTGAAATGGCATCAACCAATATAGCCAGTGTCTACAGCCAAGGGCTGGTTGTGTGAAGTCAGCGGGGCAGGCTACACAAAGGGAGGAGGGGGGATCAGGACTGGCTCCAGGGAAAAGAGAGAACTGAATCTGAAATGTAGAGGAAAAGGCAGATCCCAGAAGACTGTGGGGAGAAGAAACCATCTCCTGGGCAAGGGAAATGATGTAAGGGAAAGATTGGTTATGGAGGTGAATTGGGTGTGCTCAGGAGAGCCCAGTATTGTGGGCATATGCTGGGAAATAAGGCTGGAGAGCTGGGGAGGGGTTGCTCTGCAGGCTTGACTGGAGGATGGTAACACATGCCAGATGAACATACATCTCCTCTAATACATCAGATGCACTCTGGACCCAAACAAAAGACTCCTTTGTTTCCTCTGTGTGTGCCCCTGCGTGTCACACAGACAAGGAGGTGCCTCTTGCACACATATGGGTAACACCGCATATGGTTGTATGTGCAAATGCACAATCACACACACAGTTATGTGCACCCATGAGTAGAAGTACATGGACCCAAGGGCCCACATACACAAAAATATGCAAATATATATATGCACAATACCTGCATATTCACACCTGTTTTCAGATCAGGGACCCACAGCCAATTGGTTCAATGAAAGCTGACATCTGGGCAAAGTCAACCAGTCACACTGGCTTTGCTTTAGGTGCAGAATCTGCCCAAAGCCTTTGCTCAGAAACAAAGCCCCTCATTCCTGACTTTCGGGAAGTGGATTTGTCTGGCCACAGCTGTTCCTCTCCAGACACCCACAGCTGTCTTACCAAAGACCCTGTCTAGCCACCCAAACTGCCAAGGCTACTCAGCAGCCATTGGAGAAAACTGAGACTTCTTCATGAGTGGATGGAGGGAATGATGATGCTCTGCTGTGGAGGAGGAAGACGATAATAATGCCAACCAGATCTTAGGCATTTACCATGGATAATGGGCCAGATGCTTTGCAAACAAGCATTAATCCACCACATGCATCTGTTTTATGAGTTCAGTATAATCATCCCTACTTTCAAGGATGAGGAAAATGAGGCTCAAAAAAGGTTAAATAATATTAACAAATGGCATCCTTGAGATTTGCACTTAAATCTGTGTAACTCAAAGCCCACTGTCTTGGCCTCTGCAAGAATGTGGGGACTGGGCATCTAGGCTGAATCTGAAAAAACAATCAACACTTTTATAGGAAAGAAAGAAATCACAGAGAAATAGTGCCAACAAGAGTTTGATGCTCTCCAGGATCAGCTGTGCCGTTTGGGCCTCCCATTCCCGCTTCCTCATCTCCTTCCTCTACAGACTGTGACTCAGGCAAGGCTTTTGATTGGTAGGACTCCAGAATCAAGTGCTCGCTGAGCCTACTGACAGATACTTTTGCCTCTATCAGAGTCTGATGTAAAAGATTATCTCTCTAGATGCTTTATCAGTTAGAGTTCACATACGGGAGGTACTGCCACCCTTGCCTAATACTCTTGCTCAAAGCCCTTCAATTTCCCCCGTCTGTTTTTTTGACCATAGACGAGCTCACTATGGAAATGGGGTATGTTATCCTACTCAAACACAAAGTTTCTAGTATGCAAATGTGACTGGTTCCTGGCTGTGAAATTGCTCCTACCAAGACAAAGACGATGCTCACATTTTCATAAGCGCAGCCACTACTTCTCCAGTTTTCTAAATTTGCTAAGTGTGTATGTGCTTGTTTCATTTGATACGCCAATTCAAATCAATTTGTTTAATTTTTTTTTTCTCCAGAAAGCTATTAAAGAATCCAGAGAGCTTAGCTTAAGCAACAGATAAATCCAACATAAAAGAAAAAGCTATTTGCATTCAAATTAAAGGAACCACAAAAATGTCTCTATTCTGCTTCAACAAATGTTGATCCTCCATTCAGCAGTCTTCAATGAGTTAGGTAAGCCTCAGTTCCCAAAATCTGTACAATGGGGACTCCCAGATTAAGGAGAAAGATAGAAAAGCTTACTAAGCACAGAGTAGGTATACAATACACGCTTCTTTCCTTTCCACCTCCTCCATCACTCCCATCACTCCCCAATTTCATAGGCAGTGATGTGAACCATAATGATGATTCAGGAGGATGGAGAAGATAAGAAAGCCAAGTGTGTGAGTGCTTATGATGGGATGGTGTCTGACAATATAGAAACCTCTCGAGCAATCTAGAAATAAATTTCCTTCAGTGGATATTACAATATGGACAAAATAGCCAAGAAAGAGAGGCGCTGGGAACTCTACTTAGTACTCTGTAATAACCTACATGGGGAAAGAATTTGGAAAAGAATGGATATATGTGTATGTATAACTGAATCATTTGGCTGTACACCTGAAACTAACACAACATTGTAAATCAACTATACCCCAATATAAAATAAAAATTTTTTTAAAGGAGAGAAGCACCCGGAAGTGACCCTCACTCTACACATTAAAGAAGTCCCAACACTTTCCACAGGACTTACAGGTGAGTCAGGTCACGGAGGCCACGGAAGGCATTTCTTGAAATTGTTTCTATTTTGTTCCCTTCAATGAACCTAAGAAGAAAATCCATATAATTAAACTGAATTTTCTGTGTTTAATACCTTAAAAAAAGATACTGGGATGCTTTCAGAATGGAATCTAAAAGCACTTATGAATTTCAGAAATTCACGTCCAAAGGCTCGGCCAGCTACACAAGACTACAAGTAGGGACCGGGCGTGTGTGCAAGAGTGCATGCACACAGATACGCTTTTTGCATTCCTTCCAGAAGCAGCGTGGAAGTCTGCAAAGTCACAGTTGGCAGCATGAGTAGAAACACTTTGGGGGAGAAAGAAGAAAGCTCTAGACAAAGGCAAAGGAAAGGAAAGGAAAGTGATGTCACTCAGTCGTGTCCAACTCTGCGACCCCATGGGCTATAGTCTACCAGGATCCTCTGTCCGTGGGATTTTCCAGGCAAGAGTACTGGAATGGATTGCCGTTTCCTTCTCCAAGACAACAGCAAGATATTCTTAAATTCCACAAGAGTGGAACGCTTCCAGACCTCTTTCTCCCTCCAACCTTCTTACATTTCACAGCACCTGGCTATTAATATTTTTCTTTATATCATTGTCCCTTGAACACAGTCCTCTGTTTTACACCTCCATATTGAAGACTTTGGCCTTCACAGGTGGCTGAATGGGTAAAGAACCTGACTGCCAATGGCAGGCAACACAGGAGACATGGGTTCAATCCCTGGGTTGGGAGGATCCCCTGGAGGAGGGCATGGCAACCCACTCTAGTACTCTCGCCTGGAGAATCTCATGGGCAGAGGAGTCTGGTGGGCTACAGTCCATATGGTTATATAGAGTCAGACACAACTGAAGTGACTGAGTTTTTATGCACACATTGAAGTCTTTGCCCAGGAAGAATTCGAGATGTGTATAAGAGACAGTCCATCAGCAGATGAATGGATAAGTCAGCGGGGCAGGCTACACAAAGGGAGGAGGGGGGATCAGGACTGGCTCCAGGGAAAAGAGAGAACTGAATCTGAAATGTAGAGGAAAAGGCAGATCCCAGAAGACTGTGGGGAGAAGAAACCATCTCCTGGGCAAGGGAAATGATGTAAGGGAAAGATTGGTTATGGAGGTGAATTGGGTGTGCTCAGGAGAGCCCAGTATTGTGGGCATATGCTGGGAAATAAGGCTGGAGAGCTGGGGAGGGGTTGCTCTGCAGGCTTGACTGGAGGATGGTAACACATGCCAGATGAACATACATCTCCTCTAATACATCAGATGCACTCTGGACCCAAACAAAAGACTCCTTTGTTTCCTCTGTGTGTGCCCCTGCGTGTCACACAGACAAGGAGGTGCCTCTTGCACACATATGGGTAACACCGCATATGGTTGTATGTGCAAATGCACAATCACACACACAGTTATGTGCACCCATGAGTAGAAGTACATGGACCCAAGGGCCCACATACACAAAAATATGCAAATATATATATGCACAATACCTGCATATTCACACCTGTTTTCAGATCAGGGACCCACAGCCAATTGGTTCAATGAAAGCTGACATCTGGGCAAAGTCAACCAGTCACACTGGCTTTGCTTTAGGTGCAGAATCTGCCCAAAGCCTTTGCTCAGAAACAAAGCCCCTCATTCCTGACTTTCGGGAAGTGGATTTGTCTGGCCACAGCTGTTCCTCTCCAGACACCCACAGCTGTCTTACCAAAGACCCTGTCTAGCCACCCAAACTGCCAAGGCTACTCAGCAGCCATTGGAGAAAACTGAGACTTCTTCATGAGTGGATGGAGGGAATGATGATGCTCTGCTGTGGAGGAGGAAGACGATAATAATGCCAACCAGATCTTAGGCATTTACCATGGATAATGGGCCAGATGCTTTGCAAACAAGCATTAATCCACCACATGCATCTGTTTTATGAGTTCAGTATAATCATCCCTACTTTCAAGGATGAGGAAAATGAGGCTCAAAAAAGGTTAAATAATATTAACAAATGGCATCCTTGAGATTTGCACTTAAATCTGTGTAACTCAAAGCCCACTGTCTTGGCCTCTGCAAGAATGTGGGGACTGGGCATCTAGGCTGAATCTGAAAAAACAATCAACACTTTTATAGGAAAGAAAGAAATCACAGAGAAATAGTGCCAACAAGAGTTTGATGCTCTCCAGGATCAGCTGTGCCGTTTGGGCCTCCCATTCCCGCTTCCTCATCTCCTTCCTCTACAGACTGTGACTCAGGCAAGGCTTTTGATTGGTAGGACTCCAGAATCAAGTGCTCGCTGAGCCTACTGACAGATACTTTTGCCTCTATCAGAGTCTGATGTAAAAGATTATCTCTCTAGATGCTTTATCAGTTAGAGTTCACATACGGGAGGTACTGCCACCCTTGCCTAATACTCTTGCTCAAAGCCCTTCAATTTCCCCCGTCTGTTTTTTTGACCATAGATGAGCTCACTATGGAAATGGGGTATGTTATCCTACTCAAACACAAAGTTTCTAGTATGCAAATGTGACTGGTTCCTGGCTGTGAAATTGCTCCTACCAAGACAAAGACGATGCTCACATTTTCATAAGCGCAGCCACTACTTCTCCAGTTTTCTAAATTTGCTAAGTGTGTATGTGCTTGTTTCATTTGATACACCAATTCAAATCAATTTGTTTAATTTTTTTTTTCTCCAGAAAGCTATTAAAGAATCCAGAGAGCTTAGCTTAAGCAACAGATAAATCCAACATAAAAGAAAAAGCTATTTGCATTCAAATTAAAGGAACCACAAAAATGTCTCTATTCTGCTTCAACAAATGTTGATCCTCCATTCAGCAGTCTTCAATGAGTTAGGTAAGCCTCAGTTCCCAAAATCTGTACAATGGGGACTCCCAGATTAAGGAGAAAGATAGAAAAGCTTACTAAGCACAGAGTAGGTATACAATACACGCTTCTTTCCTTTCCACCTCCTCCATCACTCCCATCACTCCCCAATTTCATAGGCAGTGATGTGAACCATAATGATGATTCAGGAGGATGGAGAAGATAAGAAAGCCAAGTGTGTGAGTGCTTATGATGGGATGGTGTCTGACAATATAGAAACCTCTCGAGCAATCTAGAAATAAATTTCCTTCAGTGGATATTACAATATGGACAAAATAGCCAAGAAAGAGAGGCGCTGGGAACTCTACTTAGTACTCTGTAATAACCTACATGGGGAAAGAATTTGGAAAAGAATGGATATATGTGTATGTATAACTGAATCATTTGGCTGTACACCTGAAACTAACACAACATTGTAAATCAACTATACCCCAATATAAAATAAAAATTTTTTTAAAGGAGAGAAGCACCCGGAAGTGACCCTCACTCTACACATTAAAGAAGTCCCAACACTTTCCACAGGACTTACAGGTGAGTCAGGTCACGGAGGCCACGGAAGGCATTTCTTGAAATTGTTTCTATTTTGTTCCCTTCAATGAACCTAAGAAGAAAATCCATATAATTAAACTGAATTTTCTGTGTTTAATACCTTAAAAAAAGATACTGGGATGCTTTCAGAATGGAATCTAAAAGCACTTATGAATTTCAGAAATTCACGTCCAAAGGCTCGGCCAGCTACACAAGACTACAAGTAGGGACCGGGCGTGTGTGCAAGAGTGCATGCACACAGATACGCTTTTTGCATTCCTTCCAGAAGCAGCGTGGAAGTCTGCAAAGTCACAGTTGGCAGCATGAGTAGAAACACTTTGGGGGAGAAAGAAGAAAGCTCTAGACAAAGGCAAAGGAAAGGAAAGGAAAGTGATGTCACTCAGTCGTGTCCAACTCTGCGACCCCATGGGCTATAGTCTACCAGGATCCTCTGTCCGTGGGATTTTCCAGGCAAGAGTACTGGAATGGATTGCCGTTTCCTTCTCCAAGACAACAGCAAGATATTCTTAAATTCCACAAGAGTGGAACGCTTCCAGACCTCTTTCTCCCTCCAACCTTCTTACATTTCACAGCACCTGGCTATTAATATTTTTCTTTATATCATTGTCCCTTGAACACAGTCCTCTGTTTTACACCTCCATATTGAAGACTTTGGCCTTCACAGGTGGCTGAATGGGTAAAGAACCTGACTGCCAATGGCAGGCAACACAGGAGACATGGGTTCAATCCCTGGGTTGGGAGGATCCCCTGGAGGAGGGCATGGCAACCCACTCTAGTACTCTCGCCTGGAGAATCTCATGGGCAGAGGAGTCTGGTGGGCTACAGTCCATATGGTTATATAGAGTCAGACACAACTGAAGTGACTGAGTTTTTATGCACACATTGAAGTCTTTGCCCAGGAAGAATTCGATTAAACTTCCAACAATCTTGGGCTTCCCTTGTGGCTCAGCTGGTAAAGAATCTGCCTGCAATGCAGGAGACCTGGGTTCGATCCCTGGGTTGGGAATATCCCCTGGAGAAGGGAAAGGCTACCCACTCCAGTATTCTGGCCTGGAGAATTCCATAGACTGTATAGACCATGGAGTTGCAAAGAGTCGGACATGACTGAGAGACTTTCACTCACTCACTCACTCCAACAAGCTTGAGTTCATCATGTCCTGCGCAGTGTCACCTCTGAACACATGGGCAACAAGACAGAATATTCTAGATCTCTAGCTCACTGGAAATAGAAAGTATAAGGAAGTTGAGCACAGACCAAACTTCTTTCTCAGTGCTTAAATGTCTTAGGGCTTGCACATAGGATCTCACAATCAAAACTCCAGCCGTGCTTTAAAGTCTTTGTGGGAAATACCTGAAGTGAATGCACTGGGACTATTCCCTAGGGCCACAGATAACTAAATTTCAGTTTACGGCCTCACATTGCTTCAAGTATAAGAGGGTCTCTGATGAGATGGTCCCAGGGAGAGGCTTTGCACTGTAATGTCATCAGTTAGTCAAACAGTTCTTGATTCGTACACTGAGAATGATCTGTTGTTTTTTTTTTTTAATCAGGGGTCTATTCAGTAATAAACTTCAGTATAAACTGGGAAGCAAACTTCCTCCTCAATAACTTTGACAGGAAGATGCACTACTGGAAAGAGAGAACAGATTGCTCTTCACTCAGCACCTCCATTGACTGTTTATGTGCTTCCGTAGAACCTAGTTAAACTTAGTGCTTCAGCCTGACCACTCTTCCCAGGTTACCTAGACTGTCAGGGACTATGACAGTACCTGTATTATGTGTCCTCTGGAGAAAGAATTCCTCCAGACACATCTTTCCTGGGAACAGGAAATCAGCAGAGAGCTTTCCTAGACACAGGATGTGCTTAGAATTCAAATATCTCAGATAAGAAGGCAGAGACAAGGTTTTAAAAATCCTTCTGAATGCTAAGTGAGGAAATCCCATCTGATAGCTGGATTAATATTATTACAAAGTGACAAAAGACAAGGATGGGAGAATTTAAGGGGAAAAAGGACTATGAGAGAGTGAAAAGGCAGAAATCAGAGGGAGGGCAGAGCTCCTTGCTGGTGAGGGGACAACTGCACATCTGAAAGGGAAAAATAACCTTGATTTTAAAGGAGCAAAAATAAAATTAGACTCCCAGCAGCAGCTCACAGGGGGTACTGCAAATGGGATACAGGACAGTTGAATTAAAAACATGAAGTTGTAGCCCCAAAGAGGGAAACTTTCTTACAAATATGTAACCCTCGGAATCCTTCAGCTTTATTTCTGGCTGATCAGCAAATCCATGCCTAGTTTTGAGAGGTAAAAATACCCGATGCAATTTCCAATTGTGCTTATGACATGACAAATTAAATGTCAGCAGAGAATGAATGAATATCTTTCCTTCTTTGTTCCCTTTCCCCCTCTTTTTCTCCAACCTCCTCCTGTCCCAGCATGTTCATACACAAGTAAACTATAAAAGGTCAGCGCTGAAAAGAGAATGGGGTTTTCTGCATTTTCTCCCCCACCCCCAAGCTCTCTAAGAGATGCTGTTCCAGCTTGGAAAGCAATACCGCCATTCCACTGACATACCAATTACTCAGCACATAGACAAAGCACAAAACTTACAGGTATTCAAGATGAAAGAGTCCAGCAAAAGCATCATCCCGGATGACTGTGAATGAGTTAGAATTCAGCAATCTGAAAACAAGAGACAGATATCAACAGATTCCAGTGAAGGTGTATAAAAGTTGAGTTACATGGTGAAGCCATTTCTGTTTCTTTGGTTATGTTCTGATCTGTGGGCAAACATGGGCTCTTCTCAGCCTAAAACTGGCCCATTCCATGCACAACATGACTCACAGACACTGATGGATAATGGCAAGTAGATTCCCTTTGGCCAGATTTTCTGGTCACCCTTATTATTCCACCTTTCTTCCTTATGGGTGTCAGTACATATGACCTAAGAGCTGTTATCTTATAGCTTTCCAGTGTTCAGAACAAATAAACAGCCAGTGAGTGCTTTATGATGCACACATCTAAAAAGAAGTAATCTGACTCTTAGAGAAACTTGAATTCAGAGAAGTTAAGTGACTCGATCAAAGTCACACAGCTGAGACCAAACAAAATGAAACAAAACAACAAACCTTCCTAGCATACTATACGTGCCCATGGGAAATAATTAAAAAAAAAAGTTTAAGAAAACTTCAGAAGATTCTTTTTCACCACATAGCTGTTTGAGTTGGCACTTAACCTTACTTTGGTAAAAGTTTATATAGTCTCTACCGTCACCACTGATGACTATT
Organism: Oreotragus oreotragus; assembly: GCA_006410675.1. NCBI lineage: Eukaryota > Metazoa > Chordata > Mammalia > Artiodactyla > Bovidae > Oreotragus > Oreotragus oreotragus. The sequence continues at coordinate 339,722 of SJYX01019970.1, forward strand.
CTGCATTTGTATCATAATATTTTAATAGAACTATAATTTCTCAGAGATTACAGATTTTTAAATGGTAAGGATAATGTTGTAAATAGGTACATAACATTTCAAGAAAAAAATATCAACATGAAGTTGATTTGGGATGAGTCTACTATACGCCATGTCTTCATATCTTTCTGTATGCATCAAGAATGTTGATGGTTTTCATTCTGATCTCATTCAAGTTTAAGAAACTAATACAAATCAAGAGTGAGCTAAGTACTCCTGACTTTGCCTGTCACTGATTTGCTTTGTCACTGATTTTGAAAACTGCATTTTGGACATTGCTTTTTATCAGTAAATATTAACTGACCAAGGCTAAAGGCACAGGACACAAGTACTTGGCAGGAGCACCTGTGATGAAGAGGAGTTATGACTGTGGGCTTTGGGCCCTGGGTCAGAGTTCTGGCTGTGATTTGGGGCAAGTTACTTAACTTCTCTGAGCCTCAGTTTTCCCATCTGTCAAATGGGAAAAGGAAAATACTGATATCATTAAATACAAATTTGCCCATAAATGCATAGCATGCTGCCCAACAGTTTGCATACTCAGTCAACTAGAAATACTCCTATGACCTTAATAACATTAAGAGTTTAAAATGCAGGCTCTCTTTTAAAGGGAGGTGTTTGGTAAATGGTTCATTTGGGCAAAATTCAGGCCATAATTCAATGTAATACCTCCCCAGTTGCTGCTGGGTCTGGGCGATGGCGTCCACAATAAAGTCCTTGAGGAAAACACATGCCCGAGAAGGAAAGGAAGCTGAACACTGGGGACTCAGCTTGGTGGGGACACGATGGGCCAAATCAAGACTAAGAGCCTGCCTTGATTTACTGGTGGAGCACGGGTACCTTGGGAAGGACAGATACCCAGGAGGCAGAAATGGCTTTTCCCAAGACCACAGCGCCAGGACCCCCAGTTCCAGAGGGGACTTCCCACACTCACAGCAACTGCAGGGATGGCAGATGGGAAAACATCCGGTCCTTGATTTCCGAGAACGTTCCATTTACCAGGCTCCTACAGGCAAGAAAGGAACAAAATGGAGCCCATGTTGCTTTCGGGAAGTGCCAGTCAGGATGGGCGAGTGGCCTTGTCCAAACTCCTCCACTCAGGAGTGAGGCTTCAAGTAGGACTTCTTGGGGTAAGAAACAAGACGAGTCCAGCCATCTTCCAATGAACCAGATCAATAAGAAAACTGCGCCGAGTAACGGAAACCTTTACCATCAGTCTAGCTCCTTCCATAGACATTATCTCAGCCGGTTTAAATCAATCCCCTCACTTCCTTTTCTTAACTACAGGAGGCCCTAGCTGAAAATGGATAATTGCTTTACCTCTGCCCATGATTCTGTTTGTGTAGACACAGCATTAATGTTGGCCCACGAAACTCCAGGGTAGGATTAAGCATTCCCCTTGGGAGCACAGCGCTGAAAGTCACTCAGAGCACTTCTGATTAAATGCACCGTGAAAGCCTTGGGGAAAAACTCAAGAGACACCTGAACCTGAATGTGCAGTGGGAGGCAATGCCATCTGTCAGGTTTAACGGTCAACCAGAGCAAGGAACTTGACTATTTTAGCCACCAGGTCCCTCATCCTTTCTGGCCCCAGTAGGACCTCAATACATCATTTCAGAGTTATTTCAGTTAGCATGCCATTGTGTTAAGCAGCTGGTGGTATAAAGGATTTAACCAGGGGAATTCTAATTTCTGGAATTCTCCATGTCACCTGACTTAGCAATATTAGCCATCAAACGGGCCCTCTGTTCCGGCCTGGCCAGACTCTCCTGACTTCTATGAATGCAAATATGAAGCCCTTCACTCCTGGGTCCAGACCCCAGTACCTTGCTTGGGATGGAGGCAGGGAAGTGGAGATAAGAGAAAGTGTGAGCAACTTCCTCCTCCTCATCCCCAGGGGGAATCCATGCCCTATGACAGAAAAGGTATCACTCCAGCACTTTGGCCAGGAACAAAGGAGTCATCTCAGCAGGAAACAGTTCCTAGCAGTGAAGATATAACCCAAGAGCCCCTTCCACAGCCATGATGAGAGCCGGTCATGTGGCCTGAGTGACTGTGGAAGGCCAGGTTGAAAGCATTCTCAAGCAGGTGAATCAGTAAGGGGAAGTCCTTTCCTATCTTCTCCTCCAGCACTGAATGGGCAGCCAAGGTAATGCGTGGTGGGGAAGTGGGCAAGAAGGCCTTGTAAACTCAGGGCAAGAAGTCAGGCTGACTCCCAGCACTTGCCCACTGAGCTGGATGCCCACACTCTCTAGTGCTTCACCAAGTCCCCTGTGCTTCCCTCTGCCAGGCCACAGGGAACAGCATCACCACTTCCAGAGGTGACATGCCCTTTCCCAGGTTCTGTCCAACCTGCAGTGTGAACAGAGGAGGCCACCGTGGAAACCACAGCCCCAGACCTCGGGTGGGACAGTGAGGCCTCATCATTGCTCCAGTCCTGCTGGGCTGCAAATACACGCCCCCACACAACCCCGACACCTCTCCACTCCAGCACACATCCTCCTCTCAAACTTTCATGCATGCCAGTGTCACCTGGGGACGGCCAAATGCAGACTCCAAGGCTCCACGCCCCAGACCCTGCATCATTCGGCGCGGGCCCTGGAATCTGCCTTGGCACAAACTCCCCCAGGTGGATCCGACGCAGGTGGCCAGCGGGCCAGACTTTGAGAAAACACTGCCCCGGGGACTTGTCCGGCTTCCCAGACTCCGAGTCTCGGATTCCCCTCAACCTCCTCCCGGCCCGAGGCTCCACCCACGTCCCATAGCGCTCCTCAACCCAAACGCAAAGAAAGGGGGCCGGGAAGCAGGGGAGTCAGGGTCGCGCTGTCCCGGCGCCAGAGGCAACTCCCAGGCGGCAGGGTGGGGCAGGACGGGGCTGGGGGTTGGCGGGGTCTCACTCACTCACAGGGAGCTGATGTCGCCCGGCACGATCCTGGGCACCCAGGAGGAGCCCACGCAGATGATGGACTCCTTGGTACAGCTGCAAGTGGCGGGGCAGCGCACCAGCCGCCTCACCTGCGCGCTCGGCGGTGTCAGACACGCGGTGCCCAGCAGCAGCAGCAGCAGCCCCGGCCCCCCGCCGCCCCTCCGCAGCGCCATGCCCGGGTCCCCGGTCCCCGTCCCGGCCACGACCCCCGCCGCCGCGCCGCGTGCTCGGACCCTGCGCCGCTGCAGACGCGGGCGCTGCTCGCTACTCCGCTGCCGCTACTGGCGAGGACAAGGGCGCCGCGGGTGTGGGAGGCCGAGCCGCAGCCGAGCAGCATGCTGGCCGCCACCCCCACTCGGCGCCCCCCCACCCGCGCCCGGGCTGCTGGGCGGCCGCCGCCGCTGCGCCCGCCGCACCCGCGCCCGCCTGACATCAGCACCCGCGCCCGCAGCCCGCTCTGGCCAATGAATAATGCGGGGCGGGCGCCCGCACGCTGGGAGGGGGCCTCGCACCGCCCCCGCCGCGCCCCGCCGGCCCCTCCCGGCCCCTTCCCAGGAGCTGCGGAGAGAGGAAAAAGTTAGGTGACCTTGCGGGAGGGGCCGGCCGGGACGGAGACCACCGCCCCCGCCCCGGGGACCTGGCTGAGCGGTGGGGGATCAGATGCCCGCAGTCCCTCCACCGGCTCCAAATGATCTGGGGGGAGACCCTGGGCTCGTTTGAGCCAGACCAAAGCGTGAGGAAAAAGGAAAAGTAGGGCTCGGGGCAATGGCTTGATCACTGGGAAGGGAGACTCTGTCCTGGGTCTTTGAAGAGTACAGAATTTTGAGCTGCCTTTATTAATATTTGAAGGATGTGAATGCTGTCATTTGAGTTCAGCGGGGATGGGTTTGCTTGTCTTGTGCGGTGGGGGCTATGGGGTCGGCTCCCTGCCCTCAGCACCGGAGGCTGAGGAAGCTAGCCGCCTTTCTCTCCTGAAAGCATGTAGGCAAGAAAAGCCGATACAGCTCTGCTGCTCCGGGGCCTGCCTACTGCTTGCCTCTGAGCTCAGAAGCCTGTCCAAGTTCTCCCTCCCTCAGCGCATCCCCAGCCACCCCACCCACCCGAATTAAAGCACGAGGGGCAGTAGTGACTAGAGACCCACGGTGTGATACAGTCTAGGCTCTGTACATTTAATCTTCCAGCTCTTTGAGGCGTGGCCTAATCTACCCATTAGGGAACTGAGGCACAGAAACGTCAGTGACTGACCGGTGGTCAAGGAGTAAACAGCTGGGCAGCAGTGGGGGTTAGAGCCTGGGTGGGGGATGTGGGTGGCCAGGCCCTGCTGAGCCCCGCTTCTCACCCTACCTTTGATGTGCTGAGCCTGAATCTTACCCCAAGGTAGTGTGAACTGGAGAAATCAAAGATGGGCAAAGCAGAATCAAAACGGCAAAAAGCCAGGACTACTCAGTGCAGAATCAAGGGCCCGTCATCAGGCTACTAACCGAGGAAATCGTTTCATATGTTAAGATGCACCGAGAAGAAGAAGTACCAGATGCAAATGGCCATGACTGTAGGACTCAGTACTGTGACTGCTTCAGCAATCATTTTAAGCAGATATGGCCTGCCACGGGGGCAGAGAGACTGGGTGGGCAAAGGATCACACCATATCCTCAGGGAACTTGAAGTCTCGCTGGGCAGATAGCCCTGAAGAAGTAACTCCATATGTACTTGGGGGTCACAGATTGACCATAAGGGATTCAGGACTCATAAGTCAGTTTGTTGCAGGTAACTTCATGGAGGGCGTTGACATTCATTGCAGGTCATTATTTAGCCAGCACCTAGCATCGATGGGACCAATCTACATTTATCATCACTTAATTCACATCTGCCCTGGGAAATGGGTCTCCACATTTTATAGATGGGAAAAACTGAGCTCAGAGATGTATTTCTCTTGCGCAGGGTCGCACAGTACATAGCCAGGAAGATCCTACTCCAGAACTGGCTGCTGTGTGTAGCCCTCACTGCCACGTTCTCGATTTGTTTCAGCTGCTCTGCAGGGGATGCAAAACTTCCCTGACCAGGGAACAAAGCTGTGCCACCTGCAGTGAAAGCAGAATCTTAACCATGGAACCACCAGAGAGGTCCTCCTCACCGCTGTGTTGACATGCATTGCCCCCATACCTTACTCAGCAAGACCCAGTGCTGGCAGTGTGGACGGAGACCATGGTCTGGAGAGGCTGACAGGCACATGGACCCACAGCCATGGATGTGCGTCCTGCACATTCTGAAAGATGTCTCCCTTGAGAGAGACGGGCTACTGCTTTATTGAGAGGAGGAGGTGGGGATTGTCAAACACAGTACCTTTTTGCTGACCCAGGAAAATGTTCTCAGCTGTGAAGTGGAGCAAGGAAGTAGGGTAGGGAAGGTAAGCTCTCTGTCCCCAGAGCTAGATAGCTGTGGGTTTGCAACCCAGCCTGACACTTACTGTGTAGTTGTGGGCAAGTTATGGCCCACATTAAGGCAAACTCGATGCCTCAGTTTCCTCATCTGTAAAATGGAATAGTTGTGTGTACCTTTGGGAGCTAAATGTGATCAAGACTATGCCACCCAATGCCACATAAGAGGTACTAAGTATTTGTTCAGAGATCTGTGTGATATTGTGGGCAGGACAATTCTCAGATAAACCCTGGGATTGAAGGGAATGGGCAGTGGGTGGGGTGTGAGAGGCTGTGAAGGGAGATGAATTTTCCTAACCTTTGTGCCTCTGCTTTACTTAAGGACAAGACACATTGTTTCTCAATCAGGGGTGACTCTTGGCAAAGTCTGGAGATAACTGGGTTGTTGCAGTGGGGTGGATGCTACTGGCATCTAATGGGTAGAGCCACGGATACCGTTAAACATCCTGCAGTGCACAGCAAAGCATGATCCAGCCCAAATACAAGTGCTGAGTCGAAACACCCTGGTCTAGTGTCCTGGAAAGACTTGGCATGAGGAATTCCAGAGATGCAGATTCTAGGCCTGGCTCATCACTCATAAACAAATCTTGGTCATGTCACTCCCATCTCCAGCCTATATTTTCTCATCTATAAAATGAGGACCCTGTATGCAAGACAGCAAAAGAGATACAGATGTGTAGAGCGGACTTATGGACTCTGAGGGAGAAGGAGAGGGAGAGGGAGAGGGTGGGATGATTTGAGAGAATAGCATTGAAATTTGTATACTATCATGTAAGAAATGAATTGCCAGTCTATGTTCAATGCAGGATGCAGGACGCTTGGGGCTGGTGTATGGGGATGATCTGGAGGGATGATGTGGGGTGGGAGGTGGGAGGGGGGTTCATGTTTGGGAGTTCGTGTAAAAAAATAAATAAATACAAAAATAAATAAATAAATAAACACAAATTAGTAGCAAATAAAGGGATGATTTGGGAGAATAGCATTGAAATATGTATACTATCATGTAAGAAATGAATTGCCAGTCTATGTTCAATGCAGGATGCAGGATGCTTGGGGCTGGTGTATGGGGATGATCTGGAGGGATGATGTGGGGTGGGAGGTGGGAGGGGGGTTCATGTTTGGGAGTTCGTGTAAAAAAATAAATAAATACAAAAATAAATAAATAAATAAACACAAATTAGTACCAAATAAATAAATAAATAAATAAAATGGTTATAATGAAACCTTCCTCTTTATCTCCTAAATAAATGTGACATATCATCATTATTGGGCTTCCTCAGTGGTTCAGATGCTAACGAACCCACCTGTAATACAGGAGACCTGGGTTCAATCCCTGAGTTGGGAAGATCCTCTGGAGATGGAAATGGCTACCGGCTCCAATATTCTTGCCTGGAGAATTCCATGGACAGAGGAGCCTGATAGGCTACAGTCCATGAGGTCGCAAAGAGTCAGACATGACTGAGTGACTAACACTTTCACTTTCATCATCATTATTCCTATCCTTACCCTCTCCAAGCTAGGTCTGTCTCCAGCCCATTTCCTCCAACCTGGAAAACTAGAAAGATCCTGATAGGAAGGGTGCACAGAGAAGACTTGGGTGGCAGAGCTGGCAGGCTTGGTATTTGTTTCAGCTCTGCTAGAGACACTAAGTGAGTGCTTGTAAACTATAAAGTGCAATTCATCATCATTATTCCTATCCTTACCCTCTCCAAGCTAGGTCTGTCTCCAGCCCATTTCCTCCAACCTGGAAAACTAGAAAGATCCTGATAGGAAGGGTGCACAGAGAAGACTTGGGTGGCAGAGCTGGCAGGCTTGGTATTTGTTTCAGCTCTGCTAGAGACACTAAGTGAGTGCTTGTAAATTATAAGGTGCAGTTTATAAATTAAGATATAAAAATGGAAATGCAGATTATTTTGGTTTGATTCCAGGATCTTCAGTGGTTTAAAAAAAAAACCTTAATAGACAATCAGAGAAACACAATCTGTTTCCAGGAAATAGCAAGAGTTTTTCAAAATGTAAAAATTTTTTGTTCAGACATATCTCCACGTCAGGAGCATGCATTTCTATGGGGGATGAAATGGCACAGGATGAAGTGGCATGTGTAGGCAGATCAAAGTGTTAATTCATTCACCTCTCATTCAACCACCTGCCATTAGGTCGATATTGATTCAGAGCCTACTAGGTACTGGGTTGGATTTCGGTATGAAGTTGAAGGAAATATCAAGAATGCCAGTTTTTGACATTTTTGGCTGGAGCCAGTGGGTTGATGGAGGGACCGTTTCTTGAGATGAGAAAGCCTAGAAGAGGAGAGAGTTTGGCTGGGAGAGAGGTATCAAGGGTTTTGTATTGGAGATGTTGACTCTGAAATGCCCATGAGCCATCCGCATGCTAATGCTGAGTTGGCAGCTGGATGGCCAGTGGAGATGGTAAGGAGGAGATGGCGGGGGTGGATAGGAAGTCCTCAAACCTGCCTAAAACCTTGATGCTCCTTCAGGGAGCCCTCAAAGTAATGTTAGTTGATTGAATGAATGAATGAGGGAATGAATGGATGATACTTCATGCATACAGACATTAAAGAGAAAATATCTATGAGGTCTAATCAGCAAGGAATCACAGAAATCTTGCAGAAGAGTGATAATTTAAGAATATTGCAGTTTGGGGATCTATTTTTAAACCAAACATAATCTTCAAATTCTAAACCAATCTGTAAATCTTGTAAGAATCTCAAAGACCTTACCATGCTTCTCATACCCCTCCCCCACTTTCCAACTAAACCCCACTGCACCTCTGTCCCTTCCCCCCACCCTCCACCCCACCCAGGCTCACCTCTTCACCCCCAACCTCCACCCCAGCCTCCACCTTGCCACCTTACTGATGTTCTCACCAGACTTACAAGCTTTAGAAAGCCTTCACTAACATCTAACTGGCTCTGATGCTTGCTGTAATAACCAAAGAAAAATTATTCATCCAAACCTCAAAGGCACGTGGTTTGAATGGCTACAGATTGGATTCTCTGGGGGAAAAAAAAAAAACCAAAACAGCCTTGTCTCTTTTTTTTTAAATCAAAGAGTTTGCCAGTCCCTCTTTGACCACACCACCTGAATATGCCACTCGTGTGGTTGGCTGCTGGCCAAATGTTTCTGGCTTCCATCGTTTCCCTTCTTCATTAACTCAGTGGGTGTCACAAGTCCGGAATTCATTCTGAATATGCCCCAAACTGGCCTCTTGAATTCAATCGTATTCTTGAAGAGCTGCCTGTGGATATTTCATGCAGTTTCCTAAATCAGCTGAAAGGCCCTCATGATTCTGGCCATGGTATCTGATGATCTTTGCCACCTCCTCCCCACCACCAGGGTAATGGACACCTGTGGGATATCTGACACAGTCATCAACAATCCCTTCTCATGACAACAGGACACAATTTTGCTTTGAAGGGAATGATTCCTTCCCAACATTCAATCCAATTCAATTCAATTCTATGTGGCTCATTTGATGAATACTCTCTTTTTCCATTGCACATGGCTCTAGACTAGAGCATTCCAGAACGTTCCACTCTCCCAGCCACAGTGACTGGTTTTGTGGTGAATGCACTATCCAACAGGAGCAATCAGGACTAACAAAACTGCTTGATAGGACTTATGGTACCATATGGGGAGGCAGTCTTACCTTCCACTCGCCAAGGAGTTGGAGTAGTGTGAACTGGAGAACCACACAAGTTGCTGAAAAGGTGCTCCTCTAAGGAGAGGAATTTGATGGTGTTGTTTGGGCCTCAGATTAAGTCACCCATTAAGCTCTTCAGTTTTTTGAGACAATAAATTCCCTTTCTTTGTAACTAGCCAGAGAATGGGTTTTGGTTTATTGCAACCAGATGAATCCTATCTGGCCGATCCAGATATCACGAACTCATTCAGACAGCATTAGTCCATCCAGGCATCACTAATCCATCCAGACATCAGGGATAATACACAGCAACTTCAAGATGAAACTGGGAAGCAGGTAAAACTCAGTAAGTGTCCCTAGCTTTGCCTCTCAAAGCTCTTTCCCCAAATTTGTGATATCCTTTCCCTCTCTTTTGTCAGGAAAAATGTTAAATTCGGTAGTTTTTTGGTCATTTTCTTCTCTTAATCAATACTGTCAGAATTTTGTTTCTTAGTTTTCTCAAGGAACCACGACTTTTTTTCTATTTGATCTTTGTTTTCTATGTCATTACTATGTTTTAGTCTTTATCATCTGTTTTCTACTACTTATTATGAAATTTTGCACTTTTTAAAAAAGAAGTTAATCAGAATCACATTAGTTTACAATCACTTTACAAGAGTCACTTGTGATGGTCAATTTTGTATATCAGCTTGACTGGGCCATGGGATGCTCAGATAGCTGGTAAAACATGATTTCTGGGTGTGTCTGTGAGGAGATTTCAGGAAGACATGAACTTTTGAATTGGGAGACTAAGATCACCCTCACCAGCCTCACCTACAAGTGGACATCATCCAGTCTACTGAGGGCCTGAATAGAACAAAAGGCAGATGGAGGGTGAACTTGCTGTCTCTGCTTGAGCTAAGACATCTGGCTTCTGCGCTCAGACACTGGTGCATCTGTTCTCAGTTTTCAAACTAAGATTTATACCACTGTGTCCACCCCCTTTACATCCAGCCCCTCCCCAATTCTCAGGCTTTTGGATTAAAGTACACTCAGTGTTTCTGGATCTCCAGTTTACAGACAGCAGATCGTGGGACTTCTCAGCCTCCATAACTGCACCAGTCAATTCCTGTATTAAATCCTCTCGCATCTAGCTTATTAATTCTATTTTTCTGGAGAACCTGATGAATACCCCAATCTCTTTACATCAGAATGCCTTTGACTATATTTCTAGTTCTAGGAGAATATGCCCAACTTTTGGTTGCAATAAGCTGACTAGAAGTACATTTGTGAGTCACAGAGAGTGGCTCTGTGAGGAAAGTCAATCTTGTAGGACAAAGACAGTTTTCCATACCAACTTTCACAATCTCAAACTTACAGAACAATATAATAATTGTATGGGAAATCGCTTCAGTCTTCTTAGCAAACAGACTTAGAAAGTCTACTTCAGGAGAACAAATTTAAAAATGAGTACAGATTTAACTTCAGTGTATAATCAGGGGTCTCTAAATATTCTCTAGCTCTTCTCTAATCCATAAACCATGGCTAATTCAATGCTTTGCGTTCTCAAAGGACATATAATCTCTCAAGTTTCTTGCTGTTGAAGTCTGCAGCCTCTGGTCTCAATTTTAAATAAAGACTAAAAATATTAAGACTAAAGATATATGGGGCTTACGTTTTTTTTATTCTATACCATCTGAGTTATTCTGTGATATTATGCCCTCTGCTCAAACCACCACAGCCCATATCAAAATATGTCCTGAGGGAAGTATCTAAAATGCATCCACATTTCTTAATGACTGTTACTTCACTGGACTGCCCTTCCCAGGAATGTTTTGTTTGTGTTTGAATATAGCTTTCAGGAGTAAGCTCAACACCAAGAGAGGAACTTCAGACAGACTTCCCTGAAACCAAAAGATGGACTAAGCTTTCCACTACTGCCTACAGGCCCAGCTATGAGTCTCCCATCTGCAACCTGTGCGTGCGTGCTCGGTTGCACAGTCATGTCCGACTCTCTGCACCCTCATGGACTGTAGCCCGCCAGGCTCCTCTGTCCATGGGATTCCCTAGGCAAGAATACTGGAGTGGGTTGCCATGCCCTCCTCCAGGGGATCTTTCTGACCCAGGGATTGAACCTGGGTCTCCTCCATTGCCAGGCGGGTTCTTTACCACTAGTGCCACCTGGGCAGCCCCTCTGCAATCCACCCATGTCTTATAGGAAGAGTTTCTCTGAAGAAGAGTGTCTAGAACTTATCTTCAGAGTCCTCCCTCAAGTCCACCTTTCTGAGCTCTTCAGAATCTAGTGCTAGGAAGGACCCACTGATGACGCGGGAACATCACGGAATATGTTGTCAGGGTACCTGATATAAATCCCAGATTCAGCAGGTCTTGTCTTCAAAGGACTTCAATTTCCTCTTCTACAAATGGGAGAGGACAATACATATCACCCTGGATTGCTTGAAGGATGAAATCCAGTTGAAGAATATGGAAGTTTTTCATATTTGAAGTTAGATAATTACATGGTTACCTGATTGGGCTCTATCTGTTTATTGAAAGCCACGAATCATAGTAGATATAAATATGGATATAAATTGATATAAATATGGATAGATATAGATTTAAATATATTCTCCTCAGAGAGCTTAAAACATACCCGAGGAAATAAGACTTCTCTATGTCAAATAAGCCTACTAGTACTCAGAAGGGTTTTAGTTCTTCCCCACCACTTTCTTTCCACAGCCCAAGAGACAGAATCGGTACATTTATCCGAAAGCTAGAAAGATTAGTTTAATTATCCAATAAATATTTATTGAGAAGAAACTGCTGGACTCAGGGACTATCATGGTGGACAAGGCACAATCCATAGATGCAGTCTAGCTATGTGGTCCAGATGTGGCTGCTGCCCTTGGCCGGCCCTGTCCATGCAGTCAGTCCAGAAGGACATCCTGCGTGCCTGGATCGGCAGCCCCCAGACAACTAGGCAGAACCTTAGGAGCTTGGCCAAAGGGTGAGGTGCTGATTCTGGCACACTGCTCCTCTCCCCCAACACACACACTCATTACACTAGGGCGAGACCAGACCCACCACTGCACTGAGATAAATTTTCATCCCTTAAACAAACCTCATGACTCCTTGTTCTTGACCGTTAGGATGACACTGGAGCTTAAAATTTATGTGGCTCCTGAAGGCTGCTAGTTCGGTAGGAGAACGGGTGATCCATCATTTAAGGGAGGGCAAGGAGGTGTGTCCACTGGCCTGAATGCTGACCCACAGGAGCAGTCATTTCGGGAAGAGGGCAGTTGTAAATCCCGTTTGTCCTCTACAGGCCATCTTAGCTTATGTCAGACAAAGGTTTGCCCTCTGCTGAAAACAAAGTTGTGAAAATGTTACTATCTCAAGCATCCCTGTGTGGGAGTATTTACCTTCCCCAGCAGAAGAAGTCAAGTACCTCTTAAGGGTGCAGTGATAAGATCTGACATTCACGCAGCAATTTCGCAGTTTACAAAGCCTTTCATCCCTCATGATCTCAAGTGCAGCCTCATGAACAGAAGGGATTTTCAGAGGAAGGAACTGAGGCATGGACAATTTAAGTGTCCTGACCAGGATCAGGCAGTCAATTTTAGAATGTCAGGAGTACAGTGGGCAGAGTGTCCTAGCCCATCACAGTCCTGCTGGAGGGTATTGGGGAGAGGGTTAGGGATAAACTGAGGAAAAAAACAATGCCTTTCACAGTGTTCTAGAAAGCAGAAGCCCTGCCATTTCTTCTTCCATCTTGCCATAAGTTATCTGAAAGAATATCTTCCCAGCCAGTCATGCATTGTAGATGGGGATTTAATTTGGTGCAGCCAGCCCAATGTGAAAATTCCTCAAAAAGTCAAAATTAAAACTACCATATAATCTACCCAATTCCACTTCTGGGTATTTATCCAAAGGAAATGAAATTGCTGTCTTGAAGAGATATCTGCACTCCTATGATCATTACAACATTATTTCCAAAAGCCAAGATATAGAAGCAAATTAAATGTCCATCAATAGATGGATGGATAAAGAAGCTGTGGTATCTACCTATCCATCTACAATAGAATATTATATTGACATAGAAAAGGAAAACTGGCGTAGGAGTTAGAGAAAATGATGTGGAAGTTTCTTGAAAACTTAGAACTACTGTGTGATCTAGCAGTCCCGCTCATGGGTATATATCCCCCCCAAAAATGAATTCAGGATCCTGAAGAGATGCCTGCTACCCCACGTTCATTGCAGCATTATTCATAGTAGCCAAGATATGGAAACCATCTAAGGGTCTGACAATGAAGGCACAGCTATATGCTGGACTGTTGCCTGAAAGCAATGTCAAATATGACCATTCCTCAAACCCTCAAGGGGTAGGTCTCAGTGATTTTCAGGCATATGTGACCTACAAGATGAGCCTGTCCAAATATCCCAGGAGGCACCAGCTGAGTGAAAAGAGTGAGTGGCAGAATGAAGGCTCTCTGCAAATTTCTACTTGATGCACATGAGGCCTGGCTTCAGGCAGAAGTCCCCAGGAGCCAACAAAGAGCTGCCAAAGGGTAACCCCACCCCAGTGCTCTTGCCTGGAGAATCCCATGGGCGGAGGAGCCTGGTGGGCTGCAGTCCATGGGGTCGCGAAGAGTCGGACACGACTGAGCGACTTCAGTTTCGCTTTTCACTTTCATGCATTGGAGAAGAAACAACCCACTCCAGTGTTCTTGCCTGGAGAATCCCAGGAACGGGGAAGCCTGGTGGGCTGCCATCTATGGGATCGCACAGAGTCGGACACGACTGAAGCGACTTAGCAGCAGCAACAAGAGCAGAGAGAGGAAAAGGCAGAGTCACCTTTGTAGACCATGAATAATCCTGGAGCCTCCAGACCAAAAAAGGACCAGCTGGAAAAATCTCCCTCCACCCACCCTCCACATTCCTCTCCACCCCAGTACAAGCCGAGGCAGTTCCCTGGAGTGTATACTCCAGTCAGTGCTATTTATTTTTATCTTTTATCCTTTGAGAGAAATAATAGAATCCATCAATAATGTCTTGTTTTTAAACTCATTTGGGAAATAAAAAAAATTTGCTGTGAGAATAGCATTCTCGCTGATCGATTTCACTATATTTTGGACAATGTGATTATAGTTGGATTTCCCCATTAAAAACCAAAGATTCCCTTGGTGTCCTTTGTGGCATCTGGGCAGGCCACTGGGAAAGACTCTGATGGTCAGACTATGGCCAAAATCGGTGCTGTCGGATCGGCTCAATATTCTGTTTTTTCTCACCCTGCCATAAATGTGCATCTCTCCTGGAAAATGAGGTCAGTCTTCCTTCTGGCTCTTTCTAGGCTCTTTTGGGACACTAGTCTGTGGTGGTGTGCTATTTGGGATTTAGAAGAAGCAGAGGCTGAGCTAGAGTTGAAATTGCAAAAGGCTTTATTGGGAACAGCTGTAAAAGAAAACAGGGAGAAGCAGATGGGGGCAGGGGAGACGTCAGACCCCACTACATTCAGCCAACCTTGATGCCTGCTAAAGCGGCCCAGTTTCCAGCAGGAATGGCCAGCCCTCGTATCACCGCCTTGCTCAGTCACAGTACAGGGTTTCCTGAGACAAGAGTGACCTTGGCTTGCAGGCTGAGAAGGATCTAGAAGAAGCTGGCAGCTGGAGACTGTCAGCTAAGCCCACTCCTGGCTGCTGAGGAGCCAGGCCTTTCATGAAGAGTCATCAGAGCTGTGATTCTTCGGGTCTGCTTTAAATGGTGAAAAAGACATTGTGGTTTCGCCAGCTGACATGAACTGAGAGCGACTTGGTGAAAGCTGTTACAGAAGGTCTCCAGGTCTTTCTGAACCCAAGAGAATATTAGCAGTGATTTCTTCTGAGAAATGTACTGCTTAAGAGGAGCTGATAACCACTGCTCATTGAATCTCATGTATTCATAGTTCATTGCTTGATTCAACAAGCATTTGTTGAGCACTTTCAATATCGATCTATTGAGGTCCTTGAATGTGGCAACTGAAGGACTAAGTTACACAGATTCCTGAGGCTTTAAGCCCTGCTGTCAAACAGCTGGCACTTAGGGAGCAGATAAATAACTAAAGAAATGCAGGAAATCGTACAATTGCCATTGAAAAGAAAGGCATTTGGGGGAGAGGAACTTGGTAAAAGCCTTTACGGCAGCTCTTCAGGTTGTTTTAGACCCAAAAGACTATTAGCAGTGATTTCTTCTTCTAAATTCACTGCTTAGCAGGAGTTAATAACACAGAGGGCCACAAATACACAGAAGAGGGAGTGATTTCTTCTAACTTGTAAGCCTTCCCCCGGTTGCTGTCACTGGTCCATGACGAATGAGTAGGATCTGAGCAGACAGATACAAGGAGAGGGACATTTTTCATGGAGGAAATAAAAGGAGCAAAGTCACTGATTAATAACAACAGCAATGCCTATTTGTGTTAGGCACTTTGTTTAAGTTTGCTTTACTTAAGTCTAGGGCTTCCCTGGTGGCTCAGAAGTTAAAGCTTCTGCCTCCAATGCGGGAGACCTGGGTTCGATCCCTGGGTCGGGAAGATCCCCTGGAGAAGGAAATGGCAATCCACTCCAGTATTCTTGCCTGGAGAATCCCATGGATGGAGAAGCCTAGTAGGTTACAGTCCACGGGGTCGCAAAGAGTCGGACACGACTGAGCGACTTCACCTTACTTAAGTCTTGCAACATCTCTGCCAAGGAGGTGTTTATATCCTCAACATACAGAAGAAGAATCTGAGGCTCAGAGAGGCTGAGTAACTTGCCCAGGGTTGCACAGGCAGTGGGCTTCCCTGCTGGCTCAGACGGTAAAGAATCTGCCTGCAATGCAAGAGACCCGACTTTGAGCCCTGGGTCAGGAAGACGCCCTGGAGAAGGGAGTGGCTACCCACTGCAGTATTCTTGCCTGGAGAATCCTGTGGACTGAGCAGCCTGACGGCTACCGCAGAAGCAATAGCGGACTCTAGAGTCGTCTGACCTGCAAGTCTATTCCCAACCCTACACTGCCCCCTAACGTGGGTGAATTGGAGACCAATGACACCCATAGCCATGGAGGGCACATCGCAGGATGAGGAGGAGGAGGGATTCTGGGGAGAAAAACAGTGGGTCGAGTCCTGGGTTCTCTGTGGAACGTCCAGGTGGATGTGCCGAGGAGCAGGTGGAAATTTGCACTTGAAATGCAAAAGCGTTGGGAAGAGACATAGGCGGAGGCCATTGCTGTGTTAGGAGGTAGAGAGACCTGTTTATTTACCAAGGGGAGCAATGGGTCTGCTTGGCAAATACTCTGAGTATGAGACTCTACAAATCGGCTAAGTGCCTTGTCTATGGGAGAAGAGGAGCTGGATACGTTTGCCAGGGTGAGAGTGGACTAGAGAAACAGGGAGAGAGGAAGAAGGACAGACACAGAGAAGGCAGGAAGGCTCTGCCAGCTATGAGCCCTTCTGCATGACTCCCCAGTCTTTGGGAAAACTACTAAAAGCACATATGCTCAGGACGTGACTTGTGTGCGTGTGTGTGTAAGCCAGCAAAGGGGTGTGTGTGTGTGTGTGTGTGTGTGTGTAAGCCAGCAAAGGAGCCTCTCATGTCAGGCCCACACTGAGTCCAACAGTGTCTATGTGCTTGGAGCAGAGGCCCCAGGAGGAGAGACCCTAACAATCAAAGCCCCAGGGATTCACAGAAATCATAGCAAAGCTCTGGTCTTTCACAGGCTAGAGATTCCAATCAAATCTGTCAAGTTTTCCATGGAGCAAGGTGGCTGTGGTCAAGAGAAAGCAGGTTGAGGGTGGAACTTCAGCCACTCCTGGAGAAGCCGCACTGGAGACCGAATCCACTGGAGAGGAAGGCAAAGGGCAGACTCGCCAAAGGCAGGAGTGACACAGCGCAGGCGGACACGGGCCTGGCTCTGCCCTGAACCAATGGTTAGGGGTTGGATAAAGTAGCCGAGCATCCCTGGTCTCCCATCCCCTGGGGGAGCAGCAGGCCCCATGAGCCCAGAGCTTCTCAACTGATAAAGCCTGTGGACTTTCAGGAAGGTTGGGCAGGCAGGCAGGAGTGCCGTTAAGACCTGCATGTCCCGTGTGCAAAGAGGCTGGTTACAGGGAGGCTTCCAGGGCTATCGGGTGCAGAGACAGACAAGGTCATGGACTCTGAGTTGCCATGGGCATGGTGAGGGGCATGCCTTTGGGGAGGATAAGAAGTAGAGCCAGATCGCCCTTCTGTCTGGGAGATTATGTCCGCAATTCCTTTCTGCAAAAAGGTGCTGAGCATAGGTGTGTTCAGTTGGGTAAGTGTCCCTGTACTGAAGTTGCGTCCTGATGCGCACGTTGGCAAGGCTGCCCACTTGGCGAGGCGGCACAGTCTGTCCTGGCTGCTGACCCATTTCCCAGCGCCAGGTGACAAAACCCCACTGTTCAAACTCATGGCTCCAGGGATAATTGGTTCTGATCAAGCAGTTCTGGGAAGTGATGCCTTCCCCTCTCCTGAGCAGATGACGAAGTCCGGGAGGCAGCAGGCAGGCGACTTCACGTGCTGTGTCTCCTTTCTGGCTCGCTGCCTTTGACTTTCCCCAGCTGACTCCTGACCGTACCCAGCCAGAGAGGACACCAGGCAACTTCAGACACAAATTCATGAGTCTGGGGTGGGGCAGACCAAGGGACGCTGGGAAGACCCCCTCTTCCTCAGCACTAATAAACCCTGCCCCCACTTAGAGGTCCCAGAGACTGAGTCATTGTTGGTTCTGCCTTTGGGAAGAATAGCAACCCATCACACATCTTTACTCAGCAGAGGCTCACCCCTCACTTCATTCAGATCTTTTCTTAGGTGTCTCATCTTTGGCAAGGCCACCCCATCTAAAATGGACCCTCCATCACTCTCCATCAGTTCATACACCTTTCCTCTTTGTAAGCAGTTCCCATTGCAAGACATGGTATATATTCATTGGCTGATTTGTTTAGTAATGTTTTTCTCATTAGCATTTGGCCTCCATGGAGGTGGAGACCTTGCCTGTCACAGTCTCTGCTGTCTCCAGAAGCCAGAAAAGCCCCTGGCAGGGAATAGCCTGTTGATCAATACTGGAGAATGGGTAGATAAGTGGATGCTGTTAAGGCAGTACCATTCTGGAGGGACCAAGAGCAAAGAACACCTTGTTTGGTTTACTGTTCTAGTCCTGTTACCCAGCACAGACTCTGACACATCACTGATGCTCGAGTACTTGTGGGATGGGTGAATGAAAGCAGGAAGGAGGAACCGATGTCCATCCCAGCATCTCCACAGTGTGACCGAGGAAGCGACCTGACAGCATCAGGATTTGGAGCACATGGAATGGGACTAACGAACAGGAGAAAGTGTACACAGAGAAGTCAGGCACCAAGGGTGCTCTAGGCCCCTGGAGCTGTTTGGATGTCTGACCTAAGGTGAGGAGGCTCATACAGGATCATACAGTGTGAAGGCTGGCTTCTCAAGTTCTGTTCTCATCAGAGGAGGGAAGCTACAGCCAAAAATGACAGACAGCCTCACTAAGTGACTCTGTGACCTTGATCACCGAAGCTCTTTGGGCTCCACAGATTGTTATTGGAGTGAATGGATGGTAACATGATGGCATAGGAACCCTCAGTGGAGCACGGCGGTGGAAGGGGATTAGATCGAATGCAAAATTAGACTGCCTCAAACATGTGCTTCAAGCGCTCCCCATCTACGTCCCCCTTTTCAAAGCATGGAGATTTCTTCACAAAGTAAGAAACAGATACGTTCAAAGTCAGTGGAGCTTGGCTTGGAAATCAGTATGTGAATCTGCCTGTCTCTCCCCTTCCTTCCATTCTGTCATCTCCTGGGTAAAGTTAGCTCACCCATGTTCTTGCTCAGGGTGTTGGGTTCACATTCTGTGTCTGGATGGAGGACAGATGCCTCTTCTGGGCACACAGATTGGAATCTGGTGGGTCTTCTTCTTAGCTGTTACTCAGTGAAATCCTTGTGGACTTGTTGGGATTGTTATCTCTAATAACCCACTAAAAACTGGTCCCGTTGCCTGCCATGAAAAGCAAGTCAAGGGGTACAGGGAAGCAGTTTCATCTGAGGGGTGACTAGGGAATATTTTGGGCTTCCCTGGTGGCTCAGACGATAAAGATAAAGGCAGATAAAGAATCTGCCTGCAATGAAGGAGACGTGGATTCAACCCCTGGGTCAGGGAGATCCCCTGGAGAAGGGAATGGCACCCCACTCCAGTACTCTTGTCTAGAAAATCCCATGAACAGGGAAGTCTGGCCGGCTACAGTCCATAGCGTCCCAAAGAGTTGGATATGACTGAACAACTGACACTTTCACTTTTCAGGGAAGGTTTTAGAAATTTGAAATCATTAAATTTGGCAATAGGCTCGTCTCTTTTTCCAAGTGTGCCTGAACTGTTCACATCTGTGTTTATTAGACGCATTACTTAACTCAATACTTTCACTGATATGCTGTGTTCCCCTCTTTCCAAACTATTGACTTTCTTTTGATACTTCTTTACTATTCCAGGTCCTCATTTTTTTTCTACAGTATCCCTCAGCATCCAGGGGTGGGATTGCAGGTAGTTATTTTACCTCATAGGAGTTGAATCATCAAAGTCAACAAAGTTGACTTTGTGCCAGAGGAATGTATCATTTGGACAATTTTGGTGTACACTGACTGGGGATGGTTCAGGAAAGAGCTGTGGGGTGTGTGTGTGTGTGTGTTTGCGTGTGTTGCGTGAGTATCTGCAGAACTCATTCCATCTGCCTGGAGCTCTCTGCCATTCCATCTCCCACTCCCCCACTCCCCCACTTAATAAAGCCCTAACAATCCTTGGATCTCAGTCCAAACATGGCTTCTTCAGAACTTTTCCTGAAGTCCCTAAGGAGATCAGGACTCCCTGTCTTATAGGTGTAAAACACCTGTGTTTTTCTTCTAGAGAAGAGCTGTCCAAAGAGAGACTATGCAAGCTACCTGTGTAACTATTCATTGTCTAGTAATCACATTACACCAGCTTCCCCAGTGGCTCAGCGGTACAGAATCTGCCTTCAATGCAGGAAAGCAAGGAGATTCGATCTCCTAGGTCAGGAAAATCTCCTGGAAGAGGAGCTGGCAACCCTCTCCAGTATTCTTGCCTGGGAAATCCCATGGACAGAGGAGTCTGGTGGGCTACAGTCTACGGAGTTGCAAAAAAGTCGGCTGCAACTTAGCGACTAAAACAACAAACAAATCATATTTTTAAAAGCAAAAAAAAAAAAAAAAGCATAAAAGGTGAAATTAACTTTGACAATATATTTTACTCAGCCCAGTGTATTAGTTTCCTAGGGCAGCCCTAACAAAGAACCACAAACTGAGTGGGCTATGCAACAGAAATGTCCATACTTTTGGAGGTCAGATGTCTGAAATAAAGGATCAACCTCCTGGACACCGTGAGAAGAAATCTGACCTATGCCTCTCTCCTAGTTTCTGGTAGTTACCTGGAAATCTTTGGTGTTCCTTGACTTACAGATGGCATTCTCCCTGGGTCTTCAGTTTGTCTTCCTTTTTATATGGCTTTCTTTTTATAAGAAGAACTCCAGTCAGAGGTGGTGCGAGTGATAAAGAGCCTGCCTACCAATGCGGGTGACTTGAGATGCAGGATCGATCCCTGGGTCAGGAAGATCCGCTGGATGAGGAAAGGGCAACCCACTTGGATATTCTTGCCTGGAGAATCCCCATGGACAGAGGAGCTCAGTGGGCAACAGTCCATGGGGTCACACAGAGCTAGATACAACTGAGCAACTTAGCATGCAGCAGGCATTCAGATAAGGAACACCCCCTACTTCAGTATGGCCTCATCCTAACTAATTCCATTCGCAGTGACTCTATTTCCAAATAAAGTAGAATTCTGAGATGCTGAGGATTAGGACTGCAACGTATGAATCTTGAGACAACCTGTAACATCGAAGAACTTAAAATATCATTTCCTTTTGTAACTTTTTAAGACTTTGAAGTTTAGTGATGAATCTTATACTTAGAGTATAATATACAGTGGTATATTTTATACTTAAAATAGTTTATACTTATAGCACTAAATTTTCATCCAGAATGCTTTATCTGTATCTAGAGTTCATAAAATTTCTAGTTGAAAAAGCAGAGTCACCTATCCAAATTTTTCCAAACATACTTCCAAGTTTTCTCATTGCTGACATGAGAGGAAAGACATGTCCTCTGATATTCACAGAGTGTATGTAGGCACCAGTGGGTCTTTGCTCTTGAAGGGATGTATGGTAAGTGGTAAAGGCTCAGTAACCCACATCAGTCACAGCCCCTTGTTTCTGTGCCACTGTGTGTGAGGGGTGTCCCTTGCTGCCGTATTAGTCCAGTCTTTGCCCTCTTATACCCTTGGATTTTTTTGTTCCATGAGCCAATAAATTCTCTTTTTTTTTTTTTGCCACTTTGAGCTGAGTTTTTTGCCACTTGCTACTAAAGAACACTGACAGGAAACAAGATCTCATTTAGTTCTCATGTCAGGAAGCACCATTTCCATCCAACAGAGAAGGGGACTGAGGCCTAAAGACTTGGAGTAACATTTCCAAGTTCACCTAGCCAGGAAACGACAAAACTAGGTTCACCCCCCATTTCTTTCTGACTCCAAGGGGGTGGCGTTTCCAACAGTGAACACTGCTTCCTAAGTGCAGGACACGTAAGAATCAGATGAGCAGGAAAGGCAGGAAAACGGTAAATTCCGGAGCAGAGTGGCAAATCCAAGACAGAAAGTGTAGTGGGGAGGTTTTTATTTCCTGTGCATCAAAAACTGGAAATTAATGATGCTCCTGTATATGGGGTGAAAGAACTAAGAAAGGAAGGTAAGTAAAGGCTTCTAGGAGATGTGCTATAAGTGCTATAATTATTCTATATCTAAAGAATAATTAGAAATTACTGTGTCAATTGCATCTTAACAGGGGCTCTCAAAGTATTAGAGAGTATTGAGAACAACTTAAAGTTACACGTGAACTGAGCATTCTTCCTGGATTTGTTTTTCACCCAGTGAGCAGCTTTGTACTCACCAGTAGGCTGTGATGAAACCTACAGAGGTGGATCCATTTGAAAACTTACACTGGGCTTAGCAGCGTTCATCCCCTCAGCCAGCAAATCATTTGAGACATGCTGAGCATCAGAGTGAAATGGAAGAGCTCTCAGGTAAAGAAAGCATTTGTCCTGGAGAATGGCAGGCCGGGAATGGAGATACAGCTCCTTCTCCAGTGGGGGCTGGGAGGCCATCCTCATAGAAGATCTCACTAGTCTTCACACTCTTCTTTTGGGTGGCAAAAGCAAGGCTCAGAGAGGTTGAATAACTTGCCTAGGTCACACAGTGCCAAGGGGTAGAACTGAGCTGCACTGTCCTTTGGAGGCACAGGAATCTGTGAAGCCTAATGGTTTTTCTTGCTTGCTTTTCTGCCTTCCCTTTGTGCTGTGTTCTGTCAGTCTAACTCCTCCAGGCCTTGCCACCTTGTGTCCTCATAAGAAGGCCCGTGAACACCGATGACATAAGTGTTAAGTCTCAGATGGAGAGCTCTGGAACTCTTGAGGCATCAGAGAGCTTCTTGATGGGAAGTTGGAAGGACAACCAGCTCCCAGTTTTATTTCCTGCTCTGTGAACAGAGTATTCCAGCACCCCTGAGTGAACCCAGGCGCCTGCTAGGGTTTTTAATGAGAATTTTTTTTCTTGGAAAAATGTGGCACCTTGGGGCTTCCTGTCTCTGCTCCCTCATTTATGATTGGGTGAACCTGAGCTCACCATTCACAGTATCTGAGAACCAGTGTCTTCATCTCTAAAGTGGTCAAAAGAGTCCTAACCTCACAGGGGTTATTAGGTGAATTATATGTAACATTTAGACAATTTTTTCCCCTAATTCCCTCTACCATGAAATGTGGATTTATATATGTGTTTTATACATTAAAATGGTACAATTTTTTTTTATCACCCAAGAACCAGTTTTCAAATGAAGAATGCTCGATCTGTCCTATCTCATACCATCTTTCTACATCAGCCACTGAATCAAAGTTCCAGAGGTATCTGTTCTCAAAACAAACCACCAGTGCTAAGAACTCACTGAACAAGACACTTTACCCCCAAGTGTCTTCTTCAAGGTTGTAGGAAACAAGGGGGCAGATCTGCAGAGCACTGAGCCACGTCCTGTGTATGCTGGATATGACACATCCCGTACCTCTTTGTAAAGCTTTGAAAGCTGCCTTCCTTGGCTTGCAATTTCATCTCCTTGGTGCTGGCGCTTTTCCTGGTTTGGTCTAGCCTGGACTTCAGGGAATCACAGTTCTTAAGGACACACTCTCCTCACCAGTGTATTGGAAATGTTGTCCATAAACATATGTCTTCCTGCTACTCTGTTCAGTGAGGCCCACAGGGCTATGGAGGAGGAATAAGGAATTACCTACGATTATCTCTGTCATTGTTATTAAGCAGTCATGGCTCAAGCACGCACAATATAAAAATGATATTAATGACTTGTTACTGAATTATGAAAGTGTGTTTTCCCAAGTTGAAAAAACCACTTATGAGAGATTTTGTCATTCATTCAACAGCTGTTTATTGAACACCTGCTCTGTGCCAGACTGTGTCCTAGGCAGCAGGGATTCAGAGGTGAATGGGGCAGACTGTGTTCTTATAGCTTCCCTTCCAGTGTAAGAGGAAGACAATAAACAAGTAAACACCCAGGATGAATATCAGGAGGGAAATACAACCAGGCAAGGGCTGGAGAGTTAGGGAGGAAACATTGCCATTGAGGAGGTGGCATTTAATAAGGCAGAGTCAACAAAGGGATGGTTGGGAAGGGCATTCTAAGTAGAGGGGACAGAGATCTTAGGGCAGAAAAGAGGTTCTTGTGTTCAAGGAGCAGAAGGAAGGTTAGGTGGTCAAAACAGAGATCAAAGTGGGAATTGGCTGGCTTGATGGCAGAGAAGTCAACAGGGGCCTGCAGCCCACAATAGGAAGCTTGGGTTCATTTTAAGTGAAATGGGTACTCACTGGAAGGTGGGGAGTGGCCAGATCTGGCATGTAAAAAAGAGGCATGCATAGAAGGGTCCTTGCAAGATGTCACGGGGGCTTGGACAAGTCGTGGTACCTGGAAATTTGTGGCCTAATATCTCCATTTTTTTCAAACTTTAGAGTTTTATTTTATTTTTAATTGAAATGTTGATTTACAATGTTATATCAGTTTTAGGTATATATACACAGGACAGCGGCTGAGAGTGCCTGGCTGTGAGAGAGGAGCCACCCCACACCCAAGGTCAGGGGCGGCAGCAGGGAAGAGCAACCCACGTCCAAGGAGAGGTGGCTGTGCGGGCGCAGGAGGGCCTAGAGGAGCTGTCCCATGTTGAAGGTCAGGAAGGGCGGCGGTGAGGAGATACCCATCGTCCAAGGTAAGGAGCAGCGGCTATGCTTTGCTGGAGCAGCCACGAAGAGATACCCCACGCCCAAGGTAAGAGAAACCCAAGTAAGATGGTAGGTGTTGCAAGAGGGCATCAGAGGGCAGACACACTGAAACCATACTCACAGAAAACTAGTCAATCTAATCACACTAGGACCACAACCTTGTCTAACTCAATGAAACCAAGCCATGCCCGTGGGCCAACCCAAGACGGGCGGGTCATGGTGGAGAGGTCCACAGAATCTGATCCACTGGAGAAGGGAATGGCAAACCACTTCAATATTCTTGCCTTGAGAACCCCATGAACAATATGAAAAGGCAAAATGATAGGATACTGAAAGAGGAACTCCCCAGGTCAGTAGGTGCCCAATATGCTACTGGAGATACTCATTGGAAAAGACCCNTCCACTGGAGAAGGGAATGGCAAACCACTTCAATATTCTTGCCTTGAGAACCCCATGAACAATATGAAAAGGCAAAATGATAGGATACTGAAAGAGGAACTCCCCAGGTCAGTAGGTGCCCAATATGCTACTGGAGATACTCATTGGAAAAGACCCTGATGCTGGGAGGGATTGGGGGCAGGAGGAGGGGACAACCAAGGATGAGATGGCTGGATGGCATCACTGACTCGAAGGGCATGAGTCTGAGTGAACTCCGGGAGTTGGTGATGGACAGGGAGGCCTGGCGTGCTGCGGTTCATGGGGCTGCAAAGAGTCGGACACGACTGAGCGACTGAACTGAACTGAACTGATATATACATACACATATATAATATGTATATATATAATACATACATTGTTTTCAGATTCATTTCCCTTTTAGGTTTTTACAGTTCCCTGTGCTGTACAGTAGGTCCTTGTTGGTTATCTATTTTATATATGTAATGTGTATATGTTAATCCCAAACTCCTAATTTATCCCTCTGCTCTTTCTCTTTGGGTAAGGATAAATTTGTTTTCATGTCTGTGAATCTATTTGTGTTCTCTACATATGATCATCTCTATTTTAAAGAATTACCAAAATATTCAGTCTCATCGCTTTTCTATTTGCATGTTATTTAACCAATCTTGAAGGCACTTACAATACTGATAAACAGATAAGACATACAGATGTTAAATATTCAAGAATGACAAAATGGAATGCATAGAGACCCAATTATGGCAGATACAGTGATGTAAGAATTTGGATATGTATTGAGTGCATTCTAGGGGGAGATCCTTAGCTAAGCACTGGATATCATCTCATATGAACTTCACCCCGACCCTCTGAACTGTGGGCTCTGCATTGACAGGTTCTGCACTCACAGTTTCAACCAACTGTGGAGATGGAAATATATATATATATATATATTTAATTCCAGAAAGTTCCAAAAAGTGAAACTTGAATTTTCTGTGCTCTGGCAACTATTTACCTAGCATTTATGTTGTATTAGGTATTATAAGTAATCAAGAGATGATTCAAAGTATACAGGAGGGTGTGCATGGGTTATATGCAAATACAGTGCTATTTTATATAAGAGACAAGCATTCTGGGATTTTGAGGTCCTGGAACCAATTCTCCTACAGACAACAAGAGACAACTGCACTGATTTTCCCAGATGGGCAAGTGCATCAAATGAAGTCTAGTTGGTAAGTATCACCCAGGCCTATCTGACTCTCAGCTACAGTCCAGGTGGGCAGCTGATTCCTCTTTCACGTGAAGACACCCTCCCTGGTTCCTTTCAGGCCTAGACTTTGTAAGTCAATGGTGTCCAAGTTACTAGAGTAGGTGGAGGTTCTTGGCCCTATGGAGAGGCCACTGAACATCCCTAAGAGAAGGAACAATTTTCCTTACCTGTAGCTCCCACCAGCCAGCCCAGTACTTGGCTACTGGTAAATCTTTGGTGATGTCTGTTCAATGGGGCAAAAAGTGAATGGGTGAATGAACAAACTCAAGCCATTCATCCTTTTTCCAAACCAGAAGCAAGCTTGCCTCTTTTTAACACATGGCTTAGGCATAGAATTAGCATGTAGCTTGCCTGGAGGTGTGCAGTGGCTGGGTGGACAATTTTCATGCATTTATTCATATATGAGTGTGATAAATATTTAACAAATGCATACCATGTATAAATTATTGTTGAGCTGAGGCGGTCTCCCTTTTCCAGATAAGCTAGGGGGAAAAATTAAAAAACTGAACATAGCACTTAAAAAATTTGACTCAGGAGTTCTAGTTTGGATGCTTAACCAACTGGATGACTTTGATCTACCGAGACTCAACTGCTTCAGCTGTGAAATGTGGCTAATTATACTTCTTTCATTAGGTTGTGAGAGCTATATGAAAAGAATATGCAAAATCATTGCTTCATAGATGCTACATAGTTAAACTGAATTATTACTGCTATTGCAACTGTTATAATTAGTCTATCACTTGGTCCCTCCTCCTTAACTTTTACCTTTTTCTTTCTCTCCCCTCCCCCTGACCCCTTGAATGGAAAAAGAAGAAAGGAAAATAATGTCACTTCCATGGGCTTTGCCATGAATTAGGTTGTAAAAACTTTTGCAAATACATGAACTATTATTTTAGAAAATATCCTTTCCCACTTAATTTATCTGACTCAATCCTGCTTAATTTAATGAAGACACTAAAGTGATAGCAGAGGATACTTTATAGCTTTAATAAATATCACCAAGTAATGCTAACTAACCACCCGAGTAAAGGGATTATGCCTAAGTGTTCAGAAAGGGCATGTGTCCAAATGCAGTGTAATTACCTCTTGAGTACAGGTACTGAATTAAACACTACCCTATAGCTGTACATCCAGTTTTGACACAAAATAATTCTAACATCCTTTACTAGAAAAACTATGGCTGGCAGCCCTTTAGACTGCATGAAATCAGTACAGCTTTTCTTCTGGCCTTTTGACTTTCCCGGTAGAGGCACACTGAGAAACGAGTGGAAAAAAGAATGTGTGACAACTGAGAGATAATAACATTGAATATCTTAATCTTACTGTTTGAAGTGGGCTTCCCTGGTGGCTCAGAGGTTAAAGTGTCTGCCTCCAATGCGGGAGACCTGGGTTCGATCCCTGGGTCGGGAGGATCCCCTGGAGAAGGAAATGGCCATCCACTCCAGTATTCTTGCCTGGAGAATCCCATGGACGGAGGAGCCTGGTAGGTTACAGTCCATGGGGTCGCAAAGAGTCGGACACGGCTGAGTGACTTCACCTCACCTCACTGTTTGAAGTAGAAGGTTAGGAAGCTTTTTTTTTTTTTTTTTTTGCTT
The DNA here is from genome assembly GCA_006410675.1 of Oreotragus oreotragus. NCBI lineage: Eukaryota > Metazoa > Chordata > Mammalia > Artiodactyla > Bovidae > Oreotragus > Oreotragus oreotragus. The sequence goes on from SJYX01019970.1 coordinate 367,454, forward strand.
CTGAAAGAAATGACCATAATTTAGCGGCTTAAGACACAGTAAGCTTAGCATCTTTTAATTCCGGAGTTCAGACGCCTAAACTCAGCCTCACTGCGCCCGGGGGAGGGGCTGGCAGGGCTCTGTTCTTTTCTGGCTTCCCTGGAGGCTCAGCTGGTAAAGCGTCTGCCTGCAGTGCGGGAGACCTGGGTTTGATCCTTGGATCGGGAAGATCCTCTGGAGAAGGAAATGGCAACTCCAGTACGCTTGCTTGGAGAATTCCATGACGGAGGAGCCTGGTAGGCTACAGTCCATGGGGTTGCAAAGAGTTGGACACGACTGAGCAACTTCACTTTCTTTCTTCCTTGTTCTTTTCCGGAGCACCTCAAGGAGAATCCCTTTCCTTGTCTTCTCCAGCTTCTAGAGGTTGCCTGGACCCCTTGGCTGGTGGCCTCTGCCTCCGTGTTCAGAGCACATCACTGCAACCTCAGCTTCCATCAGCACAGCTCCTTTCTAGTCTCTGACCTCCTATCTTCTTATAAGGCCCCAGTAATGACGTTGGGCCCATCAGGATAGTCCAGCATAATCTCCCCATCTCCCAATCCTTAGTTTAATCATACCAAGAAAATCCCTTTTGTCAAATAAGGTAACACACTGACAGGTTGCAGCTATTAGAATTTGGACATCGTTGGGGGATCCGTCTGCCACAGAGAGGAAAATACAAAAAAGAAAGGAATGAGTCTGAATCTTCTAGGGAAGAGGCAGAATGTAATTCCACCCTCTGGAGCACTTTTCCTCATGTCTGTCACCATGACAGGGTCCTGGGCCTCTCTGTCCTCAATCCATGTCCTTCCCCTGCTCTGTTGTCTCTAGGCAACAGAGACTGTTTCCCAGCTGCTGTGCCAGGGATCTGCTGACTGATTTCAACCAACGAGAGGGACTAAGAGGGACGGGAGAGTGGATAAGGGACAAGCTGGGATATTTCTTCCCTCCCTCTCTCTCTCTCAGATGATATCTCCCCAGCTTCACCCACATAAACCCACTGTGGTTTCAGCTTCTTCTAGGTGATTCTGACCTCCTCTCAATCGTAGCTTCCCACTGCTGCTGATCTCGGGGTTACCACTCTGTCTCCTTCTGACTCCTTGGCCTCTTATGTCTTCATAGTATAAAAAATTTCTGCATTCAGTTCCCTCTGTAAATACCCAAAGAAATTTCTGTTTTCCTAGTTGGGCCCTGATAGATAGAGATGGAGAGAAATTATAGATTTGGGGGGAAAGAGACACTCATTTCAAAGATGCTGTTACTACTCAGATCAGTTCTGAAATTCCTTCTCTTGGAGAATTGTCAAAACCAAGTTTTCAAGCCCCCCAAATAAAACCAGAGTATTAATTTTCTGGAGCTGCTGCCACAAATTACCACAAACATGGTGGCTTCAAAGAAAATACATTCATTCTCTTAGCTCTGTGGACCAGAAACCTGAAATCAAGGTGGCCACGGGCAGCGCTGCATCTGAAGGAGCTAGAAGAGCGTCTTTTGTCTGTTCCAGCTTCTGCTCAGGCCACCCCTGGCACTCGGCTGCATCGCTCCCGTCCCTGACTCTGTCTTCACATGTCTCCTTCTCTTTGCTGTCCCTTCTCTCCCTCATCCTCTATCTTATAAAATACGTATCACTGGATTCAAGCCTACCCAGTTACTCAAGGATACTCTCAACTTGAGAACCTTAATTATCTCCGCAAAGACTTTTTTCTAAACACAGTCACATTCAAAGTTTCCTCAGATTAGGACATAGACATACTTTGCAGGAAGGGACATCATATGACCCACTACAACTAGTTTCATTGCTTTATAGCCAATCAGGAAAATCTCCTATACACGCCCACAGTCATTACCTGGCTTGATCAACTTCATTCACCCAACTTCGCTCTCAGGGTTCTTGGCTCTTTCTAAAAATTAAATCAACTCCTGAAAGATAAGCAATGTGTTCCAGAGCACATAGGGAAAACCTTAGCATAGCAGCATAAATAGGAAAAATGATTTGTCGACACCCACAAAAGTTGGTCGGTGGAAAAGTTCCACTCTGAACTCTGTCTTCCATGATGGCTGACTCCGCTAATCAGCAGAGGAGGCATTCAAGTCTCCACACTTCAAGTCTGTTCAGTCTAGTTCACACTCTTCTCTGCCCTCACTCAGCAGTGCTTTTTTCTGTTTTCAATCCAAATATATGTTTTCTCATTTATTCTTAGTACACATTCATCTGCCAAGTTAAATATGATCCAGAGAGCTATTATTGGTTCCTCTGACTATTTTTAAGGGTAAAGGGAGGTCCTTCATAAAGGCATCATTTTTCACAGCATCATCTGAAGGCTTCATTTATATTGTTGCTCTTGTGTCCTGGCTCAAGCTGATGAATGACAAACAGTGATGTGAATGAAGATTTTAGATGATTTTGCTGAGATTATACTCCAGTTACTGGCTTGGAGCAAATAGAATCCTTTACCAAAATATAAGCTACACTGACTAATGCTGACCAAGAATAAACTAGAAAGAGCATTAGATGTAGAAATAGAATGAGAAATTGCTCTGAGTTGAAATAAAACATTTTCTTTGTAGATGAGTCTAATTCCATGTAATTTTTAATGTAAAGGAGAAGCAAGGTCCTATGGAGAATATTTGTGAAATCTTTAGAAAGTGGAAAAGAGCAAGAAGCTGAGCTTTAAAAGCGTACCCTCGTGACTGGTTCAACAGTGCCTCTCTGCCAGTGGCTGGAGTGGGCAAAGCCTTACTGGAGGTAGAATACTAATAGGATGCTAGAAAGATATTTTGTGCAGTATTGATTACAATGGAAAGAAGAAAGAGCCCCTAAAATATTCTCTCTCATTTCCTTTTTAAATTTGTGGGTAGCTGTATATGTGACTGATCATGCAAGGATATGGGTTATTCTAGCTAAACACTAATCTGACACATATTTTATAAAATTCCTAATAGACTTCTTGTTGATGAACTGAAGCTAGCAGCCACTATGCTGAGTCCATGATATACATCTCCAATATTTACAACAACCCTGTCCTTTTATAAATAAGGAAATTAGGACTCAGAAGAGCAAAGACTTTACCCAAGGCCACAAATAGAATTACCTCAATTCCAAAATGCCATTGACATGGGACTCACCACTGATTTCATAACTGCTTTATAGGGACCAACAAAAAATACACTTCATTAAATGGATAGCTCTGTTGTAAGATCAATTGAGCTTTCAAAAACATGAAAATTTGAAGGGAAAAAGGAGCATCTGGAATACACAGAACTATAACAGAATATCAGCCCTGAGGAAGGGCTTCATGTCAAGGTCTTTCTGGTCCCAAGACTCAGCATCTCTCCATGACAGTCTGCTTGCTGGCTGCGCTGAGCATCAGGACCAACAACAGCAGATCACACTGAGAACCAGACTCAGTACCACTTAAATCAAGAAGGCAAGAGCCACCCTCCAGGGCTGCACTAATACAATAGCCCAGGCTACCTGTGCTACCAAGCATGTGAAACTGAGATTCACTATAATCTGCACTAGATTTCAATGATTCAGTCCCAGAAAGACTAGACTAAAATATCTTCTTAATGCTTATTTATTTTGATTACATGTTACAATGATAAAATTTTAACTTTATAGTGAATACAGTGTAATATTAGATCAATTTCATTAGATCTGTTTCATTGCATTTTTTAATGTGGCTACTAGAAAATTAAAATTACATATGTGGTTCCCATAACATTTGCATGGAACAGCATTGCTCTAGAGCAGGGGTGAGCAAAATGATAGCCCACTGGCTTAATCCTGCCCACCAGCTTTTTTTTGTAAATAAAGTTTTGTTGGTACACAACCATGTCTATTTGTTTATGTATAGTCTCTAGCTGCTTTAATGTTAGAGTGGCAGAGGTGAGTAGTCCCAAGGGCCATTTGGACCACAAAGTTGGAAATAATTATTGCCTAGCCCTTTTCAGAAAATGTTTGCTGATTCCTGATCTAAAGGATGGTTGACTTTGGGAGAGAAGCAGCCTGGGTCTGAAGAACCTGGTCTCAATAGAGCAGAGTTGAGTTGCTCTCCCAACCTGCACCATCTTCCTACAACTAAAGTGTTAGATGAGACAGAAATGAATTTAAATCTTGTTTCAGGCTATGTATTTTTTAAATTTCATTGCAATAGTTTAATATTTACCCTAAAATGTGTGGAAGCCTCCAAGGTGAAGCTGCAGGAAGAGATCCCCAAAGATGGAATTTAGGATAGGAGAGAGGAATACAAGAAAAGACATTTTCGAAGCTTTGCATGGTGGGCCTTGGGCCTAGAATGTTCATTGTCACCACAGACCGTGAGCCTAGAACGAAAGATTAAAACTTCTTCTGGGCTTAGCACCTAATTCTTAGAAACCAGTGAAAAATAGGGATCTTAGAAGTTAATTGCCAGTTTTTACTCAATGCTCATTCTCTTGGCATTTTAAACCCCTTTGTCACCAGGCTACTGCTTGTTTAAAGCCCTCAGTAAGAATGACTGGAGAAGGAAATGGCAATTCCCTCTGCCTCAGTATTCTTGACTGAGAAATCCAATGCACAGAGGTGCCTGGCAGGCTACAGTCCCACAGCGTCACAAAAGAGTCAGACCCAACTTAAAGACTAAACAACAAAAAAGAATGATAGTGTGTTTGGGAACTGTCTCCAAAGTGGGCAATCAGCTCTTTCTTCCAGGCTTAACCAAGGCTGAATATCTGGACTCCCCAGGGGACTGTTACAGCGTTCCCTAATGGGAAATGTCCAAACACATCAGCTGGGCGGGCTTTCCTCTGCCCTGTGACCTGGCTCTCCTTTGCGCTCCTCTGCCAGCCAGCTTTGAACAGAAGCATGTCCCCTTCACAGCACATTGACAGTGTAGTTATTTACCTGCATTCCCAATGACAGCATGCCTGGGGAATAAATTCTCTCTCTGACATGCCTGAGAAGACATCCTCTTCAGCTGATGGAAGAATTAACCTTCTAAACTGAGGGCCTTATTACCAGACATAGCTTGCAGCCCTACAGGCCCACTCCCAGCCCTCTCCTTTTTTCTTATTATGTAAAGAATGTCACAGTAACATATGGAACTGTTTTCATGGGCATTCAGATCAGCTTTGCAAATGGTCTCCCATTAGAGGAAGGCAAAAATATGTTCAGGGTAGGTAGGGTAGATTGGATGTGAGCACAGTGTGTCCAGTGTCCCAGATTATCCATCCATTTGGAGGCAGTGCTGTTGTAGATGGGCTTCCCAGGTGGCTCAGCAGTAAAGAACCCACCTGCAATGCAGGAAACATGGGTTTGATACCTGGGTCAGGAAGATGCCCTGGAGGAGGTCACGGCAACCCACTCCAGTATTCTTGCTTGGAGAAGCCCATGGACAGAGGAGCCTGGTGGGCTAACAGTCCATGGGGCTGCAAAGAATCAGACATGGCTGAAGCAACTTAGCAGTCATGCACACTGTTGTAGATATTCCCAGAAAACCCATATCTTGAGTTTGGCCACCAACTGGACTCTGATCTGTAACAAATTCAAAGGTGGTGTTTCATGAACTTTCAGTTCTCTTACTTTCAGTCTGGGGGGTAAAACTGATAGAGAAAAGGCCAGAAAGAGGGAGAAACTAGAAACTGATGTGGACATCTGTGTGGCCACCTGAGGGTCTTGGGAGTGGACTCCACTTCCTGGATCCTTTCCAGGGGAAACTAGAAGTTTTATTTCCATTGGATAAGGCTGATACCATGTGTGAAGATATTCTTCTTGAGGCAATAACTCCCCAGATTCCTATTTTTCCTGCTTTCCTCCCTGATCCTTATCAAATTCTTGAGTGCAAGTATCAACTGTATTCTAATGATTTGTTCCCATTTGTCTCAAAAGATCAGAAATACAGGTGCTACGCCTTTGTTTCTCCTCGTCTTTGTAGTCCTACTCCCTCAAACCTAGCCAGTACTCCCCCTACCTTTGCCTCAGCCCAACCCTCAGCAATTCTGGCCTCTCTCCAGAGCCTCCTAACTGTCCCTCTGCCTCCCGATGCCTCATGAACTTTCTCAAACAACAAATCTCTCCATAATTCTGCTTGCAAACCCAAACTGACTGTTGTCTAATCTCAGGATGGCACCAAACCCTCCGACTCCATCTGACTTCTCCCCTGTCACCTTCCCTCCCTCCCCCAGCAAATGCCTCGGTGGTGGTAGTGGTTTAGTCGCTCAGTTGTGTCCGACTCTTTGCGACCCACAGACTGTAGCCCCCAGGCTCCTCCGCCCATGGGATTCTCCAGGCAAGGATGCTGGAGTGGGCTGCCATTTCCTTCTCCAGGCAAGGATGCTGGAGTGGGCTGCCATTCCCTTCTCCAGGCAAGGATGCTGGAGTGGGCTGCCATTCCCTTCTGCAGGCAGTGTGTGTGAGGTCTGTTTAAAGTCTCGCACTTAGTTGCTTCAGTCGTGTCTGACTCTGTGTGCCCTCATAGACGGCAGCCCACCAGGCTCCCCTGTCCCTGGGATTCTCCGGGCAAGAACACTGGAGTGGGTTGCCATTTCCTTCTCCAAGGCATGAAAGTGAAGTCGCTCAGTTGTGTCCGACTCTTAGCGATCCTATGGACTGCAGCCCACCAGGTTCCTCTGTCCATGGGATTTTCCAGGCAAGAGCACTGGAGTGGGAGCAAATGCCTTACTGTTCCTTAAATGTACTCATAGGCCTCGACATATTTACATATCTTCCTTCTGCCTGGACCCCTCCCTTCTCTACCTGGTAAACTCCTATTCATTCTTCAGGACACAGTATAAATATCATCCTCTCTTTCGGACCTCACTGGCAGAATGGTCTCTTCCTTGTCTGGCTTCTTGCTTTTCTTTGCCCTTAGCTTTGTTATGAAAGTCATCTATCACATTGCACCATATGTGTTGCATGATGTGAGATGCTATAGTTCCCTGCTAACTCAGCTGGTAAAGAATCCCCCTGCAGTGCAGCAGACCCTGGTTTGATTCCTGGGTCGGGAAGATCTGCTGGAGAAGGGATAGACTACCCACTCCAGTATTCTTGGGCTTCCAGGGCGGCTCAGCTGGTAAAGAATCTGCCTGCAATGTGGGAGACCTGGCTTTGATTCCTGGGTTTGATCCCTGGGTTGAGAAGATCCCCTGGAGGAGGGACCAGCTACCCACTCCAATATTCTGGCCTGGAGAATTCCATGCACTGTATAGTCCAAGGAGTCTCAAGGAGTTGTACACAACAGGGTGACTTTCACTTTCTTGAGATACTATAATTGTCTATTACACAGCAAAGCTATCTAAAACATTTTTTTCAGTTTTTCACTGTAAGAAATAAGATGGTTGTATCTCTGTTTATTTACTTTGAATAGAATCCTAAAAGTGGTATTATGGATGTGAACAAAACATGTGAAATATGAACATATTTCATAAACATTTTTAAGGCCCTGGATACATGTCACAAAATTATTTCCCAAAAAAAGGAATAATTCACAATCCTACCAGTAATGATAAGACATCCCAATTACACCATATTCAGTGGTAGACTTGTACTTAGAATATAAAGCACACTTTTCCAATGTGATCGGCAGAAAAAAAAATCTTTTTTTGTTTTAATTTGCTATATTTAATTACTCATGGGTTAAAAATTCCCCATATACCTGTATTTTGTATGAGTTGCACATCTATATCATTAGCACATATTCTTCATATTTGTTTGTAAAAGCTCTTTTATATTATTAATACAAATCTTCCCTGTCATATTTCTTTTAGTGATGTTTTAATCCTTGTTTGTTTCAGTTTAATTTTGATATTTCCTGGGGAGCTTAATCTGTACAAAACTTTTTTTCCCTTCATCATATATTCCATGCCTTAGAAAGTCCATCTCCACCCCGAAATCCAATAAACTTTAACATATAATATTTTCTAGACTTTATGGTTTATTGGAAGTTGAGGAGAGAGGTTAACTCTTCAATCAGTAATTTTGGTAAAAAGTATTGGTTGGCCAAAAAGTTCAGTTTGTTCAACTGAAACAAACTTCTTGGTCAACCTAATATAATGTAAAATCTGTTTCCCACCCAATAGTTAAATAGTACTCCCAATATTATTTATTTAGCCCTGTTTTCTTTCCTTTTTCATTATGTTTATATAAAAAAAAACTTATTCACATGAACTTCTGGACTTCCTTGAGAAGTGCCTCTTAACTCCCTAATCTAATGAAGTGCCCTTCCCCAAGGTTTGCCTAAGAATACTCTGTATTATCAATACAATTCACTGTGCAGAATACCTAAAATCTTAGTTCTCTTGACTATGCCTCTAGACTGCCAACTCCTTGAGATCAGGTATTTTTTGTTATTATTCATTATTTTATATCCCAATTACCTAGTAAGTGCCATGCCTTTCTCAAACTAGGTGCTCAAATTTGTTGATTTGAATTGAGTTAAACTGAATTGAATTGAACCAAATCATATTGGATTNAATACCTAAAATCTTAGTTCTCTTGACTATGCCTCTAGACTGCCAACTCCTTGAGATCAGGTATTTTTTGTTATTATTCATTATTTTATATCCCAATTACCTAGTAAGTGCCATGCCTTTCTCAAACTAGGTGCTCAAATTTGTTGATTTGAATTGAGTTAAACTGAATTGAATTGAACCAAATCATATTGGATTAGATTAGTTGCTAATAGTTTATAGATTGAGATGTCTTTTCTCAGCAAATTGGCTTCCTTTCTGTATCATTCAGGCTCCAGACAGGTAAATAGAAACTAATCTAAGTATTTAGAACAGAATGGATTTAATACAAGGGATTGTCTGCCCAGTTGATGAAAGAGCTGAGAAGCCAAACAGATGATGGTTGAACACAATATTGTGATTTATAGGAAACACATATGTGGTCATTCAGATGACCAAGATGTGCTTCTCAGATAGATTTGGCTTTCATCCACAGTTCCTGGCTCCCAAAATCCTTGGAATTTTCTGCCAGCACAATTGGGTTTATGCTAATGAAGGTGCCTTCTGGATCCCACCCCAGGGTGGAGACTGGTTGCCAGGAGCACCAAGCATGTGACTGAAACCTTTAGTCCCACACCCTGACTTCTGGGGAAGGGTGAGGGAATTATTATTCATTATTTTATATCCCAATTACCTAGTAAGTGCCATGCCTTTCTCAACCTAGGTGCTCAAATTTGTTGATTTGAATTGAGTTAAATTGAATTGAATTGAACCAAATCATATTGGATTAGATTGCTAATAGTTTATAGATTGAGATGTCTTTTCTCAGCAAATTGGCTTCCTTTCTGTATCATTCAAGCTCCAGCCAGGTAAATAGAAACTAATCTAAGTATTTAAAACAGAATGGATTTAATACAATGGATTGTCTGCCCAGTTGATGAAAGAGCTGAAAAGCCAAACAGATGATGGTTGAACACAATATTGTGATTTATAAGAAACACATATGTGGTCATTCAGATGACCAAGATGTGCTTCTCAGATAGATTTGGCCTTCATCCACAGTTCCTGGCTCCCAAAACCCTTGGAATTTTCTGCCAGCACAATTGGGTTTATGCTAATGCAGGTGCCTTCTGGATCCCACCCCAGGGTGGAGACTGGCTGCCAGGAGCACCAAGCATGTGACTGAAACCTTTAGTCCCACACCCTGACTTCTGGGGAAGGGTGAGGGCTTTGAGGTAGAATCAGTAGCCATTGACCAGTGATTTAGCCCATCATGACTATGTAATCAAACCTCCATAAACCTCAAAAGAATAGCTTTTTGCCACCTTTTGGAGCGATTTCATGCGGAGAACCAGAAGGTTTCCATGTGCTGCCATGTGGGGCCCCAAGCTCCACCAGGACAGGAGCTCCTTTGTTCAGGACTCTGTGTCTCTTCATCTGGCCATCAATTCAAATCTTTTAATGTCCTTTTATAATAAATTAGTAATCTAGTGAGTAAACAGGTTTTCCTGGGTTCAGTGAACCATTCTAGCAAACTAACCCAAACCAAGGTGGGAGTCGCCAGAACCTCCATTTTGCAGCCTGTCGCTCAGAAGCACAGGTGACACCTCGGGGTTGCAGCTGGCATTTGAAGTGGAGGGTGGCTTTGTGGGACCTGGCCCTGTACCTGGGGAATCTGATTCTACCTCTGGGTAAAGTGAAGTGAAGTGAAGTCACTCAGTTGTGTCCGACTCCTTGCGACCCCATGGACTGTAGCCTACCACGCTCCTGTCTATGGGATTTTCCAGGCAAGAATACTGGAGTGAGGTGCCATTGCCTTCTCCAGAGGATCTTCCCAACCCAGGGATCAAACCCGGGTCTCCCGCATTGGAGGCAGACGCTTTACCGTCTAAGCCACCAGGGAAGTCTACCTGTGGGTAAAAGACAAGGTAAATTCTTGGACACTTGCTGGTATGCAAGAATTGCTTGTTGGTGTGGGGAAGCCTTCATACATACACATTGAAACTGGGTCCAAGCATCTTTTCAGTGAGTCAACAGCTAAGCTGGAGAAACCAATGGAGGAGGTGGTATTATCGAAGCCCAGGGCCAAGGTCCTCTCACAAGACCATGGTAGACACCTGCAAGACAATGTCATGGAGAAAATGCGTCCACTTCAGGGAGCACTCGGGGCCTAGAGGGGTAAGAAGTCACCTGAGTCGGTCTTCTTTCCACTCCCACGGCTCCCACCAGTGCCTCCCACTGACTCAGGCCCGCCCGGATCAACTGTACTGGAGCCCAAGAAGCACAGCCTCTAATACTGAACAGACCAAGAAAGAGAGTGAATTCTAGAGCAACAAAAGTGATACACCTTTATTGTCCTTTTTCAGCTTGACAGTATTATTTATTTCTAAGTAGAATAACTAGGGAAATGAGATATGGAAGTCAACAAGTGAAAAGTCAGCCCACAATGGAAGGCAAATTAACAGACTTCAGCTACTCCTTCTAATGGGTTCCCGTCTCCTGCAGCCTAGCCATCAATAGGGATGGCTGAGTGCTTGGGGAGCCAGGGTGGGAAGGGGGGCTGGCCATGACAAGTCCAGCATGGCTACAGTTTCATTAAAGGCCTGGGGGCGACATCCACCATCAATTTGTTTTTCCCAGAATTTTGCTCTGATTTGGTGCTTTGTGGAGATGGATGGCTGGAATACTGGGCAGTAAGAGGGCAGAAAGGAAAGCCAAGGACTCGGATAACATCCAAGCTGCTGTGCTGCAGACTGGGTCAGGTTTCCACATTAAAGAGAAGAGAAAGGAAGAGCCCGAGTGCATAAGAAGATGACTAGGAAAGTGCAGGGAAGCTCTTGACTTTAATGCTCCAAACTAGGATTCAGAGGAAGTATGGGAGAGCCTTTAAGAGCTTTGTTTTGGGAATCGGGAACTGGAGAAAGAACAGGGTCAGTTCTAAGCTCAGACGCTAACTTGCTGTGTACAGTTGGACAAATTACCCAACCTTCCTATGACTTAGTTTTCTCATTTGGAAAATGGGGAAAATGAGTAACACCTGCCTGCAAGGACTGTTGTAAGGGTTAAATGAGAGAATACTTGTGAGGTGCTTCATCTCACAGTCAGCATTCAGGAAATGTTGGCCGCTACTCTTTTAGGTGTTGTTTTAGTACACTGGGTGGGTCTTAGAGAGCATGCGCTGCTCTTTTCTGCCTGAGATGGCTTTCTCCTTTGTCTCTTCCCCCTTGATAACACCCATTCTTCCGTCAAGATCAAGTCAAATGTCATCTTCTCCAAGAAGTCTTCCCTGACCCCTTCAGGTCTGAGTTGGTCACCCTTCTTTGTGTTCCCATGGTGCTTTGTTTTTGTACTTATCATAGCAATTGCACTCTGTTTAGCAGACCATGAGAAAACTGCAAGACTGGAATTGAGTCTTTTCGTTCTACTCCTGTCCCTACTACAGGACATAATAGATGCTCCAAAAAAAAAAAAAAAAATCTATGTGAATAAAGGAAATCTATAGTATAAACACAAGAGTCCCTGGAAAATGCCTCCTGCTTCCATAAATGGCTTTCCCAGTTCCTAAAATCTGCCATCAGAGCTTTTCCTTCTAGCCAAAGACTGATCCCACTTAAACCCTGTATATACTTCCCCCAACCACCACCTTCCACTTGAATGCATGCAGTTTTGTTGTTGTTTGGTCACTCAGTTGTGTCCAACTCTCTGTGACCCCATGGACGGCAGCACACCAGGCCTCCCTGTCTCCACCTTCTCCTGAAGTCTGCTCAAACTCATGTCCATTGAGTCAGTGATGCCATCCAACCATCTCATTCTCTGTCATCCCCTTCTCCTCCTGCCTTCAATCTTTCCCAGCATCAGGGTCTTTTCTAATGAGCTGGCTCTTCATATCAGGTGGCCAAAGTACTGGAGCTTCAGCTTCAGCATTGGTCCTGCCAATGAATATTCAGGATTGATTTCCTTTAGGATGGACTGGTTGGATCTCCTTGCAGTCCAAGGGACTCACACGAGTCTCCTCCAACACCACAGTTCAAGAGCATCAGTTCTTTGACTATCAGCTTCTTTATGGTCCAACTCTCACATCCATACATGACAACTCGAAAAACCATAGCTTTGACTATATGGACCTTTGCCAGCAAAGTAATGTCTCTGCTTTTCAATACGCTGTCTAGGTTGGTCATAGCTTTTCTTCCAAGGAGCAAGTGACTTTTAATTTCATGGCTGCAGTCACCATCTGCAGTGATATTGGAGCCCAAGAAAATAAAGTCTGCCACTGTTTCCATTGTTTCCCCATCTATTTGCCGTGAGGTGATGGGACCAGATGCCATGATCTTTGTTTTCTGAATGTTGAGTTTTAAGTCAGCTTTTTCACTCTCTTCTTTCATCTTCATCAAGAGGCTCTTAAGTTCCTCTTTGCTTTCTGCCACAAAGGTGGTGTTATCTGCATATCTGAGGTTATTGATATTTCTCCTGGCAATCTTGATTCCAGCTTGCATTTTGTCACAGAAAACTAACCAAACTGATCACATGGGTCACATCCTTGTCTAACTCAATGAAACTATGAGCCATGCCATGTAAGGCCACACAAGAATGTATGTGATAGGTGCCCAATAAGTATTTGAAGAATTGATTTAGAGGTTGAGTTCTTTAGGAAAAAAAATTCAGACATCAGCATATCAGAGAAGAAGGGATGGTGGGGAGGAAATAGAGAGTAATTCTCACTGAGGACCTCCTACTACACCCTAGCTCCTTCCCCACAAAGCAGATTGCAGGGAAAAGGAACTTTCTTCTAGGTCCTCTGCTGCTGCCTCTCGGGCATCCTCTGGCCCTTCCAGACCTCCTACCTCATCTCAGGAGGCTCCTGGTGCCTTGGGCCACTCCATCCTTTCAGGAGGATAGACCTGGCTGAAGAACAATACTTAACCACAGGAATGGTGATATAAAAAGAAGAAAAAGCACATACTGTGTCCCAGGCACTTTACACACAATTCACTGACACCTCCAATAACCGTGACAGGTAGATGTCATTAGCTCCATTTACAGATGAGGAATGTGAGGCTCAGAGACAGTAACACTGCCCAAAACCACAGCAAGTAAGTTGTGGAGTGGATACATCACACCAAATGTCACTGAGGCCCTTGATGAGTGCATATATTTTCCTTGCTGTATCTGGCCACCTTGGCTTCTGATTCTGATGATATTGTTCAACTTTATTTTAGATGTAAGTTATTCTTATATTTTGAAATCCTTACCTTTTAAAGAGGCCCACTGATAAGCTTCCCTGGTGGCTCAGATGGTAAAGAATCTGCCTGTAATGCAGAAGACCTACGTTTGATCCTTGAGTCAGGAAGATCCCCTGGAGAAGGAAATGGCAACCTACTCCAGTACTCTTGCCTGGAGAATCCCATGTGCAGAGAACACTGATGGGCTACAGTCCATGGGGTTGCAAAGGGTTGAACACGAGTGAGCGACTAACACTTACTTACCTATCTGGCCACCTTACTCTATTTCAATGGTTGTAACAGTATCTGCCTCGCTGCCCTGTTAAGTTCATAATGAGGAAAGTTTTCTGGCATCTTTCTTCTTAGTACTATTGCTGCTCTGTATCTAACTTCGCTTTTCTGTTTCCAAGTTCCCAGATTTCTGTGCTATCTCTCTGCCAATTTTCTACACCTTCTTCAAAGCTTTAAAAGGGTTATCAAGTACTGGGGCTGTGCTGGTGTGGTGTGGTGTGCAGTAATACAGAATAGGGAAGAAACAGTGTGGAAATGTTTTCTTTAAATGCACACACACTCATGCAATAGGAGCGGGTGGTGGGTGAAATGCTAAGAAGAGATGGCATTACATTTAGACCAAAGGCTGGGAAATGCAACCTTGCTAGGTGACAGCCTGTCAAGACAGCCTTACCTAATGGATAGCACAAGCATTATTTGGAGACATTTACTGCAGAATCCGATGGGGTAAAGGCACCAAAGGTGAACAAAATATCATCCTTCATAGGCAGAAACAGAGGCAGTGACAGAAAGTAAATTGCCGGAGAAGTATCTCTTAAAGAAGAGTAGGTTTAAACATTTGCCTGACTCGAGTAGCAGAGACTTCTCGGATTTTTATCAACAGGAGAGATGGAGCTGAGTCAGTGAAATTTGTATTTTTCTTTTTGGGATGGGAGGGGCATGGCATGTTGTAGAAAAATATTAAAATGTAGGACAATGTGTTTAACCTCAAATCAATAGTTTGGGAGCAATACAGGATAGTGTGACATTAATAGAGTATAATACTGAAGACCAGAATGCACTAGGGTTGAATTCTGACTTCAGAGATGACTAGCTATGAAATCTTGGTAAGTTACTGGACCCCTCTGTGATAGTCAGGAGAGGACAGGCTGTGCTGTAGCAACAAATGTGCCCAATAGCTCGGTCTGATTTCTCGTTCATGTGCCAGCTTGGACACCAGTGCTGGATGGTTCTGCTTCAAGCAGGGACTCAAGGGATTCGAGCTCTTCCCATCTTTTGACACGCAGCCTCTGAGGTTGCTGCGGAGGGGAAGAGAGTGTGGTAGACAGGCAGGGGGTTTTAAGGCCAGACCTGAAAGTGGTGTCCTCACTTCTGCCCATTTGCCATTGGCCAGGCCCAATGGGATGGCCCCACCTAACTGCCACAGGAGCTAGAGAAGATGGTCCCCCAGTGTGAGCACAGAAAATGGTCTCTGCCACACTGTCTGAGCATCTTTACAAAGGAGGGAACGCAGCCTACTGACATGGCTGCTGTGTAATTGCCTGGTCATGCAGAGGTAGTTACTATTATTTGTAACTGAGCTGAAAGAAGTTTAAATGATCTCTCATAAAATTAGGTCTGGGTTACAGTCAAATTCATAGAGAAAGAAAGATGGTGGTTACCAGGGACTGGGAGGAAGGCGAAATGGGAAGTTCTTGTTTAAAGGGCATAAGAACTTTCCACTCCCTGCTCTTCTCAGCTCCTGGTAACCACTGTCTTTCTTTCTTCAGTTTTATAAGATAAAACCAGCTCTGGAGATGGATGGTGGTGATATTTGTACAGCAATGTGAATCTACTCAGTGCTACCAACCTGACACTTAAGAGTGGTTAAGATGGTAAATTTTATGTTGTGTCAATTTTACCACAGTTTTTTAAATAAATAGTTTTAAAATTAGTTTTGGATAACTCCAAGGTCTGAGTTAACCTGGCTCCAGGGTAGAGTGAGGGCTGGTTGATGGTCCTCGTGCTAGATGACAACTTGATTCTGGGTCTAAACTTCTCAGGATACTAAGGAAACTTTAGGTGACTAGCTCTTTTTTCTTAAAAATGGTGTTTAAATTTCTTAAGGTCTATTGCAAATGCAAAGTCACTGATTAATAAAAAAGGAAGAGGAAGTAGCAGGAATCCCAGTCATCCCTTTCCCCAGGCTCCCCCAAACTGCTGGCTTGGCTCTGTCTCTGCACCTTCCGTCCATCCAGGTTACCTCAGGACTTAAGCCCGGCTCCAGCCCCTCCAGCTAGAGTTTCCAGATCTGGCTGCACATCAGGTTCACCTGGGGAGCTTTAAAACCATACCGATACCCAGGCTGCAGCTCAACTCAATTAACTCGGCCTCTCTAGGGTGGGACCTGGGCACCAGTGCTGTTATAAAAGCTCCCCAGTGGATATTAATGTGCATCCTGGCTGAGAACCGCTGACTACAGTCTGGTCTGGCCCCCTCCCAGCTGCCTTTCTGCAGAGCAGAAAGCAGACACTTTGAACATAATCAGGCTTCAGTCTCATCTCGGTCACTCCTGTGTGGTCTCGGGGACATCCTATAACCTCTCTGGTCCTTAGTCTTCTCATCTGTATAATGGGGGCAGTGAGAGTGATGAGATAGTGTCTCATTTGGCACTCATTTTAAGTGCTTCATACATGATGATACATGTTATTGTGAAATCTTCTGTTATTGTTACTTTCTGGGGTAGGGTCGAACTTGCTGTTTTCCTACAGGAATTCTTTATCTTGCAGTTTGTTGCCTGCTCCACTGGGATCCCTCAGATTCTGTCAAAGTTGAGGATGGGGCCATCTCCTTTTGTCCCTTAATGGGTCCCCTCCCTCTACCAGTCACCTGTGGCTCCCTTCAAACACTGCTTTCCCTCAGAACATTCTAAATCCTATTAGGCAAAACCAAACATGAATATAAACAATCAAATAAAATCTTCCTCGCATGCACTTGCCTAGAAGTGTGACAGGAATTTTTTTTTTTTTTTTTTTTTTTTTTGGGGTGGGGGAGCCCTTTAGCAGCAGCTTACAGGAATTTGTTCAGGCTGGTTTGAAGCTTAGGATGCACAGAGCAGTAACAGGTTAGGGCTGATCTGAGTTAAGCCAGGTCTGATTCCTAATCTCCCTAAGTAAACTCAATTCAGACAGGCTGAGACACGAGGCATGCTGGGGCCAGGCCCCTGGAACTGTTGGAAAAGTCAGGGCAACGGGGGCCCTGAGGGGTTGAGGCTGGGAACATGCCCAGGAGGTATCCTAGGGATAGAGTAACCTTCAACTTGGTCACAGCAGCAAGAGAAGCCCAGAAGCAAGGTTGCCAGGATGCTGTGACCCTCTGCCTGTTCTCAGACATTGTAGCAGGTTGAGGCTTATTCTTTGCTTTATTTATTATATGTACAATTAAATACAAGTCATTGAAAAAGACTCTGATGTTGGGAAAGATTGAAGGCAGGAGGAGAAGGGGATGATAGAGGACGAGATGGTTGGATGGCATCACCGACTCGATGAACATGAGTTTGAGCAAGCTCCGAGAATTGGTGATAGATAGGGAAGCCTGGTGTGCTGCAGTCCGTGGGGTTTCAAAGAGTCGGACACGACTGAGTGACTGAACTGAACTGAACTGAAAATATAAGTCAAGCCCCCATCTACCAGAGTCCTTTTCTTGGGAAAGATATTTTAGAGGGTTAGGTGGAGGGAGGCAGGAATTCTTGTCCCAGAGCATCTCTGGAGGGCCCTTTGGTGTCCAGTTCTCAATGGATAATGTTGACGCACCCATTGTCTAAGACACCTGGCACCTCCAGAAGATAGGGGCCTCCCAGAAAGTCATGTTTGATGTATCATTTTCGAGGTGCTACCCCTGCCAAAGGAACTGGGGTGAGGCATCTCCTGCCACTCTCCCAAAAATACCCTCCAGTCATTAGCTTCCCTCCCAGTTCTTCCTTTTAATGTCACTCACTTGACCATCAGTGCCTCTGATTCCTCATTGATAAAGGAAAATAGTAGCCATTATGTCTTCCTCACAGGATCAGATTGCAGTAAAGAAGAAATGAGTTGTTATAAAGTGCTTGGCACAGAGCCTATCAACAAGCACATGCTGCATATGTACTAGCTCTTGTTAATGTTGCTGAATCTTCAGAACGTCCCTGACCCTCAACAACTCCCCAAGCCTTCGCAGCCTCCCTGCAGCCCTTAGCCTACTAATCTAAGCTTTCAAAAACAGTACCTCTTCCTTCTGTCCCAAGGGTAACAAAAACACTTACCCTCAAGAGTCCACATTTCCAAGCTCTGCTTCTCACACACACACACACACACACAAAACAACTTTTATTTTTGCCAACTCATCTACAATTGCAAGGACAAACAAAAACTGGTCCCTTGACATCTTCACCAGCAGCTGAGAGCTCAAGGAGAATCCAGTTCTCCAAGAAGAAAAGCAAGCCATTTATTCACTTGTTCATTTTGTATTAAGCTAAACACTTACGGTATGCCAGTAAGACAGTCCCTCTGCCCTCAAGGAGATGGCAGCCTGGGACAGCTTTCTCAACTCTCGGTGTATCTTATGATCACCAGGGGAGCTTTAGAAAGTGCCAATACATCCAGGGCCAGTAAATCAGAATTTCACAGGGTAGGAACCAGGTGGCAGTATTTTTAAAGTACCCCAAGGGAGTCCAATGTGTAGCCAAGCAGAGAAGAGAGACAGTGATCTAATAGGACCGGCAGATAAAAGATGATTTCCAATTAAGTATTGCTAGAACAGGCAAGTGACACACAGTATGAGAACTAAATCACAATAAAGATGTTAAAAACAAATCAATAGGCAAGTGTGGGGATTATGAGAGCCCAGGGAGGGCTACTGGATTCCAACTAGGGAAGGGGGTTGGACTCAGCAAAATCTCCCATAGGGGAACTTCTCTTGGCTTAGATATCAGCAGGAGTCAGACATGCTAAGATAATGAAGGGGAAAGTGTGCGTTTAATTCTCATTTCTAAAGCAACAGCCCCTTATATTATTGACAGTATAGGACACACTGCATAATTAAGTCTGTTAATGAGTATTAATAAAATTGGCACTTTTTTCACTTAGATTAACACTTCTCAAGCCTCAGGAATGGCTTTTGGTGGTTTAGCTGGAGTCTATCTGGAACTTTAGGAGAAGAAGTCTGATGTGTGAGCAAAAAAAGCAAGTTCTGAACTAGGAAACCTCAGAGGCAGCTTTGACTCATCCATTCCCTCATCCCTGGGTCCAAGCAGTCAGACCCCAGATTCAGCCACAGTAATTCCTCCCCTTCCGTGTTTGCATGCCACTCCTCACATCAAATGGTGGGATCTGGGACTTGCCTGGTGGTCCAGTGGTAAAGAATCTGCCTTCTAAGGTGGGGGATGTGAGTTCAATTCCCGGTCAGGGACCTAAAATCTCTCACACTGCAGAGCAAGAGTATGTGCCACAATGAGAGTTCATGCACTGCAGTGAAAGATGCTGCATGCTACAACTAAGCCCCAATGCAGCCTAATTATTTTTTTAAATAATTAAAAATTTGTATAAATATGTTTAGAAAAAGGCGGGATCTGTTTTCCCTGCCCTAGATCTGGCTGGCCTGTGACTTGTTTTAATCGGTGGAAGGTTGTGGATATAACTTTCTGAACTTGCAAGCCAGGCCTGAAGAGGACTGGCAGGCATTACTTTCTCTCTCTGAAGCCCAGATACCATGCTGGAAGGAAGTGCAGGCTAGTTGACTGCATGGCAGAGCTTAGGCATGGAAGAAGGCCATGGAAGATGCCATGGGCTGAATCGCATTCCCCTAAATTTCATGTTGAATCCCCAGGGTGACTCTATATGGAGATAAGGCCTTTCCAGAAGTAATTAAGATTAAAAGAGATCATAAGGGTGGGGCCCTGATCTGACAACAGTGGCTGACTTTATTTGGGGGGGCTTCAAAATCACTGCAGATGGTGACTGCAGCCACGAAATTAAAAGACGCTTACTCCTTGGAAGGAAAGTTATGACCAACCTAGACAGCATATTAAAAAGCAGAGACATTACTTTGCTAACAAAGGTCCATCTAGTCAAGGCTATGGTTTTTCCAGTAATCATGTATGGATGTAAGAGTTGCACTATAAAGAAAGCTGAGCGCTGAAGAATTGATGCTTTTGAACTGTGGTGTTGGAGAAGATTCTTGAGAGTCCCTTGGAGGAGATTCAACCAGATCAGTCCTGGGTGTTCACTGGAAGGACTGATGGTGAAGCTGAAACTCTAATACTTTGGCCACGTGATGCAAAGAACTGACTCATTTGAAGGGACCCTGATGCTGGGAAAGATTGAGGGCAGGAGGAGAAGGGGACGACCGAGGATGAGATGGTTGGATGGCATCACTGACTCAATGGACATGAGTCTGAATAAACTCCAGGAGTTGGTGATGGACAGGGAGGCCTGGTGTGCTGTGGTCTATGGAGTTGCAAAGAGTTGGACATGAATGAGAGACTGAACTGAACTGAAGTGACCTGGATGTCCATGTAGTGGTTCAGATGGTAAAGAGTCCGCCTGCATTGTGGGAGATCTGGGTTCAATCCTTGGGTCAGGAAGATCCCCTGGAGAAGGGAGTGGCAACCCATTCCAATATTCTTGCCTGGAAAATTCCATGGATGGAAGAGCTTCGCTGGCTATAGTCCATGTGGTTGCAAAGAGTCAGACATGACTGAGTGACTAACACATTCACTTTCAAGAGGAAGAGAAGAGATCAGCGCTCTCTCTCCCCACACATACACCAAGGAGAGACCACATGAATGTACATCAAGAAGGTCCACAAGCCAAGAACAGAACCCTTATGAGAAACCAAACACTGCCAGAAACCCCTTGGACTTTCCAGGCTCCAGAACTGTGAGGAAATACATTTCTGTTAAGATTCTCCATCTACGGTATTTTGTTAGGGCAGCCTGAGCAGACTAATACTAAGATGAGAGACCAGCTTGGAAGTTCCAAGTCTAGCCAGACTCCCAAGTGAATGGAAAACCCTGAGTGAGATTAGCAGAATATCGCCCAGTGGAGCCCTGACAAAATATTTAACCTACAAAATCATGAGGAAACTAAGGAATAACAGACTGGTTCCAAATAGGAAAAGGAGTACGTCAAGGCTGTATATTGTCACCCTGCTTATTTAACTTATATGCAGAGTACATCCTGAGAAACGCTGTACTGGAAGAAACACAAGCTGGAATCAAGATTGCCAGGAGAAATATCAATAACCTCAGATATGCAGATGACACCACCCTTATGGCAGAAAGTGAAGAGGAACTAAAAAGCCTCTTGATGAAAGTGAAA